>CM076579.1:1083513019-1084113019 GCA_034641835.2 Pinus albicaulis | reverse complement strand
GGTGTTGCGCCTTTAAGCTTTTAAATTAGAAAAAAACCAAAACCTCTCAAAAAGTTCCCAAAATTGGTGGATATCTTCCTTATGGGGTTTGGGAGGCCTATAGAGAAGCTTCAGCCAATATTCCAAGGTTTGCTTGGTATTTTTCCTCCTTGAGTGATTTTATTTCGGGAAGGGCTCCTTTGAGCTTAGCCTTTGCAATTTGATTTTGTAGTGCATAGTGCTTGGTCATCTTATTTTGGAGGTCAAGGTCCCTCTTTTCCTTCTTCATATTCTTGTTTTAATTCTTATAATAGTTAATTTTATACATTGCCACACCAAGGCATATTTATAGATCTATGATCTGAGCATCCTTTCTTTGGAGCAATATGCTACTGACCCTTTCCTTATCTTCATTTTGTCTGTCAAGGTCAATGATGTCAAATTATTGTTCAAGCTCATGTTTACCTTTCTTACCTTTCTTCACCTTTTGTTTTCCTTTATCTAGCTTCTTGGTAGAAGAGGAAGGCATGGCCCCTTGCCTTTTAGAGGCAACAAACACATGCCTTTCCCCTCTTTGATATGTCAATGGAAGAGGTTTGATTGTGATCATTTTGGTGTCTTCATCATGGTTCCCATCATTTGTTTCCATGTCTTCCTCTTCAATATTACCTTGACTATCTCTTACCTCATTACTTTCAACATCAGCCTCATTGTTGGTCTCTTCACTGATCTCTGCACTATCCTTTGTACCGCCTTCACCTTGTTCATCATTACTGCTAGGAGTCTCAAGGTTGTGCTCTTTACTACTCTCATCAAATTCTTCATTTTCTTCAGTGTTTTCATGACTTTCATGACCGTTGTCATGATTTTCATGAATGTCTTCTTTGATATTTTGATCCTTGGTGTCACTGCTATCATTTTCCTTGCTGTCTCTTTCCTAAATTATGTTTGTTTCATTATTTTCTATGTTGTCTTCAGCCTCTTCATCTTCAACATCATCATTATCATTTGATTCTTTGTCACTTTCTTGTTCACTGCCACTCCCTTCTTGATCTGATGCATTGGGAGAGGGTGAGGAAGGGAGGTTTTCTTGAGGAGATGATACTTGTGTCGATGATAAGGCATGATCAGTAGGAGGTGATGGAGGAGTAGAGGGAGGAGGATGAGATGATGATGGTAAATTTGGCTGATGATGGGGCTGTGGGTTTGTGAATACTTCATAAGCAATGAACACCTCCCATGGTATGCCTTTTTGCTCCAACTGATGTAGCACAACTATTTTTATCAAGGAGTGATGGAACAAACTTTTCATTTTTTGGGAATAGTTCCTCCTTCAGACAATAGAAGAAATCTTGTAAATACTCCTATAGAGGTAGTAGGGTAAGTGAAGAATCTTGACCCTATTGAAGTGCATGAGCAATCTGATATGATAGGAGTAGAGTCTAGAGTACCTTCCCTCATAGGTAAAATATTTAATGATGACCCTCATCAAGGGTGCATACCTCTCCAGCAAATGTGAAAAATGGAAAATAGATTTTCAACCTTCTTTGTACCTAGGTTTGAGAAATGGCTCATAGCAGCTCATGTCCAAATTTTCTCTTTTGAACCATTTTTCACCAACATTGGGTATACCTGTAGCATTGGAAATGGTATCTGAAGAGAGTTCAAAGGTCACCCTTGCAAAGCTCGATTTTTTGTTACGTAGGTTAAGAATGAATAACCTTGTGAGCTCCGGGTGATTTTGTACTTGTTGGAATTTTTCACAAAACTAAAAACACCTTACATTTTGGAAACAAGTGATAATCATGGGAGAGGCATTAAGCTCCACAATTTCTTGGGGTTAAAATATATTGACCTTCCCACCTTTGTGCTTCTGCTTCATAGGCACTTGGCATCCTTCATTGCTAACACTCCCTCCTTCTCCTGACATTTTGATTTCTGCTGCCTTTAAACAAATCTTAGATCTGTTTGTGAAACTTGATATGAGGAGTGATTTGGGATGATGGTGAAAGGCAACCTTTGCAAGTGCATGATAGGAAGGTGTAAGTGTATGACTGAGCTCTTTAAGCCTTGATGAATGGTTAAATCCAACTTAATGTAATTACCCTACCTCACACCCTTCTTGACTGATAAATTCTTGCTTGGAGGTTAAAACAGGGTTTTTTTTATGAAGACTTATGGTTTCTAGTCATTAGGGTTTGGTCAATTCCCTTAGTCATGAAATCATGAAATTCACAAGAGGATAAGGAAAAAAATCCACCTACCAACTTTCAATGTCTTTGCAGGTCCTTTGATGCATCTTGGAGGAGTCTTTTTATCATTTTTTAGCAATTTTAAGGTGGAAGATAGACTTCTAGTGAAAGCGCAGTGCCTGCATGCACAGTCGGGTCCCTTCTGCTTAAAGCGCAGCACCTGCATACATTCTTGGGTGTTGGGCCTCCTAGGCGCAACACTTGAATGCATTTTCTTCCTGTCAGGCCTGTCTTGGACGAACGGGTAGCGCCTACACAGACACGCAGTGCAGTTCCCTGAACGTGCAACACAGTGTAAATTTACACTGGAAAACATCCCGAACTCGTAGCGCCTGTACGAACGTGCAGTGCCGAGAAAACTCACTCAACTTTTCACTGAAAACTAAGATTTTTCTCCTTGAAGGTTTTTTATTCTTTTGTAAGTTAATAACGAGCCAAGTTACAAACACAATGACCTTTTATAGTCTTCGGAAAATAAATTTAACCTTTGTAGACCCACTTTATAATGTTTTTAGTCCCTTTGTCTCTTTTACTGATATTCCATTTGATTTTTTACAGTAGGTGGCTTAAAAAACATTCAAATGGTCTTTTCTCTTCTAACCATTTTCTTGTTGCTCTGCAGATTGCTGATATGGTGAAATTGACTTTGCTATGGCCTATTTATTCCTTTAACTCTTTGTTCTGTAGATGTTTGTTTCAGTCACATGATTGACTGTGTTTTGGTTTATTCATGTCTTTCAATCACTCTCAGTCCATAAGTGTCATGAAAACCTTGAAGTGATCCTCTTCCCTCTAATCTTTGGAACATGTTAAATTTACTTTGACAACCTTAGGCACTTGCATAGTGGCAATACCTTTAAAACTTCTCTATTCTTACCTTGGAGATAAAATTACCTTGTGCTTGATGGGTGACTGAAAAAAAAATTGTTTCATCCTTCTCATTGATCCTTAGGCATGATAAATCTATCTTTGACAAGCACCATATTCTTCACAATTATGTATGTTATCTTCTCTTTTGGCCACTTCTGATTTGTAGGTGCCATGACAAACTGATTTAGCCCTTTCTAATGTTCTTGGATTTTGACATATTTAGTCACACAGTAGCAACCTTATAATCAGTTTGGCTTTCCATCTTGGAGCTCAACCCCATTTTTTGATCTCTTTGATCATTGAGTGTAAGTGACTGAGATTGAGAGCTTGACCTTCCTTTTACTGATACCTTTGCATCTTCTTTCTTTTGAAACAGTGAGGAATCTCACCTTGGCAAACTCTGGATGTCATTTACAGTAGTCCCTTCAAATCTTCCTTCTGCTGTCATTATAGAGGTATAACATCTTCACTTTACCTCCTTTTCCTATATTTCCAAAACCTTATGTTTCTTCAAGCATAAGTGCTTTCCTGTCTTCTTGCCATGAGTTGTCTTGATCCAGGATCAAACCTCCTACCTCATCCAATTTATGCTGATGGATCTCTTTAACACTCCTTTAGAAGTGTCAAAATATTATCATTCACAAACTTTAATTTTGACAAGGTAGTCTTGTTTCAGGACTTCTATATATTCTTTGAATAACCATGTCTCAATATTCCGATACATTTTGAGTCACACTTTTACACAAGGAAAACAATATTTGCAACACCAATGATGACCTTATAACCTATGAAACCCTAATTGACCTAGTGAGAGGATTCTTTGACCTGGGCTTTGACTTAAATTGGTTTTAGAGTTTTTAAGTGAAAAAACGGAGTTTTTGACAAACTGATATATTGAAGATTCAAAATCCAATGTACTTGGTTTATCTAAAGAGCCTACAGAGATAGTTTTGAGACCATCAATGATTGAGGCACTCGTTGAATATGAGAAGGAGCAGGTTGTTTGGCAATCCTAGATGGAAAGTGGAGGGGTTAGGCAAAGGCAAAACAAAGTGTTGAGGTTATGGATGGGAAAATAGGATAAAGATGAGGGGCGTGAGCCCATGAGGGGTCTTTTAGGAGTGGTAGTTTAACCATGGAATGGCAAAGTAGTAAAATAGTGAAAACTTTGTTTTTAGGATAATGAAGGAAGTGAGATTTCTAAAACTCACAATATTCATGAATCTTGTTTTTAGAAATCTAGAACTGATATTTAGTCATCCATAGATAGTAAAAATTATTGATGACTAACACAAAAAACACCTAAAAGGTAGGGTCACAAATCCCAATTAAGGATGTGTAGGGACTGTCCATAAGGATTCCCCTTTTTACAATTGTGAGTGTTATCACCAAAATTTGGTCATCTAACCATTTACAATTAGATGGATCAAAGTATACCATGTAAGACCAATTTTACCATAGTAAAATTGCTTTCACTATAAGAAATAATTTAATAAAATATATTTTATTAAGTTATTTATGGTTTAAATAATAAACCCCATGAGGAATAATTAAATAAATCCTTATTTATTTTATTTTCCTCATTAATAATTAATTAAACCATTGTTTAAATAATATTCTTGGTCATATTTAACCCAATTATGAGAAATAATTAGATAAATCATTATTTTTCTTACTTTTCTGAAGGAATAATTAATTAAATCATTATTTAGTTATTATTCCTTGTTAAATTTGACTAAATTGCCTAGGAATAATTAAAAAAACCATTATTTCTTTATTATTCTTTAACCGCATTCTTGAAATGATAAATAAATCATTCATTTGTTTATTATTTCTAAATAAAGGTATTTAAACAATTTAAATACCTTTTCCCTTCAGCAAAATATAATAAAATATTCCAAGCGATTATATCTAGATCTTGGTCAATAATATTTTATTATTCGCCATTATCGAGGATAACTCAATATTTTGTTATAAATAGGAGGGTTTTCCATTAATTCTTCACTTTGATCACTTTCATCGTTGCACTTTGATCATTCTCATCGTTGCTACTATTTTCTTTTGCTTCTTGAGCTCCGATAGAGTTCAATACATTTTGGGGATTTTGCACCATTGAGAGAGACAAACTTCTAGAAGTAAAGCATTGGGGACAACAAAGAACCCATCCCATTGAGGGGGACTAGTAACACTTATTTGTTCCCTTCACTAGGTGTAATAATATATAAAAAAATTCTTTAAATATTGTCTTGTCTGTTGGATGCATGGAGCAATTACTGTTTCCTTTTCACTGTTTAACTACTTTTACTACATAATCTGGTTTTTTGCAGCATTTGTTTTAACTATCAATTGCAGATCTAAAGAGTTAAGAAACCATTTTTGTTGTTAGGGTTGTTTGTCACACACACATAAAGTAGGCTCTTTTCATACACTTTCATTAATAGTTTACGCTAACAGTTAGGGTCACTGGATAAACCTCATTGCACCAAGCGTCTCGTATCAAAATTAGTTTGGTGGTAGATTGTGTTACCGCAGTTTTTGACTAGTGTAAAACCCTTCTAACTAACATAAAAAACAACTAACTTCCATTAAGAAGAATGAGACAAAACATTTTGGGTATGGTACTCTTCTTTGTACTTTCATTTTCGAGAGACTACCAGGGCTTTGACCCAAAGTGGTTTCCACCATCAAAAACCTAAGAGATTGAGGGATAGCTAGATGGGATGAATTAATGAAGAGACTAGGGGGTGGTGAGGTCCCTAGAATGACATTCGATGACAATTTTTTCCTTTGGTGGGGAGAATAAGTTATGACCAATGAGGACTAACCATATGCTGGCATGGATTTCAGAGCATATCCAAATATGGTACTTCCACCTAACGTTGCATGGGGAGCCATTGGTAAAATTATTTTTAAGATTTTAATATTATTTGATTTTTTTGGATTTGAAAGATAAGAATTGAAATTATTTTGGATGAGACAAAAATTCTTACAAAATAGTTTGATCATGATACAAATGTGGGACTAGTAAGACCTGAGGGTCTACCTATGCATAGGCATTGCATAGTAGACGTGGAGAGTGCCACTGCTGATACTGGAAGAGTTCTTCATGTTGTACAGAGGAACTTGGAGTGTTTGACTCACCAAGTACCTATGGTTGCAGTGGAGGATCTACTAGAGGAAATATATAGACGCGTGGTAGGAGTACCACAGGACTGGGTGCAAATTTTTCGACGGGTGGCAACTGCCATCGTCTTCTTCCGAGATGCACATATATTAGAGATGACTTGATCTTTTTTTATGTATGTGATTGGGCTTAAGCCCTAATTCTGTAGGAAATTTTGTCTTGATTTTGTATAATATTTTTGAACATATAAATTCTATCTATATACAGACGGTTTCATGATGTGACGGCCATATATACAAATGATGTTTGATTGTTTTTTATTTTAATGTGATGAATGATGCATATGCCAATCTATTGATTGATTAGTTGTGGAATCAACAAATGATTTTTATCATCGTGGAATATGAATAAATGCGATAAAATTAAATTATATATGTAATAAACACACTCTTAGAAATTTGCGATATAAATAAGGATCTCTCACATGATATATGTTGTTTAAATGAGACACCACTGGTTGTGAATCTAGGTACGCTACTAATGAATAAACACTAAGAGATATTTCTTTAGATAGTAAGTTAACAACAATAATATATTTGGCAACATTATTTTAAGAAGGACCAATACATACGCCCCTTGAAACCAACAAATGACCGGATGGATAGTAAATCACCCAAGCCATAGAAGCCAAATTCTGGGTATGTCGACTAACACTATCAATGAACCCTAGATATACCAGATCATCCATAGATACTTGCCAAAGCAGATCAAAAATATCGATATCACTATGAAACCTATAGATAGGTATGCACAAATATATACAATATCTAGAAAACCAAACAAATGCTAGGCATACACCTAGGCATAATGCTTTTTAAGATAAAACACATTTCTGGGCTCCGCCATCACGTTTCCATCAAAACCAACCAATTTGTAAGCTCCTTTTTTAAGACATTGTTAATGATAAAAGGAGTGTACCACATGGATTTGATCTTGCCTGCCCCCAAGGCATCTTTTTCTTGGTCATAGACCAGGACAAGATCACCTTCAGAGAAAAACCTAGGACGCACAACCTTATCATAATGGACCTTCACTCTATTTTGAAGAGATTCGTTAATTGTGGATACATCCCGACGTTTGTCATAAATACGTTCCAAATAAATGAGGCACTCTTCAAGACTGGAAGTGTCTGGAAGAAGTTCTACAACTAGTTTAAGAGAAGGAATTTCCCATTCCACAGAGAAGATCGATTCCAAACCATAAACTAGTTGAAAAGCAGTGAACCCTATTGCAGCCTTGATTGATATCCAGTATGTCCAAAGTGCAGGTGTTACACAATTTTTTGGTCATCTAACCTATTATCATTAGATGAACCCAAGTACACCATGTAAGACCAATTTTTCCCTAAGTAAAATTGCTTTCGCTATGTAAAATAACTTAATAGAACACATTTATTAGGTTGTTTATGGTCTAAATAGGAAACCCCAAAAAGTAAATATTAAACAAATCTATATTTGTTTGATTTTCCTCATGGAATAATTAATTAAACAATAATTTAATTATTATTCCTGGTCATATTTAACCCAAAAAAAGGAAATCAATTAGATAAATCCTTATTTATCTTATTATTTTCTAGGAATAATTATTTAAACCTTATTTAAATAATATTCCTTGTTAAATATGACTATATCATTTGTAAACAATTAAATAAATCATTATTTATTTAATTATCATTCAACCACTTCCTTAAAATAATAAATAAATCATTTATTTATTTATTATTTACAAATAAAGGGATTTGACCCAAGTCAAATGCCTTTTCCCTCCAACAAATATAATAAATTATTCCATAAAAGGTGGATCTAGATTTGGTTAATATTATTTTATTCATGCACCAAGATCTAGAATGACCCAATATTTTGTTATAAATAGGAGGGTTTTCCCTACCATTCTTCACCTTTTGTTGCCTATTAGATCACTCTGGATCTATACTCTTGGTATAAATTTGAGCCATTATCATTGTCACATTCTCCATTATTTTATTTGTGAGCTCCCTTTGAGTTCTATGTTTGTCTGGGTTTTCTACACCAACAAGAGAGAGAAATGCTAGATCTGAAGCGCTAAGGAATTTCAAGAACCCATCCCATTGAGGAGAATTGGAAACACCTTTCTTGTTTTCCTCTCAGGAGCCCTTAATATAAAAATTCTTTCAAAAATATTGTTCTTGTCTTGTCTATTGGATGCATGGAGCAAAACCTCATTTTTACTGCTTAATGTCTTTTTATGCATAGATCTAGATTTTTGCAGCATTCGTCTTGATCAACTAACTACAGATCTGAAGATATTGGCAACCATATTTGATGTTAGGGCTATTTGTTATGCATAGCTAAAGTGGTATTTTTTCGTACACTTTGACAAAAGACTCATACTAACAATTGGCAACTCCACACGGGTTTTTAATTACGACCGCTGTCGTTTTTCATATTCCTGCATATCCAGCTGCTTCAGACCCTAGGGTTTCTTTTCAACTTTTTGTTTTTCTATTTTTATGACATTTTTCACCTATAAAACCCTCAAAACATTAAAATTTCTAACTTCCGTGTGTTTCTGGCCCTATTGCACAAGTAACCGACACCAGCCGCAACAGAGACGACAACTTTTTCTGAAATCTGCCGCCGAGACACCCGGAGCTGCAGGTCGCACTTTTTGCCCTAGAACCTATGACCTAGACTGCAAGACGCACTTTTCAGCCCAGACTCTGCAACCTGGATAGAAAACAGGTCAGAACCTGTGACCTGCACTTTTTTCTGCAATTTTCTAGCAATTTTTCTGGGTTTGTCTGAAGCTTTTGTAAGGTTTTTCCAGCCTCTATCTCCACCCGTTTAGACCTGTTTTTGATCTGTTTTACTCAACTAAGTGGGAATCTATCCCCTTAGGGATTTAGTACCCTCCACTTTTTGGTGGAAGAGTTTTAGCTATTTCAGCTGTCTAAATTTTCAGAGTTTCAGCCCTTTTCTTTTCAAATCTGATACCTCACTTTCAGATCCCTTTTATATCAGCTCTTTTCCCTTTCAAATCACCTCATATAGTTTTGTTTGGGTTTACCTCTAGGGTCACCTCCTTGTCCCTTCTACCTTTAGTTGATTTCCTATTTTGTTGCAGCAACCTTGCCTCTGCCTCTTTATTGTTTTCTGCACCTCTTTTCAGCAGATTTCTCCTTTAGATCCCTGTCCCTCCCAACCTTAGATCTATTAGCCTATTTTTAGTGTGTTTTGACTAGATTTTTTTCCTCTTTTAGACTAGTTTTGAGAGACCCACCTTCTTGGGTTAGATTGATGCATTGTTAGCTGTTAATTTTTTGTTATTTAAGAATTATTTACTGTTCTCTGTAGATTTATTTTTAGTTACGCAGCACACTTTTTATTTCACTCTTAAAACATCTGGGTTTAAAAATTAAAATTAACACATGCCACACACTGACCCTAAGTGAAGAAGAGCCTAGTTAACACCGCCAGGCAAAGACTTTAAAATCAATTGACATTGCACCTCTCTGCCCTTGTTTCGACATTGTCATCACTTGATTCTGCACCTCCCTGCCTTTGTCGGTTATTCTTCTTCCCTTTGTGCCATCATCATTGTGCCCCCAAGGTGTATATCTCAGAGACTTCTTGGCCTTCTCCATCAGTTTCCTATTGGTCGACTTGCTCCTTCCCACTGTTGTCGAGTTAGTCCTCCCCCGAGTCCGCACTCCGACTCTTCTTCTAATTCTTTGGGTTCTCCCCCTACTTCTGGTTCTCCCCCTGTTACCTTCACCATGTCTGGTCCAGGGCCTAATGCTAGCAGCAACCCCGGCCCTAATGCTGGGACTGTTGCTAGCGGAACCGCCACGGGAACTACCTTGACTGTCCCTTTGATCCCCTATATGGCAGGTCTCATTCTCCCCGATTTCAATCAATTGATCAATGATCCTATCCGCCATGATGTTGGTTGGCCTGCTATGCCAACCAAGCTCCCCTCCGACATTCCCAAGTTAGAAGGCCTTGCTGGTGAAGATCCCTCCAACCATATCCGATATTTCCACATGTGGTGTTCATCCAATTCCATTACTGATGATTTCATCCATCTTAGATTATTCCAACGCACGCTTACAGGTGAAGCTTCTAAGTGGTATGTTGATCAGACCGCCTCTTCCCATACCACCTTTGTGACCATTACCCAAACCTTTTTATCTTATTTCCAGCTCCCTCTCCAATAAGAAACTAGTACTGAACTCTTGACTTCCTTCTGTCAATCATCTACGACCCGCCTTTCCGCTCATGTCCAGGAATGGCGGAGACGAAGGAGCTTATGTCGAGCTCCTACCTTTGAAGATCGGGTCTACGTGGACTATTTCCTTAGATCTCTATTACCTGCCATCAGCAAAGATGTCGCATCCTAGTTCCCTCAAACTGAAGAAGCCGCCCTCCAAATAGCCTTGAAATATGACCTCATCTAGGCTCAGTCTGGTTATGTTTATATCGTCCTTCCTGACCTCCCAGACCTGGTGGCGTTAACACCTCAAGGGAATCTCATTCTACCAACGGTATCATTGGAGCTCTTTGACATCTGTACGCTCAACCTCCTATGGGCTATGGTCTCCCTCTGGGAGGGGCCAGCACCTCCAGCACTTTCCCCCCTCTAGGTAGCATGTATCCAGGATACGGCATGCCTACTCCTTTTTCCCAACCTCCTGCTTACCTCAATGTTGCCCATCCTAACCATTATCCTTATCCACAGCCTAGTGTCCCAACTCCTCCAGCATTTGGACCTCCACCTCCCTTGCCTTCTCAACCCTAGCAACAACAACTACTACCCCCTCCAGGGCAAGTATTTTCATAGCAGGGCATGACTAATCCTCCTTCTTCTCAAAGAAAGAGGAAAGGTAATCAAAATCAATCTGCCCCTGGTAATCGTGGATCCAATCCTTCAGGTATTGACTCCAACACTGCTAACCAGCAACAGGGCTCTCAGCCCAAGCCAGACAAGCCTCTTCGTACAAATAAGCCTTGTTCGTGTTGCGGTGTTTACAGTCATTACACTCACAATTGTCCCCTATTACCACAGATGCGGCAGATGTGGGAGTCTTAGGCTACATTGTGAGGACAGCATGCCTCCCATACTATTACCCCTAATGCAGCTACTTCTCAACTAGTTGTGTTTACCGATCCTTTCCCTCAGCAAGGATTTGTGGCTACCCAACCACCTCACGCACTGATAACCACTCAACCTTCCCCTTCTGGTTCCTCTGATTACCAGATCCTCATGATGAACTCTGATACACCTTTACCCGTCGACCTCAACCTACAAACTCGGTCTCGTCAGTACCCCAAGCCTCCCGCTCCATCTGTCCCCGAGTCACCATCTTCAGGTCCTACAGAGCCTCTTTCGACACCCAATGGTCCCTTGCAGATCCCTCAGCCCAAAGTTGAGGTTCATACAAAGGTTCCTAAGGGCACATTACGCTGAAATACTGCTTCTGGTCGAGCAGCTCATTCATATAGCATAGTAGATGATTTGGCACAGTCTCCTACTGCCATTTCAACACTGGAAATCCTCCAGTCGTGCCCTTCTCAAAGGAAGCCTCTACTATCCGCCATGGGTTTTGTAGATCCTGTTGATGACCAATTTATTTTTTTCGACACCCGTCAGTCAGACCATCCTCCCCTTCCTACTTCCGTTGCTTTCCAAATCCCAGTGAAAATCCAGAACGCTAATGTGTCTCGGTGTATTATTGATGAGGGGGCATCTACCTGTGTGATGTTTGCTTCGGTTTGGAAAAAACTCGAATCTCCTGAGCTGGCCCCTTCAAAAATTTCCCTTCGTGCATGGGATGGCCATGCCTCCCAGCCCATTGGCCTATTCTGTAATTGTCCTATCACTCTTGCAAGTAAGACTGTTTGTGTTGATGTTGAAGTCATCAACACCCCTCTTGATTATAACATTCTTTTGGGGCGTAGCTACACCTATGCCATGTCTGTTATCCCATCCGCGGTCCACTGCAAGATTTTTTTCCCTCACAATGGAAAGATATTCACCATTGACCCGTTGACATATCATGAGCCAAAAACTCAGACCTCCCCTGAGTCGACCATCTCTTCTGTAGCAAATAAGCAAACTGTCGATTCTTTGACTAGTGTCTCTCCTGGCATCTACAAAGACTCCTCCTTGCTTGGAACCTTCCCTGGTCTTCCTCCTCCTCTTGTCTCTGATCCCAGCTTAGCGAATCTTTGCATGATGCAATCGTCTCAAGCTGACCTTAAGCGGCCCACTTCAGCTAGTCAGCAACCTCAACCCCTACCTCGCCCGCCGCAACTTGCTTCTAGCCCTTTGCCTCAGCCAGCTGGACCTCTTCCTTCTGGCTCTTCTCCTACAGCTAGTACCCATGAGCCCCTCTATCCTCCTGGGTCAGTTCCACCAGGTCTCAACCATCTTGGAGCCGTACCTCCTGGCCATTACCCCGCTGGTCAGATACCTTTCCTTGCTTCCCCTCCTGGAGTCTATTCGGTTCCCATCATGGCCACCCTCTCTCTCCCCAACTTGACCCTGGGTATACCTGTCTGGTACCTTGACCCTCCAGCCACTACCCCACCTGGTCACCCCAAACCCTACCTTGCTTTGACACCGGTTCAACCAGTTCCCCTAGCTTCTCCCATTGCTACAGTGGCCTCAGCACCTCAACAGGACCCCTCTCCTGTTGGGCCAGCCCCGAGAAAGAAAGGCAAAGCTCACAAGGGGGCATCCAAAGACGAGGCCACCTCGACTGACCCTACCCCTCCTACGCCCGCAAAGCCTTGCGCCTTGTGTGATTTCATCGGTCATGCTACCCATACTTGTCCTGAGTTACCCCGTATTAAACCCATGGTTAAAGTCACGTTCCCTGAGTCTATGGTCTCTGAACCCTCTGTTTCTTCCTCGTCCATAGCCAAGAACCCAAATACTCTTCGCACCAACAAACCCTGTGCTCTGTGTGGTGTCCATGGTAATTATTCCCACCATTTTCCTCACCTGATGCATTACCGAGCCTCTTTAGAGGTCATTCGTGAGTATGAGGTTGAAAAAAATCAATCCGCCTTTCCCATCCTCGTACAGTATGCGTCAGGTCAACTCGAGGATCCCCATGCTGCCATTGACATTCCCCCCCGATGTTGAGATGACGGAACCTGCCGTCCCCATCCTCTACCTATCATCATCCGTGCGACCCTCGGAGTACATTCCCTCTAAATCCCCTCCTTCTGTTTTCCTTGATCTTCCTTCAATGACATTCTTGGGCTCAACATCGGTAGATCCTTTATCCGCTTACTCTTCTATCACCCCTTGTGACGATGCGCATGTGACCCTCTCTTCTCATGATGATGAGTCAGGTAGCTTCGCTACGTTAGGTGGTCTTTCTTCCACCATTCACCCCATCTTCTATCACGATGACGACATTATGGAAGGAATCACCTCCCCTGACTTTATCTATTCCCCCTTACATCAACCCCATGCGTTCGAACCACATACACCGTGTGGCCATTACATTGAAACCCAATGTTCGGGTAAGGGGGCACCCATATTTGAGAGACTAAAAGAAGAAATTCTCCACAACTCTCCTAGTGTATCTGGTCTTGTCGACACTAGTACCATTATTCTTCCACATTTATAAGCACCTATAGAGTCCAATATCACTTCAAATCACTCTAGGGACGATACCCCTTATCGTTCCTTCATCTTACATCAACAACCCAGTCTCTTAGACATTGTTGTTGACCAACCTATAGCTTTTCTAAGAGAGCATCAATTCATTATCTCCAAATCCTCTTTTTGGGATAGTGACACCAGGTATGCCAACCCGGAAAATTAAAGTCCATTTGATTCATATATGCAGTACTAAAAGAGATTGGTAATCCTCCATTTCCTTTCTTAAGCTGCATAACCATAATGAAAACAAATGGCGCACCACATCATTAAAATGTGTTCAGATTCCCCTTTTCCTAAATACATTTTGGCATGACCACGACATGCTTGGGGGCACCTAGGCCCCTCAACCATACAAATCCCAGATCTCAGCCAAAAACAACACTGAAACCCCCTTTCTCTGACAGGTCACACTTTTCGGGTCATTTCCTGGGACAGGTCGCAGTTTTCTACCCAGTACTTGCTACCTAGGTCGCAGAACAGACCCCAAAAAGTGTGACCTGGCCTGTTCATGAGCTCTGGGTACCTTTTATTTTTTAGTACCTTGATACTTCACCAGGACACATTTTTTCCGTGAAGGGTCTATTCACCTCTCCTCCAAATCGAATTTCCTCACTTACAACACTTTTATGTGGGGCACCACTTTGCCTCCTTACTTTTCCTTGTTCGTGTTGATTTTCGTCATGAGATACCCTCTTGTACTCATGTTTTTATGGTTCCCCATTGGACCTTTACTGTGTGGCAGCACCATCGAGTCGCCCTTTTTTAGAGCATCCGAGTTGAGTCATCATCACATTCATAGAATCTATCCTGAATCCCTTTGTATCCCACTATAGTCCTCCATCCTTCATTGCTTGGTCCCTCTCTCATGTCACACATTATGGCCTTCAGTCCCATTGTCCCCTATCCCTCATGATATTGTGTTAGTCGCTGCCAGGTCATCCATGCCCTTTATGCTTTAACAAGGGAATTCGTCCATTCGCTCCTCAGTACCACCCATTTCATCATCATCATTGGTGTCAGCCTGTCAGTTGCTCTACTATTTTCTCTCGTGCCTTAGTTGAGGATTCCTTATTGCCTCACCTATGGTGGACCTTATTCTATCGACATCAGCTCATTCATTCTAGAAGACAGGTCTAGAGGGTGGTGTACCTTGGTTCCAGCTTCCACTCTTGTTCGGCACCCCAGATTAGGCAAAAGGACTACTTATTTCCCTTTGACTTGATTGTTTCTCCACTCCAGCTCCTTTCAGCATGATCGAGATCCGTATACTTGATGGTTCAGTGATGCAGCAGCAGCTCTTGGTGATTCCCGGGTGTGTGTGAGATGTCTCAAACCTCATGAGGGGGTGGCCCCGCAGATAGCCCCCCACATGCCCGAATGACCTCTTCATTGCAGCCCTCGATGCAGCTCCATATATTTGATGATGTCGGCCTTAGCCGCTTGCAGCGCCTCTTTGATTTGCATGTATCAGTCAAATTTTGTGAGCCCTTCCCCGCTTATAGGGGGCATTTGGGTTGTATTTGTATCTCATGTACTCAGATATTATTGTATAAGTCCTGGCTGTTATCCCAGGCACAACATGTATGTGGGATTCCTCATTATATCTTTTATCTAGCTTTTGTTTATGCCAGCATGTACTTTACAGTTCGGTTCCTTGTTTACTGGATGCACTATTCTTTTGTACTTTGTCTCGGCGGGCATAGGTATGCCTCCCCCGCCGCCTCTAGCACAAGCACCCTCTCATAAAAATAGACTTGTTGCACCTGTAAGTCTCATCTCCTCAGGGTCTGGTTCTTCAGCACATTAGGCTACCTTACCTTTCTCTCTCTGACTTCCCTTTTGATGTCTGGTGATTGAGTTCTTACAACGTACTTCGGTCATACGATTTGCTCCTAACACTCACACGCTGGGGGGCAATCTGTTACACCATTTTTTGGTCATCTAACCTACTATCATTAGATGGACCCAAGTACACCATGTAAGACCAATTTTAACCTAAGTAAAATTGCTTTCACTGTGTCAAATAACTTAATAAACCACATTTATTAGGTTGTTTATGGTCTAAACAGGAAACCCCAAAAGGAAATATTAAACAAATCTATATTTGTTTGATTTTCCTCATGGAATAATTAATTAAACAATAATTTAATTATTATTCCTGGTCATGTTTAACCCAAAACAAAGAAATCAATTAGATAAATCCTTATTTATCTTATTATTTTCTAGGAATAATTATTTAAATCTTATTTAAATAATATTCCTTGTTAAATATGACTAAATCATTTATAAATAATTAAATAAATCATTATTTATTTAATTTTCATTCAACCACTTCCTTAAAATAATAAATAAATCATTTATTTATTTATTATTTACAAAAAAAGGGATTTGACCCAAGTCAAATACCTTTTCCCTCCAACAAATATAATAAAATATTCCATAAAAGGTGGATCTAGATTTGGTTAATATTATTTTAATCATGCACCAAGATCTAGAATGACCCAATATTTTGTTATAAATAGGAGGGTTTTCCCTACCATTCTTCACCTTTTGTTGCCTATTATATCACTCTGGATCTATACTCTTGGTCTGACTTTGAGCCATTATCCTTGTCACATTCTCCATTATTTGCTTTGTGAGCTCCCTTTGAGTTCTATGTTTGTCTGGGTTTTCTACACCAACAAGAGAGAGAAATGCTAGATCTGAAGCGCTGAGGACTTTCAAGAACCCATCCCATTGAGGAGAATTAGAAACACCTTTCTTGTTTTCCTCTCAGGTGCCCTTAATATAAAAATTCTTTCAAAGATATTTTTCTTGTCTTGTCTATTGGATGCATGGAGCAAAACCTTATTTTTACTGCTTAATGTCTTTTTATGCATAGATATGGATTTTTGCAGCATTCTTCTTGATCAACTAACTGCAGATCTGAAGATATTGGCAGCCGTATTTGATGTTAGGGCTATTTTTTATGCATAGCTAAAGTGGTATTTTTTCGTACACTTCGACAAAAGATTCATACTAACAGCAGGGTACAACATGATGTTTCAATTGGATCGAGCTTTATTAATTGTCATTTGCAGGATAAACTTCAAGGGTTTATTCATGACTTCCACTTGACCATTGGCTTGAGGATAGTAAGGATATGACTGCTTCTGCTGTTAGTCATCCATAATTTTTTATTTCATCCAAAGATGACTAAGTTGAAATTCTCAGATTTCTAGAAACAAAATTTGCAGAAACATTGTGAGTTCTAGAAATCTCACTGCCTTCATTATCCCAAGTTTTTTAAATCACCAAAAAAATCTTCACTCAAAACCTCCAAGTTATCCTTCCATCTCAGAAAAGAATTAATTTCAGGCTATTTACACCATTTCATTTCCCCCATTTCATCTTTCCACCCCTATGTTTCTATCAGTCCTTTTTCCTCTATAAAACTCATTTTTCCTCCATTAATTCCTTCATTTCCATAAAAAACCTCTAAACCTTATAAAAAAACCTTTTATTTGGTTTAAGTCACCCTTTTACACCTTACCGAAACCCTCAAAAAGGGTTAAAAAACCCTCTTTAGGCCTTACTTCGCTCTTTTATAAAAATAGGCCTGAAGCCCCCGCGGGCTTAAGCCCTTAGCCTTTTTCATTCATACAACCAGGGCTTGTGACCATTCACCAAAGCTTAAAAACCCCTTTGTATTAGCCCTCGGTCCCTCTCCACCTTCACAAAACCCTCTCCGCCTCGCTCTAAAAAGTTCCTTTTCCCCTTTTAATTTCCCCCGTGCTATATATTCTCCTCGATTGATCCTAGCCATTGATCACAGCTGATCCAACGGTGATTGGGTCATTCCTCCCATCATTTCTCCGTCCCTCACCATCAACCCCGCCCATTAAACTATCCACTACATGACACCTTTGCTAACCTCAGCACCCGGTCCCACTATCGTGCATCTTCCCCATCGCGTCCACCCTCCGCTGTAGATCTGGATCCCCCAGATCTGACGGCTCATATTCAGTTTTGCGCTCGATCCATCGAAATAATTTAAACCCCATTTTCAACACGAAATCGGCGGTTTATGCAAGGACACGTGTCAGCGCCTGTATGGTATCACGTTCGAAAGAACCGAAACCACTTACCACCTAACCATTGCACGAAAACCACCCCAGTTTCGCCTCAAAACCACCTTTGCAATTTCACGCCCTGTCTTCTAAATTTTCATCCATCTACATCATTCCACCATAAGAATCCCTCCACCATACATTCTTCTTTCTCTGCAAGTGACTCCATAAGCCATCCCGAGCCTCTGAAGCAGTTTACCCTCGCACACAGGTTTTTTGTTAACATGTTTTTGTTTCTTCCTACAGGTTTAATGGCAGCTGTAAGTCAAAAGGGCCATCCTACTGTCAAGTTTACAGTCATAGGTCTTGGATGAAGATCCAAAAGGGCTTATAAGCAAAGAAGAAAGGGATCCAGGGTTCAAAAACCCATGATCGATCAATGCCTCATGAGCATTGATCCCTTTGAAATACTCCAGTGCTCCAAAAGCCACCTATACACCAACAATATAGAGAAAATTAATGAAGATTGAAGAATAAAGGATCAAAGGAATAAACAGAAGAATAAATACTAATCGAAGTGGATTAAGGATAAAAACATAGTTAAAATACAGATGAACAGAGGTTTAAAGAAAACAGTAAAGTGATAAAGGCAACATGATGAGTTACGAAGGCTAAAAGTAGAATCAGGCCTTAAACATAGTTTAAATGATTAAGTTAAGGAAAGTTAGGTTAAAAAACAGCCTCGAATGCATCAACAAAGAATAGTTATTTCATTGAGAACTCAAAAATATCTAACTGACACCTTTGGCCTACTTTTGATCTATAAAGGCAAATAAACAGTTATTACCCCAATATAATATATTTAAACAGTCAAGACAGTTATTGTAAACATAGGATGAAGCCTTAAAAGTAAATCTTTCACCTATTTTTCCTTATAAAGTTAAGGTAGGGTTATTAACAGAGAAGACGTTGTACACATGTTCCTACCTTATGCCTTGCATGGTTTTCAAGGCTAGGAACGCATTTACACTGTAATCAATAACACTTGAACCCTAGATCAGTTCCACCTCCTCATTTGCATCATAAATACTGCATTGAAACTCATTGTATGGTTGGCATTTGGTGACTCTTTGAAGTAATACATAGTTCTGCTGAGGTTAAAAAGGAATTGATGTTTTGGTACTGGTGGATGTCTTGACCTGTTTGTTGATGAAGAAAGCTCTGTCAGTGGATCCCTAAGCTTGGTTGTTGCTGAAGTACTCTAAATTTGTTATTGTTATTTCCTGTTCCATTATGTTTCACCGTTCTCTGTTGCAGTAGAGTTAAAAGTTTAGTCTAAGAAATGTCTTTTGAAAGCACCTTAGTTCTATTTACTCTTCATTGTCTTAATGTTTTCTTTTGCTAATATATTCTAGAGAATTCTTAACTGCTCTATAAAACCCTTATTATTTTTTATTTCTTAAATAGTTCAATACAGTTGGTCTCAAGAATGATTTATGGTTTTCCCTTCTTACTTGTTGCCACTTAAAAACTGTTTTTGAAGTCTCCCTTTAAAGTACCATTGTTTAAAGTTTGCCAAAGAGGTTTTGTTTCGATCATACCCTTTGTACTTTCTTAAATAATTGTTTTGAAGGTCTTTATAGCTGTAATGTAAGATGTCTAGGAGTTCCCTCTTCTATGAATGCAGTTATTTGTGAATCTTGAATGTTGTCTTATCCTTGAAGGTGAAATCACTAGAAGTTAAATGAGTTTCTCGCCTTCTATATTTCATTGGAGAAGTCTGTCTTAAAATTATTATTTGCTGAAGTGTGGTTTCTAGAATTTATGGTTAGCCTTGTCTATGGAATGCCTCTTTATGTTCAGATAATGTTTTAAGTCCCTTTGTTGGTAAGTACATACAATTAAGGACTTTTAATTGCCCTTAGTTCTACTTTTCATTCTAAACCATTGATGTCCATTTCATTTCATCTAAAAGACCTTGAAGATCCATTGGCCAAGTTAGATTTTCCCTTTGATACCCCTGATTCATCTACCAACTTGTTACAGCTTCCACTTGACTTCATAGGCCAATGACTTAGATATTTCCCTTTTCTATGTATGCTGCCTAGATCATCATGTCCAACCAAATAGTCAAACAGACCCATGCTTCATAACTAGCCTAAAATCAACTCTTAAATGAAAACAAACTCACACATTTGCAAACAATTGAGAGATCCCTCTCTGAGACTAGGAAGGCTAGGTCCTAGAGCTCTAAAGACTGGTTTTGATGTTTCCTTGTTACTTGGTATACCAATATGCCAAATCACAGCAGCACAACATAATGGCGATCACGATGGGACCCTTTTTGAGTAAAATTCCCTAAATAAGACACTCAGTATTCATCTGAATGAACTATAGCTTTCTTCAAGCACTACCAAAATAATGGTGATCATGATAGGACCTGTCTAAATCAGTGGCAAATCTAAGTAACCCTTAGGATTCTAAGAGACCCTTATCAAACCTTGAAGAAATCAGCTAGTAAGCCATAGAGTAGACTCTGTTTGTTTCACCACCTTAGCTAAGTGTTGAATCAAGTATAGGACACTCTCAAACAAACCATAGAACTATATAAAAGCTCAGAAAACCCAAAACATTTCAGATTGGTATTTAAAATAATCATTGGTGGTGGACCATAAAACATTTTACCTTCAGAAAAGCTAAAAATTTCCACCTGGTGACTCCACTAGCCCCGGTAGGCCTATTACCCCTCTAGATCTCCAAATTTCCTTAGGACTGTGTTAACCAGCCCTAAGAAAGTTTACAAACCTAGTCCCCTATTATAAAAATTACTGTGAGAGGAAAACTTTTGAAAAGCAGTCCTAAAAACCTTAGCCTCTCTAAATTTTGAAAACTAAAATCTGGCTTCACATAGGGTCAATACTAGATCCCATCCAGATCCTAACCCTCTTACCATAGTTTATATTCTAGAAAGGATTTTGTCGCAAAATTCTAGATCTGGAAAATCAACTTCTGATAGGACAATCCCAAGAAGAAGATTTGTCCTTGAAAATCTTACAGTCTTGAAAGATCCTCACTTTTACTTGCCTCATACAAAAGAACCTATTTCGAAATAAGTCTCAGAGTGATTTAAACCAAGCTGACTTCGAACCCACAGATTTGCAACAGAGCTTTAGCAGAGAAGAATCACCTTCCACTCCTCTTGATTCCCAGCTTCTCAACCATTTCAGCTCCTTCCATAACAAATCTGCTCATCCTCATTTTGCTGGCCCAAGTGTTTCTTCCACTCCTGTCCACACATCCACTGTTCAAAGCACTCTAGCTCAGCCCACTTTCCCTCGTAAATCCACCTCTTTTAAATCCCCCATTATTTCCTAACATGGCTGCATGGTATGCTCCATTAGTGTTACCACAACCTCTAGTTCCTCTACCCAATGATTATCAATCTAGAATTCCCCATTTCACTGGAAATGAATCTACTGCTGCTCAACAACATGTAGATAAAATGGATGATGAATTTGATTAAATGGAAATAGAAGAGACCATCAAGTTGAGAATCTTTGCCCAAAGTTTCGAAGGAGAAGTTAAAAAATGGTTTAAAAAATTAACTCCTAATAGCATCCATGATCTCCCTTCTCTATATCAAACATTCACAAACAAATGGGAAATTAAAAAGAACCCTCTCCAAATACTTTCAGATTACAACAACCTTAAGAGAAACACTGAAGAAAGTGTCCAAGATTATTGCACTAGATTCAATAGTGTTTACAATTCACTTCCCCCAAACATGAAACCTCCACTAGGCTTAGCCTTAGCTAAATTCCCAGAGGGTTTTGATCCTGACATGGCTTATCAGCTAAGAGAAAGATACCCCTTTACTTTAGAATATATGCAGAGGAGAGCCTTAAGTGTAGAGGCAAATCCGATTGAGAAAAGAGCTAGGTTGAAATCAAAGAAAAGAGTTACAGACAAAGAAGAAACAATGGCCTCAACCTCATCATCTGATGCCAAAATTGACAACTTAGTGAGGATAATGGAGAGAATGCTTGAAAAGATAAATCTGAATGATAGAGTGCCTCCTAGAGAAAACCAAAACAACCCCCAAAACAGAAATAGAATCCCAAATTTCAGAAGAGACCCTAATCAAGATAGGCAAAGAGATAATGACCAACAAATTAGGCCTCCCTTCCAAAAAAATTATATAGATCAAGAGGGGGAAAGGGAAACTAAAAGGTTGGAAGAAAATCATGTAAATTTGATAGGATCTGATAGTGAGATAGATGCTTTTCTCATTGAAGAAGAACAAGGATTATTCTCCTCAGAAAAAACTGAAAACAACCATGAGGATTCTGAAGATTACAGATTGGGGTTTGAAAATACAATAATGGAGGTACACAAACAATATAATCTTAGAAGCAAAGGAAACCCAAAAATTCCAAATGACAAAAACACTAGTACTATTGTTAGGAAAACTTCATAAAATCAGCCTAAAAAGACAAAAATTAACACCAACACTATGGCCAAGAAAATTGATCTAAATAAAGACAAAACAACCAACAAAGTGTTGAACAAAGTTTCCCTAGTACCTCTGCTAGTGGCCCTAAAAAATCTGTCCTAAATAACAGTCCAAATAAAATTCAACAAATAAGAATTGCTGAAAGAATTGTAAATGACAAAACAGATGTAAATATCTCAAAAAAAATAGTTCCTTTCAGCCTTGAGGGTGAAATTTCTAAAATCAAAATTAGCATACCTCTAGCTGAACTACTAACTCAGGATGTATACAAAAATTAGGTTTTGAAAGATTTGAATATAGCCAGTGACACTGATACTTTAAACTTGGAAGATGATAAACCAGAATTGTTGTTTGGTCCTGAAGTCAAAGGAAAATACCAAGAAGGGGTTGTCCCTCCCTTCTATGTTAGCTTGAACATACATAACAAAATATTGCACAATGCCTTGCTAGACTCAGGTGCTTCTCATAACCTTATGCCCAAAGTAGTAATGGAAATCCTAGGCCTAGAAATTACTAAACCATATAAGGACCTGTATTCCTTTGATTCAAGCAGAGTCAAATTCTTGGGCCTTATCAAAGATTTATGTGTTAACTTAGCACAAATTCCTGCTAAGAGTCTGGTTATGGACATAGTAGTAGCTGGCATTCCCACAAAGTATGGCATGCTTCTATCTAGATCATGGGGAACCAAGCTTCAGGGAAGCCTTCAAATGGACATGTCTTATGCCACCATCCAAGTGTTTAATCAAACTAGAAGATTATACAGGGAGTCTCATATGAAATGCATGGTGAGTAACATAGATAGGCCAAACAATACTCCTGTTTATTCTATTCATTCAGATTTAGATTCCTTTATCTTGTATAATGAAGATGAAATCAACCAACAAGAAAAGGAAAACAAGAAAGAATTCAGTCCACCAGAACAGTCAAATATGCCCTCAACTCAAGTACAACATAACTCAAACTCTAGCAGCCTTGAACAATAGAAAGGAAATGAAAATGAGATTGAAACACCTTGGAAAATAAGCTTTGATGGCTCTTGTAGCAAATTAGGTTCAGGGGTTGGTGTATGGATACAGAACACAAACAAAGGATTTTCCTATAAACTAGATTTTCCATACACAAATAACATTGCTGAATATGAAGCCCTCCTCCTTGGCCTACATTTGCTCAAAGATTTAGGAGCTAAGAAAATATCAGTCCAAGGAGATTTTGAGCTAATCGTTAGACAAATTAAAGGGGAGTATTTAGCCAAAAACCAAAAACTCAGAGAATATAGAAATGTTGCCCTTGATCTCCTAAAAACCTTTGAAAAATATGAACTCATTTTCATCCCAAGAGCTCAAAATCATCTAGCAATTGAACTTGCCTTTGCTGCTAGTAATTGCCAAATACCAAAGATAAATGAGCAATTCAATGTCAAGGTAAAAAACAGGCCTGCAGTACCTGACAATGAAGACTATTGGCAAGTGTTTGAGGGAGACAAACACATATATGATTTTATGCAATCAAAAAATGACTTTGCCATACCAACATCAAACACTAGTCATGAAGAAAATTGTGTAAATAATGAAAAAATCCCTGAAACAGAGGTGTCCTCTTCTGCTGATATAAACCAATTTGAACATCTTTTTAAAGTAGAAATAGTTGACAAAACAGACCAAAAAACCTGGAAATTTTACAATGTAAAAATGATACAATTCCAAGAGGCCTTACACCACTAGAACAACTCTTTGATTTTAATGATGTGGCCAAAGAACCAGGAATGGAGCCTATAGAAACAAATATAGAAGAACATAACATAGGCAGCCTAGCAGAACCCAAAATGATCAAGCTATCCAACACTCTTCTAGCTCATATCAAATAGCAATACATAGAACTTTTCAAAGAATTTAGAGATGTGTTTTCATGGGGATACAAGGATCTGAAATCATATGATACCAGCATCATTCAACACAAAATTTTTCTTAAGGAAAATCAGAAACCTTTCAAACAAAAACTAAGAAGGATAAACCCTTTTTTATTACCTTTAGTTGAGAAAGAGATCAGGAAAATGTATGATGCTGGGATTATAGTTCCCCTTAGATACTCAGAATGGGTTTCCAACCTAGTATCTGTTAAGAAGAAGACCGGGGAAATCAGGCTTTACATTGACTTCAGAAATCTAAATAGAGCCTCCCTAAAAGATAACTATCCCTTGCCAAAAATGGATCACATACTTCAAAGGGTGGTTGGGTCTAAAAGAATATCACTGTTGGATGGGTTTTCAGGTTACAATCAGGTGTTAATACTCCCAAGTGATCAACATAAAACTACTTTCACTACACCTTGGGGTACATTCATGTATGTCAAAATGCCATTTGGTTTGATGAATGCAGGGGCCACCTTCCAAAGGGCCATGGACATAGCCTTCTCAGAAGACATACACTATTTTATAATCATTTACCTTGATGACATTACTGTTTTCTCTAAAACTAATGAAGAAAAATTGATTCATTTAAGAATTTTTTTTGAGAAATGTAGGAAATATGGCTTATCTTTGAATCCCAAAAAGACACTCTTTGGGCTCCAAGAAAGAAAGCTTCTTGGTCACATAATTTCTGAAGAGGGAATCAAAGTATACCCTAAAAGGATTGATGGCATATTGAAAATCAGCCATCCTAGAAACCTCAAATAATTGTAATCTTTCATTGGGAAGATAATTTTTTTAAGGAGGTTCATCCCCAACCTTGCCGAGCTATTAAGAAATATCACAAACATGCTAAAAAAAGAGATATGTGTTAAATGGAAAATACAAGCTAAATAGTCATTTGAACTAGTGAAACAAGCTCTTACTCAAACATCAGTTCTTATCAGTCCTGATTTCACCAAAGATTTCTACATCTTTTCTTTTGCATCTGAACATACAATAGCTGCAGTATTGCCGCAAAAGAAAATCATGGGGTAAGAACAACCAATATCCTTTTTTAGTAGGGCCTTAAGATATGCTCCACTCAAATAAAATATCATGGAGAAACAAGCCTTAGCCTTGGTAAAAGCATTGAAAGAGTTTAGAGTCTACATTTTACATTCTCACATCATTGCTTTTGTCCCACATATTGTTGTCAAAGATATTCTAAGTCAAGACCCTGATGGTAAAAGGGTAAAATGGATTGCTATTATTCTATAATATGACTTAGAAACCAGGCCCACCAAACTAATCAAAGGGTAGGGACAAGAAAAACTCATGGCTGAGTCAAACTTCCAAGCACTAGATATGAATATGGTTGATACTTTGGAAGAAATAGAAGAATTCACAGCTCCATTCATTGAAGAAACTTTTGTGAATTCACCTTGGCATGCTGATATCATATATGTGTTGCTTTATCTGAATACCCCTCCTTCTTTGTCTAAAACTAAAGCTAGATTTTTAAAACAGAAGGATTTAAATTATTGCATATTAGATGGGGTTTTATATTGGAAGAATGTTGTTCGAATATTGCTTAAATGTTTGCTTGAGATTGATGCAGGAAAAATCATGCATGAGCTACATGAGGGAGAATGTGGAAGACATCTTTATTAGAAGACCACATCAAATAAAATCCTCAGATTTGGTTACTATTGGCCCACCCTTTTCCCAGATACTCAGAAGCTTGTCATGTCTTGCCATAAGTGTCAAATTTTTGATGGGAAAAGAAAACTCCTACGTCTACCCTTACATCCCATCAGTTTTGAGGCTCCCTTTCAAAAATGGGACTTGGACTTCATTGGGGAAATTCACCCATCTTCTTCAGCCCAACATAAGTAGATCCTCACTGCCACTGATTATTTTACCAAATGGATAGAATCCATACCTTCTAGGAATGCTACTAACTCTGTCATTATCAAGTTCCTTGAAACCAACATACTATCTAGATTTGGTTTCCCTAGAAAAATTATCACAGACAATGTTGTTGCCTTCAAGTCTAAAAGAATGGTTGACTTCTTCTATAAATATCATATCACATTGGGTCATTCCACTGCCTACTATCCCCAAGGAAATGGATTAGCTGAATCCTCCAACAAAATCCTTGTCAATATTATCAAAAAACTGTTGGAGCAAAATCAGAAATCATGGCATAGTAAGCTAGTTCATGCTTTATGGGCTGATAGATTAACCACCAAGAAGTCAATAAATATTCCCCCCTATCAGCTGTTTTATGGCATGGATGCATTTTTCCCAACCTCTTTAGGAGTTCCAGTCATGAAACTCCTTCAAGAAGTACAAACTGAATAAAATGATATGCAGAGAAGGATAAATCAGACCGCTCATTTACAACAGTCTAGAGAGGAAGTGTATTAGAGAACACAAATAGTCCAAGAAGGCATCAAGAAATTATTTGATAGAGGGACTAAAGAAAATGATTTCCAAGTTGGAAATATAGTTCTAAAGTGGGATTCTAGAAGGGAAGAAAAGGGAAAACATGGAAAATTTGAAAATTTTTGGAAAGGGCCCTGCATCATTCATTCTATTAGGGGCCATAATGCATTCTTTTTATAAGAGTTGAATGGAGAATATTTATTTGGAGGTCCTGCCAATGGCAGGATGCTCAAGCACTATTTCTATCAAGAATCATAGTTTCAAAGTTTTTTTTTTCATTGTACATAACACAGCTAAAAAGAAGTCATAGAAAAATACAAAAACAATAAAAGAGAAGAAAAATAAAATAGGGCAGATTCAAAAGAGGTACAGCCCCATACCCAAAAAATAGAATTTCTGAATGTGAGCAAGTCTAAGTGCCACTGCTGATTAAAAATAATATATTTTTTAGTCATCTAGCCTAATCATGGCTGAAAATACTTTGAATTTATGTTGATAAGTTAGTAGAAACATTGATTGAAAAAATTATTTCAGACTTGACTTATTCAAAGAAAGATAGATTAGGAGATTGAAAATATACTAGTTCCACATGCTCAAAACAGAACCAAAGAGATAGATAAGGATGCCTTACAAAACAAAAATCATAGACTTATCTTTCTAATTTACTTTTTATGCAAAAATAATGTTTTTGTGCAGCTTGCTCAAAATTCCACAACCATGGTTGATCAGATTGTCCAATCCTAATTTGAACCATGCTTTAAATTTTTATGTCAAATAGCTAGAGAATCAAGATTGCCAAACAATTTAATATTGGCAGTCAAATAGCATAGGTAGGGAATAAAAAGAGTTCAACAGTTTAATCTAGACTCTTGGAAGAAATAAGGGTAGGATAGTTAGTTTATTTTTGGTTTTCAAAAATAAAATGTCAAAGAGTTTGCTAGATCAAATGCACTCAAAAGAATAAAAATGCTAGGACAAGTAGGATTGGGTAGGTGGAAAGATTGTGTGAAAAGGATTATATATTACAGAATGTCAGAAAAATTTCCTTCTCTAGAAAAAGATCAGCAAGTAGAAAGAAGGAATTTTCCCAATGGATAAGGCACTAATTTGTTGAAACTCAGAAGATTTCATGAGCAGAAGTTCTGGACACCTTGAAAAGCTAGCTGCCCTCCCCAAGTGGAGCCACTATTAGTCATCCATAATTTTTTATTTCATCCAAAGATGACTAAGTTGAAATTCTCAGATTTCTAGAAACAAAATTTGTAGAAACATTGTGAGTTCTAGAAATCTCATTGCCTTCATTATCCCAAGTTTATTAAATCACCAAAAAAATCTTCACTCAAAACCTCCAAGTTATCCTGCCATCTCAGAAAAGAACTAATTTCAGGGTATTTACACCTTTTCATCTTTCCACCCCTATGTTTCTATCAATCCTTTTTCCTCTATAAAACTCGTTTTTCCTCCATTAATTCCTTCATTTCCGTAAAAAACCTCTAAACCTTATAAAAACACCTTTTATTTGGTTTAAGTCACCCTTTTACACCTTACTGAAACCCTCAAAAAGGGTTAAAAAACCCTCTTTAGGCCTTACTCCGCTCTTTTATAAAAATAGGCCTTAAGTCCATGTGGGCTTAAGCCCTTAGTCATTTTCCTTCATGTAACCAAGGCTCGTGACCATTCACCAAAGCTTAAAAACCCCTTTGTATTAGCCCTCAGTCCCTTTCCACCTTCACAAAGCCCTCTCCGCCTCACTCTAAAAAGTTCCTTTTCCCCTTATACTTTCCCCCATGCTATATATTCTCCTCGATTGATCCTAGCCATTGATCACAACCGATCCAATGGTGATTGGGTCATTCCTCCCATCATCACTCCATCCCTCACCATTAACCCCACCCATTAAACTATCTGCTACACGACACCTTTGTTGACCTCAGCATCCGGTCCCACTATCGTGCATCTTCCCCATTGCATCCACCCTCCGCCGTAGATCTGGATCCCCTAGATCTGACGACTCACATTCAGTTTCACGCTTGATCCATCGAAACAATTTCAACCCCATTTTCAACGCGAAATCGACAGTTTAGGCAAGGAAATGTCTTAGCGCCTGTATGGTATCGCATTCAAAAGAATAAAAACCACTTACCACCTAACCATTGTGCAAAAACCACCCCAGTTTCGCCTCAAAACTACCTTTGCAATTTCACACCCTGTCTTCTAAATTTTCGTCCGTCTACATCATTCCACCATAAGAATCCCTCCACCATACATTCTCCTTTCTCTGCAAGTGACTCCATAAGCCATCGCGAGCCTCTGAAGCAGTTTACCCTCACATGCAGGATTTTTGCTAACATGTTTTTGTTTCTTCCTGCAGGTTTAATGGCGGCCCTAAGTCAAAAGGGTCATCCTACAATCAAGTTCACAGTGACAAGCCTTGGATGAAGATCCAAAAGGGCTTATAAGCAAAGAAGAAAGGGATCCAGAGTTCAAAAACCCATGATCGATCAATGCCTCATGAGCATTGATCCCTTTGAAACCCTCCAGCACTCCAAAAGCCACTTGTACACCAAAAATATAGAGAAAATTAATGAAGATTTAAGAATAAAGGACCAAAGGCATAAACAAAAGATTAAAGTCTAATCGAAGCGGATAAAGGATAAAAACACAGTTAAAAGGCAGATGAATAGAGGTTTAAAGAAAACAGTAAAGTGATAAAGGCAGCATGATGAGTTATGAAGGCTAAAAGCAGAATCATGCCTTAAACACAATTTAAATGATTAAGTTAAGGAAAGTTAGGCTAAAAAACAGCCTCAAATGCATTAACAAAGAACATTTATTTCACTTAGAACTCAGAAATATCTAACTGACACCTTTGGCCTACTTTCTATCTATAAAGGCAAATAAACAGTTATTACCCCAGTATAATATATTTAAACTGTCAAGAAAATTATTATAAAGATAGGATGAAGCCTTAAAAGTCAATCTTTCACCTATTTTTTCCTTAGAAAGTTAAGGCAGGGTTATTAACAGAGAAGAAGTTTCACACATGTTCCTACCTTATGCCTTGCATGGTTTTCAAGGCTAGGAATGCATTTACTCTGTAATCAATAACACTTGAACCCTAGATCAGTTCCACCTCCTCATTTTCAGCATAAATACTGCATTGAAACTCATTGTATGGTTGGCATTTGGTGACTCTTTCAAGTAATACATAGTTCTGCTGAAGTTAAAAAGGAATTGATGTTTTGGGACTGGTGGATGTCTTGACTTGTTTGTTGATGAAGAAAGCTCTATCATTGGATCCCTGAGCTTGGTTTTTGGTGAAGTACTCTAAATCTATTATTTTTATTTCCTGTTCCATTATGTTTCACCATTCTCTATTGTAGTAGAGTAAAAAGTTTAGGCTAAGAAATGTCTTTTGAAAGCACCTTAGTTCTGTTTACTCTTCACTGTCTTAATGTTTTCTTCTGCTAAGATATTCTAGAGAATTCTTAACTGCTCTCTAAAAGCCTTATGCTTGTTTATTTCTTAAATAGTTCAATACAGTTGGTCTCAAGAATGATTTATGGTTTTCCCTGCTTACTTGTAGCCACTTAAAAACTGTTTCTGAAGTCTCCCTTTAAAGTACCATTGTTTAAAGTCTACCAAGGAGGTTTTGTTCCGATCATACCCTTTGTACTTTCTTAGATAATTGTTTTGAAGGTCTTTATAGCTATAATCTAATATGTCTAGGAGTTCCCTCTTCTATGAATGCAATTATTTGGGAATCTTGAATGTTTTATTATCCTTGAAGGTGAAATCACTAGAAGTTAAATGAGTTTCTCTCCTTCTATATTTCATTGGAGAAGTCTGTCTTAAAATTATTATTTGCTGAAGTGTGGTTTCTAGAATTTATGGTTAGCCCTGTCTATGGAATGCCTCTTTATGTTCAGATAATGTTTTAAGTCCCTTTGTTGGGAAGTACATACAATTAAGGATTCTTAATTGCCCTTGGTTCTACTTTTCATTCTAAACCGTTGATGTCCATTTCATTTCATCTAAAATACCTTGAAGATCGACTGGCCAAGTTAGATTTTCCCTTTGATACCCCTGATTCATCTACCAACTTGTTACAACTTCCACTTGACTCCATAGGCCAATGAATTAGAGATTTCCCTTTTCTATATATGCTGTCTAGATCATCATGTCCAACCAAACAATCAAATAGACCCATGCTTCATAACTAGCCTAAAATCAACCCTTAAAAGCAAACAAGCTCACACCTTTGCAAACAATTGAGAGATCCCTCTCTGAGACTAGGAAGGCTAGGTCCTAGAGCTCTAAAGACTGGTTTTGATGTTTCTTTGTCACTTGGTATACCAAGCTGCCAAATCACAGGACCACAACATCTGCCAAAAACCTAACTTGAGAGCCAATTCAACCATCATCTTGTTCTATAAATGACTTCCATGGTTAGTGACAATATACTTTGGAATACTAAAATGAGAAATGAAGTGGTTTAATAGAAACACGGCTGCGTTTTACCATCGTTCATAAAAGTGGGCATATTCTTGGTCCACTTAGTAAAGTATTCAATTTCTACAATGATATGCTTATGAACCTTTTCCTAAGTCGGGTTACAAGTTGTAAAATCGATGCCCCACTTTTTGAATGAACCGACGGTAACAATAGGAAAAAGTGGAGTTGGATGAGTGCGTATCTTCTGAGTATAAACTTGATAAGGATGGCATTTCTTGACCAATTCAACACAATCTTTGAAGATTGAAGGCCAAAAATAGCCTGCATGCAAGAATTTTTGGGTTGTAGCAAACCTAGATAGATGACCACCACAAGCTCCACTGTGGCAATAATTCAACGCTGACTCAACTTCTTCTAGGTTTAAGCAACGTATAAGGATTGAATCAACCCCGTGATTATATAAAGTATCACCGATAATAATATAACTTTTAGCTAAGTGACACAATTTTCTCTGCTCATCCTTTGAAAAAGTGAGGGGAAACTTTGAAGTCTAAAGATATATAATAATATCTTCATAAGGAAAATCTTGTGAAGAAATAAGGAAAATATATTCATTAGGGAATGATTCCTCATAAACCATTTCTTCTTCATAAGGAAACTGAGAGATTAACTCCACAAATACTAAATATTTCTTAGATTTTGCTGACAAGAAATCGAGATTGAATTCTTGTAAAATGACATTCCATCTATTATATTCCCCCCCAATCACTCATCTACTCAAAATAAACTAAAATGGGTTGACAATTGCCAAGAAAAAAAAATTTCGAAGTAAAATATAGTGTCTAAGTCACTGGACAACATGAACTACTTCCAAAGCTAATTTCTCTATAGGAGAGTATCATAATTTATAAGGACCTACCAAGCCTTAGCTTAGATAATAAATCACATTCTCACAGAGAGAATTGTCTTCCTGAACTCGAACAATACCAATGGTTGATTATGTCACAACGAGATACAAGAGGAAATCCCTGCTATAATCGGGTGGACATAGTAAAGGATAAGAGATTAATGAATTTTTTAAAGCATCGAATGAGCGTTGAGTGAAATAATCCCATAGAAATGGAACTCCTTTTTTCAACAATCTCATAAATCCTGTCGTAATCTCAACATAATTGACGATAAATCTCCTCAAGAAATTTTCTTTTCCTTGGAGACTTTGAAGTTGACAGATGGTAGACGGGGGAGACAATTGAAGTATTCCCTCAACCTTGAAGGGATCTATGCAGATACCTTTAGTAGACATTATGAATCCCAATAATCGATCGGATGTGACCGTGAAAACTTATTTATTCAGATTCAACCAGATTTTAGAATAACAACATCACTAAACAATCAATTGAAGATGATGAGGATGACTGATTCTCTTTCGAGAATGAGTAGCTAAGTCATCCAAATAAGATTCGATGATATGTTTGATATCATGGAAAGGATAGGACATGGCCGGCTGAAAAGTAGCTCCAACATTTTTAAGGCCAAAAGGCATCTTTTTGTATGCAAAGGTACCCCAAGGGAAGATAAAATCTATCTTATGTCGATCTTCAGGAAATATAGTAATTTTATTATAACCCGAGAAACTGTCCATGAAGGAGAAAATATCATTTACTACACACTCATTGATAATTTGATCAATAAAGGGTGTGGGAAAATTACCTTTTGGACAAACCTTATTTAAATCCCTAAAGTCTATGCACACACAGATCGTTCCTTGCTTCTTATCAGCTGGGACTAGATTTGAAACCCACTCAGTAAAAATAACGGGGTATATAAAACCCTCCTTAAGTAACTTCTCAACCTTGACTTTGATAGCTTCCAATTTCCTAGGGTTTACTAGTCGAAGCTTCTGCCACATAGGCTTAGCATTCTAATAAGTCTTGATATCATGCTTGAAATTTGATGGATCAAGTCTAGACATTTCCTCATAATACAAAGTGAACACATCACATAATTAGTTGAAAAATTATTTGAAAATATCGGTATAAAATTGAATCTCTTTAGGGGAACACTCGGCTCCGATGAAAACATTCTCAATTATATTTGGGTCCCTAGAGATGTTCATCGGATTTTTTTTTCTGAAATGATAGACATGTTATCTTTGGTAGAAATTTGTGCTGGAGCCAAAGGGTTTAGAATTCTATGAACGCCGCTAGTTGACGAAGGGCTAAACAAACTTGATTCTACTTCATGCAAGTCTGGGAGAAAATATGACTGATGATGCAAGCCATCCCACAGTGTTTCTACACCTGTAATTGTTTCTAGGATTTCATCCTCAGATGGTGAAACAATATCAAGGTAGTCCATAGAAGAAGTAGAGTTAAGAGTCCAAACCAAAGCCACATCTCCATCCAAATCCTCTGGTGAAATAGGAATAGGATCAGAATCTGCAATGTTAACTATAAATTGATCAGAAATTTCAGTTGCAGACATGGAATATGCCATTCCACCCAATTTCCATTCTTCTAATGTGGTCGTAGAATATGGTAAGGCCCAAGGATCCGAAAAATAATGAGTTCTCAGGAACTCTCTTCGAGAAGGGGCCTTGGTGTGAAAATTTCTAAATTTACTAAGCATAAATCCTACATCAATAATATGATTTACTTATCCTACTTGTTTTATTAACTTAACAAGTTATTTTTCTAAATAATACAAGGAAAATATTGAAGTAAATGCACTGTATCCTACACAAATATACAAATCAAGTACAGAATAAATACACACATTCGACAAAGGACACACAGGATTTTTCGAAAAATTTCCCTCTAAAAACCCAATGCAAGAAAACCGGTGTAACAGCTCTTGAGGGTTTTATTATTATGAAGATTTCTGAATACAAAATAGGATACCAGTAGTGGTTTACCCAATAGAGAAAATCCCGGCAGAAGTACCTCTATCTCTGGAGAGATATATTATAGTTGATTCAGCTCATAATGAAGAACCCCACAGGTGCCTACATAGTCCCCAACAAGCTCTGTGTTGATACTATGTGACCCTTCAATGTGAATACATCACCCTTTCCAATCTGCTAAATACGAGACCAATCTGGCCCACTGAAACCCCAGCGCTGCCCCTTCTAGATATGTGTCATCTCCTCTAGGCTTGCATCACCCCTATAGGCCCGTGTGAGCCTCTACACAGGCTCTACGTGAGCCTGGCTGGGCCCACGTCACCCTTGATGGGCTTGTGTCACCCATGCTGGGCCTCTTCTACTCCTCTGGTTCTGATATGCCTCTCTGATATTGTATTCTTGACCTTGGATTAGAAATATCACTACTGAACTGCCCCTCGCTGCACTGCAAGCTCACTAAAAAATTCTTAGCAAACCGTGCCCTAGAATTTTGAATTAGCTCAAGTGTTGCCACTCTGTGTGTCTTCTCCGATTGACCCCAAGTCTTCCTTTAATACTTTTCCTTTTTAAAATTCAATGACCATGATCTAATCTCTCATCAAAATATAAGATTAGAAAAGGATTGATCCTCATCACTTAGAAAAATTTCACCTGCATGTTTAAATTAATTCACTTTAATTATTTAATTTCCCTAAGATAGACTTAGGGACTCCATTAAAATAATTAATTATTTGAATAACTTAAGCTCCGGGTGGAATTTCTCCAAATGATTTTCGACTCTTGGAGATCTCATGTGTTCTAGCCCCTCCACAAAGTTTCAGAGCTAGAGCACATCCGATGCTACCCAAAAATCAACGTTCCCTCTTAGCAAGGAATGTGCTCTAGCAACACTTCAACTTGAAGCATCACCTTGATCCATGGCATCGGTCCCATACATTGCTGATGCTCAGCCTGTTTCCCTTCATCTAGTGCATTGATGCCTTCTATACTACTACCCATGACTCTACCATAGTCACTACCTCATCTGTATTGCTGCCCATGAGTCTAACATAGTCACTACCTCATCTGTACTAGAGCTCCTTCTCAAATGATGCATCATGCTGCCCATAACACTACCACAGCTAACTACTGCATTGAAACTCAAGTTGTGAAAGTTAAGCAACTGAAAAAATCACCCAATATACTGGCATACAATTCAGTCTGGCTGTGTCTCGATAGTGAAACACCCTCTACTTCTAATCTGCACTGACCCTCTACAGATCTGCGCTATTGCTACTCCTGCTTTGCTCCGCTAAACTCCCATCAACCTCGGTGTTGTTTCTTCTACGCTGCAGCTGCCTCTGTGCTGCTCAATTATTCAACGTCCTAGCTCTACATATATTCCTCCATAATCCTCCACACCAACTGACTCCAGTCATCCTACTATTGTCATTAAGGGCTCTCATAGCTCGTATGTGATCCAAGAGTTTGGGCACCTCAAGGATCTTGCCCCTTCAACCATCTGTAGCTCAATTTACAGATCTATGTCGCCCCACCTATTCTCTATAGGCACATGAGCACTCATAGCCACATCATCGTCACTCCCATCATCACCCTTAGCTGCTGCAGCCTTTGATTCTGAACCTTCCTTTCCCTTCTTCTTCTGAGGAAAAGTTGTGGTGAAATGTCCTAATTCACCACATTTGAAGCACCTAACCTTTGAAAGGTCTTTCTTCTTCTTCCCTCACTTCCCCTGCTGTCCCTTAGATGCGAGAGCCACATCTTCCTCCTCCTCTTTCTTGATCTTGATTCTGTCATGGTACTATCCGCCTTGGTTATCCTCCTGATCTCTTCTTGTTGAAGAGCTGCCCACATGTATTCGCAATTTAGATGTTTCACTCTATCCAAAATTCCTTGGACAAAGGTATCCCACTCTTCAAACACTTCCTAGAGGGCAATCCTGACCAATAGACCCTCATTAGGAGTGGAACCCATAATAGCCAGCTGATCACGAATCTCCTTCAATCTAATGAGGAAGGGATCAATTTCCTCTCCCTTATGCATATGAAATAACCAAATTTGATTCTCCAGAAACATTCTTTGTTGGATAGAAGTCCTTTCATACACTGAGGTCAACATTTTCCACATCTCATTTTCTATGTTCTTTTCAACAATGTGTGGGACCACATGATCCTTGATCATGTCCATAATAAAGTGCTTAGCCCTTGCTTGTGCTTCCTCATAATTCTTCAACGAATTAGCACCAAAAAGAACAAAAAAAACTTTCTCGGTGTGATCTTTGATGCTATATTAATCTAGAACTGATAGGATTCCGATCTTTCATATGAAAAAGTTGGATACTCCATCCAACCTGTCCTGATCCTTCAATCCATGTGCGACCATCTCTGCTCAAAAATTTTCAAAGAGAATACTCTTCTCCCTTCTTCTGCTGGTGCCCTTAACAAAATACTCAGATCTGGGTTTCTTAGTGCTAAAAATCCTCTAGAGAATATGCTCCCTCTGACAAGTGATTTCCCTCCCAGAAATCATCCATTAACTACTGTCAAATAAACCCTCTCCAATGACTCCGCTGATCAGATCTTAAACTTCTTGGCGAGAAATTATGTTGAGGAACTTCTTCCCCTTACTTTTTCCCACATTGGTAGACACTATTCTTCATCAACAAAAACAATGCCCCACCAACAAGTTCCAAAAAAAAAAATTTCACTTCCAGCCACGGCTACTGGAAGGACGAAAATAAAAAACCCTCTGTGTTGGTTTTGCATCACTTTCTCTCGGACTTCATCACCCTTCTAGGTCACATGAGCTTCTATGTTAGCTCTGTGTGAGCTAGACTGGCTCTGCGTTACCCCTTCTAGGCCTGCACTGTCCCTCTATGTTGCCTCTTTCTGGATATGCGTTGTCAGTCGCCTCCCTGCAACAAAACTTCTTCTTTTCGCTAATGGCTTCAAATCTCCCTAATATACAATAGCTTTGATACCATGTGAAAATTTCTAAATTTAGCAAACAAAAATCCTACAACAGTAATCTGATTTATTTCTTCCACTTGTTTTATTAACTTTGATGATCTCCATCATTAGGTACATTTGGAGGGGTTAATTTTCACCTTTTTTCCTTATTAAGTCTCTTTTTCTCACATTTAATTATATTATGGTCTTATGTTTCTAGTGTAGACGATGATTAAGGCTTGTCATACTTCGAATGCCTAACATGAGTTAAATGCAGGAAAATCACGAAGATATTGCATTTTTTATGAATATTTTTCCATTAAAGCTTAGAGTAGACAACAAGGAGAGATTATAGGGGGATTTTCCACCTCATTAACTCCCAAAGGCAGCCAAGAGATCCTCGATATTCCATCCAACAGCTCGAAATCAAAGGCAGGCAAGCAAACTCAAGATCAAGTGCAACAAATCTACACTTCACTTGCAGTCAAAGTGGACACATCACCTACCTTTTAGGGAGTTGTTGGTAGCTACCCTCTAGGTTAAATAGGGCTGAGAAAGAGCTCATTAGGATTCAAAATTTGAAGGAAGCTAATAAACTGTTAGCTCTTGTAATAGGTTTTTAAGGCTTTCATGTTGATGTAATGAGACTGTTTTTTGAAATAAAATGAGTATTTAGATTGTGCTTCACTGATCTAGATTCAGAGGGTTAGGATGGTGGGTTAGGGCCCAATCCATTGGCCTTAGCCTCTCTTGTGTATTCATTATTTACTTTTATGTCATTGTAGCTAGTTTTCTTATGAGTGTTTAACTAGTTTTCTTACTTATTCAATTCACGGTTTTTAGTTTTCTTCCATTTGTATTTTGATGTAGATTGAGCTTGATTACATGTTGGTAGAATAGTTTATAAACTCAGAAAGCTGTGTGTCAAGCCTCCCTCTCTCATCTCTTTCATTGGAACTTGAGGAGGGTATACCTTCTCCACATGCCAAAATTTCTTTTTGTTTATGATTTCTTGGAAAGAATTGTTAGGTTGTTGTAGTGCCATGAATATGTTTAGAATTTTGTGTTATATTTTTGTTTGTAGACTAAAGTAGGCTTTATTTCCAAATTTAACTCATCTTTTCCATTTCCTTCATCATGAATTTCTCAATATTTGTTGCATGAACAGGTATTTTTCTTGTAGGTTCAAGTATAACAACAAAGGAGGACTCCACCAGAACCTTCAACTTCATTTCTCACCCTTCATCAGCCTTATTTTACTCAAAATTGCCATCATCCCCTTTTTTATATTTTTCATATTCATACTGTGAGAAAACCCTAGAGGTGAAAGACATGCGTCTCAAGAGGTTTTGAGCTTGGAAAGCGGGTTTTCCACCTTCCACTCATCCAACCAAGCCTTCAATCCACCTTCCATACACTTTTCTCACCCATTTTTGGCCTCAGATTTCCCTCAGACTGTTTTCTATAGCAATTCAAGACTTTCCTGTAGAACTACAAGAAACCTGTAGTGGCACTTGCAACGGCACCAGTGGGCCCTTCCTTAAGCCCATAAATCACCATCCACCTCATCTAGACCTGCCAAAACCACCCAAACACCGTCAGCCTTGCACCCATGAGTTCAAGCCCTTCATAAGCCACCTTAGCGCTTTCTCCTCCTAGGTACAAAAAAATGCATTTACAAGCATAGTTAGGTAATGATTAGCTGCATGATTAAAATCATGATAGATATAACAAAGATTAGATAGAGTGTGTTCAGCCATTTGGCCCATCAAAGTGTGATTAGGTTAGTTTCCTTTATGCAATTTAAACTCAACAATTTACTTCATGCAAGATGCCTAGTTTGCTTCCATTTCTTATCATATCTTAATGTGTAGATTTCTTTCATTTCAGAGTAGTTAGATGTACTTTCTTGCTGTAGAATAATTATTTTCTTGCTGATAGAGTAATGGATTTGAATCATTTTTAGCCCTAGGTCTAAATTCAAAAGTGTGACAGACTTCACCCAGAAACCCTAGAAATAACACCTTTTCGTAGAGCTCAGAAGAGGATGACATGAGTAGGATGCATATGCTGTGTATATAGCACTGTTGCCTCCAAGTTTGTATGAACCTTGGGTTGATAAAGTAAAGTACGGAAGCCTCTAGGAGTTGCAACATTCTTGGCACAATACCAGGGCTCACCACTATTTGGCGTCATTGCCAGGGAGGTGTTTAATAGATTATTTGATTTTGTTTTAGTAGCATTTTCTAATTTACTTTTACATGTTGTTTCAAAAATATTGAAAAATACGAAAAAATATGATTTTCATCCCTCGTAGGAGTAGGGATACTCAAGGAATATTTTTACCTAAAACCCCCACATCACCACATAGTCACTATTGGCTTGAGGGGTCCTGACTTAGGTTTGGAGTTGAGGTTAACCAAAAGAACCCTCTTACTACTGGCTCTTTCGGCAGTGACCTACTTGCGTAAGTCAAAGTCTCACCCGAAGCAGTATGGGGGGGTTCTGGACTAGGTTTCCACACCCTAAGAGGGAATTAAATGATGTGGGTGCCTTTAGATCTAAAACAACCATGAATAGACCTCTGCAATAGAAGCCCTAACTAGGAAACCCTTATCAGATAGATTCTAGTCAATAACATGCAAAAATGATCATAAAGTAAATAACAGATGCAATTTGAACTCAGATATCAGCAACAAAAAAATTTCATTCATAAAAATTTCAAATCTTCCGTATAAAACCTTCAGTTCACCCACGCACACAACCAACAGGGTGTACACATAGAAGGACTAAGGTCTCCACGCACACAGCCAACAAGAGCCTTTTAACCCAGATAAATCCTCTAGAATATCAAAATACAGTCAGATATATCATCAATAATTAACTCCTCTCCTCTATCGACTTGATCTAGACTCCTATTTATACTCTTAGCCTGTGCTCATATAAGGTCCACAAACTGTGGTTTGGGGCCCCTAATTCTACCATTTTGTCCCATTACAACTCATGAGGGGCTTTGACCCATCCCAAAGCCCCTTGACTTGTGTTTTGCATGACTAAACTTACAAAATATTTACCAAAATATATAAAAAATGTATCAAAGTTCGAACCTATGGGACTTCGCTCCAATAGGCCCCCAACACATTCTTGTGACTCATCCTGAGTCATAGCGGCACTGGGTTCCTCCTCTTATTCTGAAACTCTTCGATGGTAGTGTTGGTGTCCCGTGATTTGGAAGATTGGTAAACAAAATGATAGGGTAACATCAGACCAGACTTTGGAGTCCTAGGACCTAGCCTTCCTGGACTCAGAGAGGGCTCTCTCTATTATGCGAAGGATGTGAACTTGTTCGCTTTGGGTGATTGATTTTAGGCTAATTGTTAAGTGTATATTTGTTTGTTTTGGGTTGGGGTAAGATGACTAAGTAGGATAGGTGGGGTGAGAGGTTATCAAATCAATTGGGCAATGGAGTCTATGAAGTTATTGATATCTTGGTAGGGAATCGGGGTACATCACAGGGAAAATCTTGTGTAGTCAATGGATCTTTAAGTTTATGTGTGGGGTGAAATTTACAATAAGTTTGGGAACCAAGGTAGGGAAAAGGGCAGTTAAGAATCCTTTGTCAAATACCTATGAACAGAGAGGTCTTTAATATTGATAAGCAAAAGATACTAATCATGAGATAGGGCGCACCATTTACTTAGTGACAATACTTTTAAACAAATAAACATTGAAGATAAACAATCCAGTAGAACATGGAAGCAAGACCACTTATGTAACTTCAATGATTCAAATTTCAAGATTTGAAAACATATAAGAAAAAAATAGCATCAATAAATGAAGAGGGAACACCTAAACATCATTCATTAAACTATAAATAACTTCGAGGCAAACTGATAAGCATATTCAAAGGGAAAGATCGAAACAGACCTCTTTGAATTAACCTAACAATCAATACATCAAAGAGATATTTCAAGACATAGTTTATATAGAATTAAACAAGCAGGGCTTACCATGAATCATGTTTATAAACTAGCATATTAATCCAACAATGAAATAGACAAGCTTAGGTGGGCCTAAGGAGCAATGAAGAATTCTTTAAGCTAACGCAACAGAAGAAAACATGAAAACAATAGCTAATAGGAGGACTGAGGTGCCTCAAGCAACATTTCTCATCCTATAATTTTCCGAGCTATTACAAAATAGAAATATGGACATATGGAAAACAATAAAAAACATGAACATATGAGAGATACATCACCATTAACTAAACTCAGGGATCCTGCAAGCAAGCCTTCATCACCAGCAATCAAGGCAATCCATCCACAAGCTCCACAACACTAAATTGTTCTTCAACTTTCAAAAGCCATGTATTTCTCTTAACACATCAATTTCCCAACCGTTTACAATGAATCCTCATGCCTTATATAACAAGCAAGGAAGAGGAAAACCAAAGAGAGTATCTAGAAGCCTATTGGCCAACAAGAAATATCCTAAATTGTCCTTGAGGCTTTGCAAAGCCCAAGGCACAAATTATCTAACAAATATATTTTCCGACTATAAATAGAAATTAAATTGAATATTAGGCCTAACATTCCTTTGAAAACTTGCTAAACGCACATTCTATCCAGTCACCCATAGGAGCGCAACACACTGTGTCAAACTCTAAAATTATGCCAAGAGCGCAACACAAAAATAGGCCTTTTTGCAGCAGTGTTTTGGCAGCCTTCCCAATGTTGGAAAAAGGCTCCATGATGGCACGTTGGAAAGCCACTGAAGTTTACTTTCCAGATATACCTTTATTTCTTCAATCTGACCTCCACAAGTTTCCCAAAAAGTGAAAATTCGAAGACTGCCAGGAGCGCAGCACATGCTCAGAAAAGTGGGCAGAAAGGTGAAAAATTGAGTGTTTTTTACCCTTTTGGGGGGTCAAAACAACTCCAATTGAGCTGAAATTTGGTGTGCATACTCCTATAATGATGGGAAATCCAAAAATTTAAACCTTTCCTCTTGAAAATGCCTTGGGAAAAAGTGCAGCACAGGGTGTGCTGTTCTCCTAGCCTCAAAATTTGCAAAAAAGAAAAAGTTGTTCAATTTCTTTCAAAATTGGTAGGTAGGTGCCTCATGGGTCCCTGGAGACCTGTAGAGAAGCTTGGGCCAAAATACCAAGCCTTGCTTGGTATTTTTCATCTTTTGGTGCTAGGCCCTCATTTTGGGTAGTTTTGAGTTTTTTCCTTGCAAAGTGGTTTCTTCGTTTATAGTGCTCAGTCATTCTTCTTTGCAAGTTCAAATCTCTGATGGCCTTCTCCAGTTTGGCCTTAAGATGTATGTTGGCCTTTCAAGCCATGATTCCCTGTTATGCTCAATTTCCATGGCAAGGATTTCAGTGATGAGAAATTTTTGTGCTTGGGCTAATTCTTGCTCCCTTTCTCGTGCCAAAGCCTTTCTTAGACCCATAGTTCTAGGCCTCCTTCTAGACTGACCCTCCTCATCTTCACTTTCTTCATAGGTGCCCATGTAATCCTCCAACTTCACCTATTCTCTTTGAGCCTCTTTCCAGTATTTGAGCACCCTTACTTCATAGATGGCTTGCTGGCCACTCATTTGTTTGTTCTACATTTGTAAGAAATGAATGACATCCTTAGCTCTCTCTAATTTAGCCTCCAAATCCATGATCTGTGCATTCCTGTCTTGTAGGAGAGAGTTTGCAATTCTTGTTTCATTTTCCTCATCACTGTCTATGTGAATGAGCTCAAATTCTGTCTTCTCTTCATGATTTTCTTCTTCCTCTTTTACTTGTTCTTTACCTTTGTCAATTATTTGAGCTGAGGAGGATGACATGGCCCCTTGCCCTTTGGAGGCAGCAAAAAAATGCCTCACTCCTCTTTGATAGGTAATGGGAAAAGGTACAACAAGTTTAATTTGCAAACTTTGATCATTAGTGACCTTAGGATTGCTTTTCTCCTCATGTATTATCTCTGTGAGTGCATCCTTTTCACCTTGCCCTTGACTGCGCTTTTGATAAGAATTCTCATTATCTCTTATTCCATCATTACTATTAAGATCTTTAGGACTGTCATCCTCTGTTTTTGCAATGCTAGAGGTGTCTTCATCATTGCTGGGTATATCCTCATTTCTATGACTGTCCTCTTTTTCATCTTTTTACCCACTGTATTCATTGTCTAACTCAGCCTTTGTATCACTGTTTGCCCTCTTGGTAGTGTCACTGTCTTGGGCATTCTCATCAGCCTTTCCCTTACTGTGATGTTCATTTTCTTCTTCACTAGGTGAGTTTTCTAGGTTGGTTTCTTCTTCACTGTCCTGTTCATCATATTCATTGCTTGGCTCATGATCTTCATTGTTTTTCTCATTGAAATCACTTTAAAACTCTGCTTCTCGGATGCCTTTCCCATCTTGGTCACTGTCTTCTTTGTCCTCTTTGCTGCTTTCATATGCCTCCTCTCCACTGTCCTTTGTATTTTCAGTGTCACTTTCTTCATTTTCTACTTCTTTTCCTTAACTGTCATTTGTTTTTTGATTGTCACTAGGCTCACTGTTTTGGTCTTTTTGTAGCTCACTGTTTTCCTCTTGATAAGCTGTCTCTGAACCTCTTCACCTTTAGACCCACTATTTTGGCCTTTTTTCTCATCATCTGGTTGACTGCTTTATTCATTTGCATCATTGATTTTATCACTTTCTTTTGCATCACATCTTTCTTCTTGGCCACCTTACTTTTCTTCACTACTTTCTTCATTTTCATCATCCTCTCCATCACTGCTTTCTTCTTGGCCATATTTTCTTTCTTCTTGGCCATCTTCCTCTCCTTGAATGCTTTATTCATTTGCATCATCCTTTCCCTCACTGCTTTCTTCATTTGCATCATCCTCTCCCTCACTGCTTTCTTCATTCTTATCATCCTCTCCCTCATTGCTTTCTTCATTCTTATCATCCTCTCCCTCGTTGCTTTCTTCATTTTTATCATCCTCTCCCTCACTGCTTTCTTGATTTTCTGATTTCTTAGGGGAAGGTGAATGAGGAAGGTATATTTGAGGAAATGATTCATGTGAAGAAGATGAACCAAGGTCAGTGGAGAGTGATGGAGGTGTGTGAAGAGGATTTTGAGATGATGATGGTAGAATTTGCAGAGGGATGGGCTGTGGAGTTGTGAAATCATCATGGGTGATAAAAACCTCCCAGGAGATGCCTTGTTGTTCTAGTTGGTGTGAGACAATCACTTTGATGAGGGAATGATGAAAAAGGCTTGACATTTGTTGGGATGGAGGCCTCTTTTGCATGATGGAAGACATTTTCTCAATACTTTTGCAAAGGTAGTAGGGCATATGTATAAGCTTGGTTTTGGTGAAGTGCATAAGGAGTCTTATGTGGTAGGAATAGACTCTGGAGAACCTACCCTCGCAGGTGATGTATTTCATAATGATCTTCATTAGGAGAACATATTTGTCCAATACATGAGAGAAGGGGAACATGGTTTTACAATCAGCTTGATAACTTGGTTTCAAGAATGGGTGATAGTGGCTTAGGTCCAGATGCATTTGTTTGAACCACCTTTCTCCTATGCAAGGTATTCCTGTGGCCCTAGAGATGGCATTGGTGGTCAACTCAAATTTCATCCCAGCTAGGTGTACTTGATGATTATGAAGGTTTAGGGCAAAGAGCTTGGTCAACTGAGGGTGTCTCTGGATCTTTTGTACTTTTTTTACAGAATTCATAGAAACTTGATTCTTGAAAACAAGAAAAAATAGTAGGGGAGGTTATCAGCTCTTCAGTTCTTATAGGTTCAAACCTATTTGGCATCCCTCCCTTCATTTGCTGCTTCTTAGGCCTTTGACTTGCCTCATCAATGTCAACATTCTCTTCATCAGAAATTTTGTTTTTTTTTTACCCCTGCCTCAAAATATTTAAAGAGAATTGGCATTGCTTATAGAATGATGTGACAATGGTGAATGAGATGGCGAAGTTTTATAATTAGGTCAAGGCCCAACAGTGTGTAGGCCAAGTTTTTTCTTTAGGATTTCACTGCCTTTTCTAAACCAAATTTCAATTTTCTTTGTGACCTTATCTTTAGAAAAACATGAACATGAAGGAAAAGTTCAAAATACCTCTCTAAATGCCTCCATAGCAAAAAAAAATAGCTCAAAAAATGTGCCTGGGTAGCTCGGGTCACCTCCTGAACGTGTTTTCATGCATTGGTTGCACGCTATAGCAGGAGTGCAGCACAACTTCTGTTGGATGGCTCGGGTCACCTCCTGAATGTGGAATCAGGTAGAGGCTGCACGTTGTGGCAGGAGCATAGCACGGTGTTGGTCAGGTGGCTTGGGTCACCTTTTGAACATGAAATTGGGCAGAGGCTGCACGCTATGGTAGGAGCACAGCATGATGCCTGTCAGGCAGCTCAGGTCACCTCCTAAACGTGAAATTGGGCAGAGGCCGCACGCTGTGGCAGGAGCGCAGTACAGCTTCTGTCGGGCGGCTTGGGTCACCTCCTGAACGTGTTTTCATGTAGAGGCTGCATGCGGCATTTTTTACAGGTGCGCAATGCCTCTGGACAGGAATGCAGTGCCGAATGGAAAATACCAAAGGAGATGCTACAGGAGCGCAGCGCCCAGAAAAATTTTCCCGAGGACTCTGCAGGAAAATTCAAAAAAAGCCTCACTCCTTCTACAAATATCCAAATGGTGAATGGGAGATGATTTGCTGGAGTTGCTTTATACCCTTTGATAAAAATTAAAGGTAAAACCCACTTTATAAGGTTCACTTCTCCTTAGTTTTTCTCACTGTGCCTTTTGACTGCCTTTGGTATTGTAGGTGGAATTTCGACAGGAAATTTGTTCTTTTCACTGCTGGAGGCCTCTTAAGGTTATTTTCAAATTGATAACCTTCCTGAAGAAGCCAAGACTATGCCTGTCACCTATATTTGGAAAATGAACCTATTTTTATGACTTTTAACACTTATACACAAAAAACTTATCATTTTTGCAATTTCTCCCTTTGACTGATATTCTGCCATGTTTTTATCTTTAAGTGATGAGGAAAAAACCTCTTGGTGGTTGAAATACCCTAGCAGTAAGTAAAAGCAATAGCTTGGTCTTTTGAGATGTGACACCTTTATTTGAAACATTACTTGCCTTGAACTTATCAATTTTTTGTAAGAAAACACTTTTGACAGTCTTGTAAAGTTCCATTCATGTTCATCTATCTTTTGCATAATAGTCATTTGATTAGGAGGCCCTTGTTGGGAGTTCCACTGCTCTGCTGTAAACCAGGGGTATATCTGTTTTTCAAGCTACTTGAATATGCCTCTAACTGTTCTTCATAAAAAAGACCCTTGAACTGACATCGCTTTCTTCTTTTTGCTGATACTCTTCATCATTTTTCTCCCTTTGGTGTAGTGGAGTATTGATTTTCATATCTGCCCTTCTTGATTTTCTTTAAAACCTCTGATTTTACCTTTTGATGAAGTGGAGTTAGTGCTTGTCTGCCAAACCCTAGAAGGTAGTTTGAAAACCCTTTGAAACCATCTGCTGTGATGAAGGAGGTTTCTTTGTCACTATTTGACCATCTTTGTCCATCTTCACAAACTTCTGAGTTTTTGGGGATGCTTAGAAAAAACAAATAGTGTTTTCTTCTAAGTTCTCAAAGAAAAACTTATCAAGCTCATTACTTATGTCTAAGAAGTCTTCAATGATCATTTGAAGGGGTTGAGGTGTCCTTTGCCTTAGTAACCTTGTTATTGCTTTATTTCTTGATCAAAACAGTCATAAAACCTGATTCCCATCAAACCCATACCTTGTTTCTTTCTTCTTGGTTGTGAGTGGTTTTCTTGTGATGGTGCCTCTCATTACTTTACCTCTTGCTAGGTTGATAGCCTTTTGACTCTTTTGCAGAAATGTAAGCAAGGGGTAGCTGTCCCCCTAAAAAACTTGTGCTTTAGGCCAAATACCTTTTGAATGATATCTTTGATGAGTTTAAGACAAGATCACCAGTCCTTTCCTTCTTTGAATACAGTTTCTTCATATAGGAAAAACAGAGTTTGTAGGGCACCAAATCCATCCTATGACTTTTTGAAACTCTAGGTGGCCTAGTGGAGGCTTTCTGGGACTTGGCTTTTGGACAAAAACCTAGAACCTAGGATTTATCAAGTGTGAGATAGAGTTCATGATAAACTAATGTATTGAAGACCTGAAACCCAATGTACTTGATTTATTAAATAGTCTACAGAGATAGTTTGAGACTATCAGTGTTTAGGAGTAGTTTGGTGGACACAAAAGATGATTGATTGGTGAGCTTAGGTAGCAGTGGGGTTTTTAGGTGAAACAAAAATAGGGGATTTTGGTCAAAGGTGACAAGATATAGATAAAATGGGTGACATGGGCTCTTAATGGGTATTCTGAGACTGGTAGGCAAATCTAGATAGGATGAAATGATGAAAGTAGTGAAAATTTATCTTAAGGATAATGAAGGCAGTGAGATTTCTAGAACTCACAATGTCTATGAACTTTGCTTCTAGAAATATTGGGATAATCATTTAGTCATCTAAACAGGTAAAAATTACTGATGACTAACAGTGGCTCCACTTGGGGAGGGTAGCTCCTTTTCAGGAGGTGTCCAAAATTTCAGATCTCTTGGTTTTTGAATACCAGTGCCTCATCCATTGGGCTGATTTTCTTTTTTTTCTTTTTTCTGCTGCTTTCCTGAATTAGTGATTTTGATAATCTAAAAGCATGATTAGCTAAAATTAACTTCTACCTACCCAACCTACATTCCTAACATTTTCTCTTCCTTGGGTGCACTTGAACTAGCAAACCCATTGACATCTTTTATTTTTGAAAGAAAAGAAATAAACTATCTACTTCTACACTTATTTCTTCCAAGAGCTCATATTATGCTAGTGAACTCTACTTATTCTCTACCTAGTCTATTTTACTATCAAGATTAAGCAGTATGACAGACTTCATTCGCTAAGATAAAAACATGAAATTGAAAACATGACTAAATCGGGATTAGACAATCTGATTTGTCATGGGTTTGTGGCATAAAAACAAGCTGCACACAAATGTTATTTTTGTACAAAATAAGACTTAGAAAAATTAGGGCTAGGATACATAGTTTTCTATTCATCCCTATTTTTCTCCTTGGTTCTATTTTGAGCATGTGTAATGTTCCAAAAATTAGCATGAAGCTAATTGGAACATTGATTTTTCTTATATCATCTAGGAGGTGAATAAATGGGTAAGGAGGCCCATGAGTAGGAATAAAATCCCTCATAATGTGAAAGGGATCATCAGAGTAGCTATATTTTGCACCCTCAGGTGTGAAAAGGGGCAAATGCATGAGGACAAGGTCAAGTTTGACCAAATCAACAACGCTGCCATAGAGGGAGTGGATCACTTTGAAAGACAACGCATTATGAATGGGGGAGAGATCATTTGGTGGAGGAAACCCTAATGTGTGGGGACAAGGAAAGAAGGCTTTCATTTGTATAAAGGGAGGACAAGGTAGCCATATGAGGATATGTTATTGAGTATTGGATTTTGGTCTGCATGACTATTTACTTTCTCCAGTTGTTTAACTGAGATTGTTGTGTTGCTTAGCACAAGGAATTTTTGTTTAGGAATCCATCTCCCTTCATGGGAGGCCTCTTGAGGGATTTGTACTTCATTTATCCACATTTAGGCTCAAGGCCAAGCCACCTCCTTCAGCTACAACATTATTCCTGTAGCAAGAAATGTTGTGTTGCAGGGTGTTGCAGTGGAGGGTTCCAAAACACCACTTCTAGAAGTTATCTTTCAGAGGAGGGAGCTTCTATTCCTCTAGGAGGTCAGTGAGGAGGATTTAGGAGCTGATTTCACATATTTAGCATCAGGCCAAGATTTTCCCATCTCCTACAGTGTAGTCCCTCTCCTTGACTACGTTATTTCTGAGTGTATTTGCAATGGGGGTTTGTACCACTATTTTGGAGGGTGAGATCTTCAGTGATTGGATCAGCCTTTCACTTGAAATATCCATTGGATGAGATTTATTCATCATATGCAGCATCTTCAGCCATCTTCATCCATTTCTTGAGTTGCAGCTACTACTCAGTTTTGAGACTGCAACTTCGACATTTTGGCCATTTTGTATATTCCGGCCAATCCTTCTAGGATTGATGTAAGATTGTTTTCAGGGGTTTAGATCTTTGCTCCCCACATTATTTGAGCCATACGTTTCCAAATATATGTATTGACATTCATTCTATAGCAGTGCCTCTTATAAACTGTGCAATCTTAGCCTTGGACATTTTCTGTATAGCAGTGTATTTCATATTTCTTGTACATGTTCCTTTGAGGTTGGTTTGCATAAGCTTGAGTGATCATTTCCTCAAGATATTGCACACATTTTGCTTCTGTAACATTAATAAGATGGCTATGAGTTCTTATTACATTTTATGAGTTTGTTTATCACTGCTACTCTATTTTATGTTTATGTATTGCCATATCTCCAATTTGGGAATACTGTAAGATATTCCTAACATTGTAGATTTTCCCTATTTTGGGATACTACAGTGGTATCAAAGCATAGTCTTGGCTTAGCCTGTGAGTTTCAACCATAATAATATATTAGAGAAGGATAAGAGATCAAGAGATGAAAAGAATGAGCTTGCTCTCATCACCTTTCAAATCCAGGAAGGACCTCTCCGAGGAGGTTAATCAAAAAAATAAGAAGAGTTGCAGTGAAACTCCTAGAGGGTTTCAAGAAGATGAAGAGCCATGCACTTCCTACTCTCAAAGAGAAGAAGAAATGAAGCATGAAGAAAACTTGGAATATAAAATTCTAAGTGAATACCTTGCTGAATACAAAGCTAAATCTAGAGCCTCCAAGGAGACTCTAGCTTTACCATAGTTCATTCAACTGAGAGAAGAAAGAAGACCCTACAACTATGGGATGATGAGAGGCAATAGATTTCTATTGTCCACTTTTGATGGATCACTCAAATGTGAAGCAAAGGCTCGGGTAATGAAGCTATATGATTTCTTCCAACTACATCCAGTAGTAGAGAAAGAGGTTGTAGAAATTGCAGTGCTGCACCTTGAAGGTGAAGCTAATACATGGTGGTTCAGCCATTTGAGCCATGCAAGGGTATCTAATCTTGTTGAGTTTTCTCAAAGGATGATCAGGAGATTTGGAAAAAGGATGTAGAAACCATCACCACCTGTTGAAGAGGCATATACCAACATTGTCACAGTCATGGAGGATCATCCTTCATCTTCAGTAGTTGGAGAAGGCAACACATTGGAGGAGGGAGCCCTTACAACCATACAAGATGCTTCCAAGTTTCCCAAAGGTATGCCAAAGTTTCTATATCTTATCATTTCAGCAAACATTATGGATGGGTCTACATCATTGCATGTTTTTGATTTAGAGCAACATAATTGCACCGCGTTGTGCAACCTTGAATCATTCAAGGGAGAGATGGACCATCATCCTCATGAGCCATTCTTCGATTTCATACCACACTTGAGTTTGGGGTTTGAAGACTTGGAGGAAAGAATGACAGAATGTAGACATCTTGGAGTGAGAAACATTTTCTCCTTTCTAGATGACTCTTTCTTAATGAGCATTCCACAGCTCAAAGAGAAACTTCTACTTATAAGTCCAAGACCTTATTGGTTTTGGGGGACCATTGATAAGGAGAAGATCTCATGGAGGGATCTCATTGGAGGTGCACTTCAACATGAAATGGAGTGCAAAGTTCTTCAAAAATTTGAGGAGTTTTTGCCCTCATCACATTTGGATCTTGTTGGATTCAAGATGGTTGTGGGTATGAGGTATTTTCTGGGAGATCTCCAAGGAGTTACATTTCAACATCCCATGAAATGCAAGATGAGAAAACTGATTTGGGAGGATGGTAGCCCTCATTGGAGGAGTACCAAGATGAAGAATGGTAGAGGACATCCACAAGTGGTTGAGTGGATGTGGGTGGATAGCAAGAGGTTGGTGAGCCACTTGCAAATCTTTGACATAGGGTAGCAAGAGGAAAAGTTGCGTTGGCTACTCTTGAGAGAGTTTGGCCATCATGAGACATGTCCTTTTTCTAAGGGTATGTGGGAGGAAAGAACTTGGTAGGATACTTGCATCATTGGGAAACAAGGAGTGTGGATACATTATGATGATATGATCATTATGTCTTCACCACATGATTTGTATGATGGAGGCATGAGGAGGCAGCAAAAACTGTTGTTGCTTTGGATGTTCTTGGGAGAGAAAGGGAAAATTTTCTCTCACATGTTGTATGATGTTGCAAGAGTAGGAGATGGCACTATCATGGTGCAAAGGGGCTACTCCTTGGCCTTAGATGATTAGGAAGTACTTCCATCTTGGGAGGAATTCCATATTTGCAGCAGCATTATTGGAAGAGTCTTTGACAAGGATCATGTCAAAGAAATGAGCTATGAGTTGGAAGGAGCCTATCTACATAGGCCAACAACGCTGTTACTTTGGAGCATGAACTTATTCATGGATTCATGCATCACTTTACCTTCATCATATGGTGAGACTATTGTTTTTGCATTTATTGGTTACCTAACATAGTATGTGCATCTTCTTACCATTATCATACAGTGCATTGCTCCACAAGAGGGCAAGTCTATTGTTGAGCCCCATAAATTTTTTTTTGCCAACTATTATGATGGAGACAGCCATCCTTTGTATAACCATGGGAAAGTGTTTGATTATTTCTTGTATGCTCAGTTGACACATTCACCCACTTACTATTCACTAGTAGATGTGATGATTCACACAACTAGCTATTTGTGAAAACATCACTTGCCATGCTATTTTTTGAAGTTGCAGTGGGAAAGACTGTGCTGTGTCCACTTGAGACATTGTTTGTATCATTCAGCATCATGTAAAACCTTCAACGAACTTCTCATTTGGATACCCTATGATGATCATGTCCTATTCATCATGGATGAGATGTTTTGGGCCAGCTTGTTCTTCAATGTTGGAGAGGAGATCCTTGGAGGATTGTTCTTCATTTGGCCACTTAAGGGAAATAATATTGAAGCCCAATATCAGCACATACTCTACACTTATCATGAGTGGAGAGAAGGACAGTGTGGGGTAGGCTAATTTTTCTACCATGTTTAGATTTTCAGCCCACCTACTTTGTCGGAGCCAAAGGTGGAGGAAGATTTTCAGGAGTTGCCTCGTTGGGAGGTGACTCATTTTGCATGCATGATATCTTGGGGATGGAGGATCCATAGGGGGAATACGGTTCCCACTAGATTTCAGATCCCATTCCTCAAAGGGACCTCTAGACATCACTTTGCTACCTTCTTGAGTATTTCACCTTTTCATGATGATAGCTTGATAGCTAGTGCATGCTGGGAAGGAGAAATGTGGAGACTTGTTGATGAGACAACATCCTTTTACTTGGAGGAGTTCATCATATGTGGATGCTATAGGGAGAGGAGGAGAAATAACTCAGTTCTATCCTTGCAATTTCTTGAGGACAAGCAATCTTTGAGAGGGGAGGACTATAATGTTCCCAAAATTAGCATGAAGCTAATTGGAACGTTGATTTTTCTTATATCATCTAGGAGGTGAATAAATGGGTAAGGAGGCCCATGAGTAGGAATAAAATCCCTCATAGTGTGAAAGGGATCATCAGAGTAGCTATATTTTGCACCCTCAAGTGTGAAAAGGGGAAAATGCATGAGGGCAAGGTCAAGTTTGACCAAGTCAATAGCGCTGCCATAGAGGGAGTGGATCACTTTGAAAGACAGCGCAGTATGAATGGGGGAGAGATCATTTGGTGGAGGAAACCCTAATGTGTGGGGAAAAGGAAAGAAGGATTTCATTTATATAAAGGGAGGACAAGGTAGCCATAGGAGGATATGTTGTTGAGTATTGGATTTTGGTCTACATGACTATTTTCTTTCTCCAGTTGTTTAACTGAGATTGCTATGCAGCTTAGCACAAGGAATTCCTGTTTAGGAATCCCTCTCCCTTATTGAGAGTCCTCTTGAGGGACTTGTACTTCATTTCTCCACATTCAAGCTCAAGGCCAAGCCACCTCCTTCAGCTAAAGTGTTATTCCTATAGAAGGAAATGTTGTGTTGCAGGGTGTTGCAGTGGAGGGTTCCACAACACCACTTCTAGAGCTTATATTTCAGATGAGGAAGCTTCTATTCCTCTGGGAGGTCAGTGAGGAAGATTCAGGAGTTGATTGCACATCTTTGGCATTAGGCCAAGCTTTTCCCATCTCCTACAGTGCAGTCCCTCTCCTTGGCTGCATTATTTTTTATTGTATTTGCAGTGGGGGTTTATACCACTATTTTGGAGGGTGAGATCTTCAGTGATTGGATCAGCCTTTCACCTGAAAGATCCATTGGATGAGATTCAGTCATCATATGTAGCATCTTCAGCCATCTTCATCCATTTCTTGAGTTGCAGTTGCTACTCAGTTTTGAGACTACAACTCCGGCATTTTGGCCATTTTGTATATTCCAGCCAATCCTTCTAGGATTGACTTCAGATTGTTTTCAGGGGTTTAGAGCTTTGCTCCCCACATTATTTGAGCCATACATTTCCAAAACTATGTATTGACATTCATTCTGTAGTAGTGCCTCTTATAAACTGCACAATCATAGCCTTGGGCATTTTATATATAGCAGTGTATTTCATATTTCTTGTACATGTTCCTTTGAGGTTAGTTTGCCTAAGCTTGAGTGATCATTTCCTCAAGATCTCGTACACATTCTGCTGCTATAACATTAATAATATGGCAATGAGTTCTTCTTACATTTTATGAGTTGGTTTATCACTGCTACTCTAGTTTATGTTTTTGTATTGCTGGATCTCCAATTTGGGAATACTGTAAGATATTCCTAACATTGTAGATTTTCCCTATTTTTGGATACTACAACATGTGGAACCAATATCTTTCTTTCCTAATCTATTTTCTTCGACAAGTCAAGCTTCAATGATTTGACCAACATTCTTTTCACTAACTTATCAACAATAAATTTAAAGCATGTTCAGCCATGATTAGGCTAGATAACTGAGCAAGACATTCCTTTGGCACCAGTAGTGGCATTTAGGCTTGCACACTTTCAGTATTACTATTTTTTGGGTATGGGGTTGTACCTTGTTTTTTGAATCTGCCCTCTTTTCCATTTTTTCCTATGTTTTTGTGTTTTTCTCTTTGTGTCTCTTTCTTCACACAATGGTATGTACAATGAGTGAAAATTTTAAAGCTAAGGATCTTGACAAAAGTAGTTTTTGAGCATCCTGTCTTCAAAAGGATCTCCTAACATTTTTTGTTCATTTAGCTCTTGTAAACAGAGAACATAGTTACCTCCATTTGACAACATGGTATAAGGATTATTCCAAGAGTTTTCAGAAAACCCATGATCTCCTTGGTGCTTCCTCTTTGACCCTTGCTTCTCAAACTTGTTTGTGTCAAAGATCTTCCTTAAGTAGGCAAGGTATTCTTTATCATTTTTATAACAAATGATGAAGTCATCCATTTATGCCATAGTGAAGAAATTTAAAACTAAAGGCATAGTTTTTCGGAAGGTGTCTCTAGTACTTTCTAGCCTAGGAAGTATTTGTTTAAACATGCAATTGTCCCAAGGAAATTTGAAAAAATATTTGAGCTGATTGATCTGAAGTGGTATCATCTGATGGTAACCTGAAAAACTATCATGCAATGAGATTTGGTTAGAAAACCCTATCCTTTATAAATTATGATATTTTTTGGTAAAAGGGTACTTGTTATTTTGGAAGGGTTGATCCTGGTACCTAAAGTATATACAAAGCCTATGTCCTTTTGCCTTCTTTCTAAGTGAACTCAACTACTCAAGATTTTCATGATTCTTTTTGAAAGGAGGGCTTTTTAAAGCAATGGCTGTGTTACAAGGTTTTAGACTAGCCTGCCTACACACATAAGCATTTTGAATTTTTTTGAATAGCCTTCTATTTCTTTGTTTTGTGTGTAGTGATAAGTTTCTAGATAACTTAATCATTTCAGGTTTCTCAAGGTTACCCATGCTATCTTTCTCTATATCAGCTTTAGCAAGGATTTCTTTGGGATCTATAGAGATATTTGTGAAAATTGACGATTTTTCTGAAAGGGAAAAATTCTTGGATGATGAATTATCTAGGTAAGGTAAAAACATAAGACTATCTTGTTCTAGATTCCCAAAGATTTGTGTTTTGTGAGGGTATTTCATTTTTTATGGATTAGCAAAAGGAGGAAGTTGTGTTTTTGTGGTTTGTCCTTCCTTTGAGAAATATGTATCCTGTTCTAAACTGGTTTTTGTTTCTGACATTTCATTTTCAATTTGTAGAAAATCAAGTTTAGTTTTATTATCTTGTGGTGTTTTAGGGTCATGATAGTTTTGACTTTCGAACTCATCATAGAGGGACTGATCTGATTTTTGTAGTGTGCCTAGATCTTCACAATCTTCATTCACTTGTTCATCAAGGTCATTTTCATTGTACAAGATGAATGAGTCCAAGTCTGAATGAATGGAATAGATAGGGGTGTTCTTGGGTCTGTCTACACTACTTACCATATACTTCATGTGAGATTCCCGGTAGAGTCTCCTTGTTTGGTTAAAAATTGGGATGGTAGCATAAGACATGTCAAGTTGGAGGTTCCCTAGAAGTTTAGCTCCCCAAGATCGGGATAAAAGCATGCCATATTTGGGGGGAATGTTAGCCACGATTATGTCCATGACCAGGCTCTTAGCAGGGATTTGTGTTAGATTGACACATAAGTCCTTGATTAAGCCCAAGAACTTAACCCTGCTTGAATCGAAGGAATACAGATCTTTGTACGGCCTAGTTATTTCTAGGCCTAATCTTTCCATCACTACCTTTGGCATGAGGTTGTGAGAGGCACCAGAGTCTAGCATGGCATTATGTAGGATTTTGTCGTGTATGTTTAGGCTAACATAGAATGGGGGAATGGCTCCTTCTTGGTATTTTCCATCTACTTCGGGTCCAAACAACAGCTCTGGTTTATCATCTGTCAAATTCAGAGTATTGGTATCATTTCCTATGTTCAAAACTTTCAAAACTTGGTAGCGGTACATATCCTGAGCTACCGGTTCAGTGAGAGGGATGGTTATTTTGATTTTAGTGATCTCTCCTTAAAAACTGAAAGGTACTTGAGTTTTGGACATATTTACATCAGTTTTAACAACCATAATTTTTTCCACATTTTTAATTTGTTGATTTTGATTCAGGGCTTTGGTCAGTAGAGTTTTCTCAGGGCCACTAGTAGAGGTGCTAGGACAGCTTGTGTCAACACCTGGTTGGCTATTTTTATCCTTGTTATGATCATTTTTCTTAGCCATGGTGTTGTTATTGTCTGTTGTTCTCTTAAGAATGTTTTCGGGAGTTTTCTTAACAGCAGTGTCTGAGTTGTTTTCCCTGGAGTTGTCTTGGTTTTTCTTACTCCTAAGATCATATTGCCTATGGACTTCCTTTATGGAATTTTCTAGTCCCAATTCGTGGTCTTCAGAATCTTCATAGCTTATTTCATCTGGGTTTGAGGAGAGAAAACATTCTTCTTCTTTTGTGAGAAAAACATCACCCTCACTATCAGAACCTATTAAGTTTAGCAGATTTTCATCTAGTTGTTCGATATCTCTTTCCCCTTCATCAGCATAGTTATCTTGGAAGGGTGGCCTGATTTGTTGATCATTTTCCCTTGGTCTATTTTGGGGTGGGTCTCTTCTAAAATTATAATTCAGGTTTTTGTTTTGGGGATTTGGTTGGTTGTCCCTAAGGGGTGCTCTTTTGTTTATGCTTATTCTCTCCATCATTCTTTCCATGGTTCTAAGGAGGTTGTCCATCTTGGAATTAGATGAGGAGGTGGAGGGCATGGTGTCATCTTTGTAGGTTAACCTCTTTTCCGATCTTAGCCTAGCTCTTTTTTCAATTAATTTGGCCTCTACACTTATAGCTCCCTTTTGCATGTCTTCTAAAGTTAGGGGCTCTCTTTCTCTTAGCTGATAGGCCATGTCAGGGTCAAAACCTTCTGGGAATTTAGCTAAGGCTAGGCCTAATGGGGGTTTCATGTTTGGCGGTAGTGCGTTGTGAACACTATTGAACCTAGTGCAATAGTCTTGGACATTTTCCCCCGTGTTTCTTTTAAGATTTCTATATTACGAGAGGATCTAAAGAGGGTTTTTCTTGATTTCCCATTTGTTTATGAAAGTTTGGTAAAGGGAAGGGAGATCATGTATGCTGTTGGGAGTTAGGCTTTTGAACCATTTCTTAGCTTCTTCTCTGAGGCTTTGGGAAAACATCCTCATTTTCATGGTTTCCTCTTCTAATTCCATGTAGTCAAAAGCATCATTCATTCTATCTACATGATGTTGGGCAATGGTGGATTTAGCCCTGGTGAAGTGTGGGATTCTGGATTGGTAATCATTTGGAAAAGGTACCAATGGTTGTGGTAACACAAGGGGTGCATACCATGCTGCCATAATAGGAGCTAATGGTGGATTTACAAGTAGAGGATTTTTTATATGAGATGGAGTTTTTTGCACAGTGGAGGTGTGAATGGGTGTGGCAGAGGTTCTCAGACCAGTAAACTGATTCTGAGCAAACTTGAGGTGAAAAGAGCCAGAGTGGTGGAGAAGTTGGAAATTAGGTGGTGTGGAAGGAGAAACTTCTCCGCTAGGACTCTGCTGCAAGTCTATGGGCTCAAGATCGGTATGGTTGATTCTACTTTGTGACTTGGTTCTGAAAAGGTTTCTAGTATGGTGCAAGTCAAACTGGGGATCTTGCAAGGCTGTAAGATGTTCAAGTACAAAGATTGCTTTATGAATGGTCCTATTAGTAGTTAAGTTTCCAGTTTCAGGACTTTGACACAAAATATTTTTTGGGTCATAAACTATAGTAGGAGGGTTCGGATCCGGATGAGATCTGGTATTGATTCTTCGCAAAGCTAGATTTCAAACTCAAAATTTTTAGAGGCTGAAATTTTTTAAAAATTTTTCGACAAGTTTTCCTCTTTTATATTTGCTAAACTCACACAGTGTGAGACTAGGATTCTATACTTCCCAGGGCTGATTCAGCACAATCCTATAGGGGTCTAGGGACACTAGTAAATTTAGAAGGCCTACTGGAGCCTAGTGGAGTCACCAGGTGGATATTTTTAGTTTTTTTGAAGATAACTTTCTATGGTCCACCACCAATACTGAAAAAAATCGATCTAGAAATGTTTTGGGGTTTTTTGAGTTTCTATATGTAGCCCTTAAGGTATGTAAGAGTGTCCTATAGCTGAGTCATCATTTTTCTAGGATGGTGAAAAAGCTAGATTCTACTCTTAGGCTATTAGTTAAGTTCTCTATGATTTGATGAAGGTTTTTGAAGTCCTAAGGGATACTTAGATTGTCACTGAAATCAGAGGTTGCATCATGATCACCATTGTGTTGGTGAAAGTGATGAGGTGATTTACAAATCACCTGATTTCAAAGTTTAACTAAGGGTTAAAAGAGTCTATAAGATTTTGTAGGCTACTATGTACTCAGTCCCACCGTGATTGCCATTATGTTAGTGTGGCGATGAGGTGGTAGATGAAAAACCAGATACTATCAGTCAAACTTGATGGTCTAAAGAGTCTTAAGAGGTGTTCAAGCAACTATATACTCAAAAGGTCCCATCGTGATCGCCATTATGTTAGAGTCCCATGATTTGGAAGATTGGTAAACCAAATGACAGGGTAACATCAGACCAGTCTTTGGAGTCCTAGGACCTAGCCTTCCTGGACTCAGAGAGGGCTCTCTCTATTATGCAAAGGATGTGAACTTGTTCTCTTTGGGTGATTGATTTTAGGCTAGTTGTTAAGTGTAGATTTGTTTATTTTGGGTTTGAGTAAGATGACTAAGTAGGATAGGTGGAGTGAGAGATTATCAAATCAATTGGGCAATGGAGTCTATGAAGTTATTGATATCTTGGTAGCGAATCGGGGTACATCACAAGGAAAACCTAGTGTAGTTAATGGATATTTAAGTTTATGTGTGGGGTGAAATGGACAATAAGTTTGGGAACCAAGGTAGGGCAAAGGGTAGTTAAGAATCCTTTGTCAAATACCTATGAACAGGGAGGTATTTAATATTGATAAGAAAAAGATGCTAATCATGACATAGGGCATACCATTTACTCGGTGACAATACTTTTAAACAAATAAACATTAAAGATAAACAATCCAGTAGAACACAGAAGAAAGACAACTTATGTAACTTCAATTATTCAACTTTCAAGATTTGAAAACATATAAGAAACAAATAGCATCAATAAATGAAGAGGGAATGCCTAAAAATCATTCATCAAACTATAAATCACTTTGAGCAAACTGATAAGCATATTCAAAGGGCAAGATCGAAACAAGACCTCTTTGACTTAACCTAACAATCAATATATCAAAGAGAGCTTTCAAGACAGAGTTTAGATAGCATTAAACAAGAAGGGATTACCATGAATAATGTCTATAAACTAGCATATTAATCCAAAAATGAAATAGAAAAGCTTAGGTGGGACTAAGGTGTAATGAAGAATTCTTTAAGCTAACCCAGCAGAAGAAAACATGAAAACAATAGCTAATAGGAGGACTGAGGTGCCTCAAGCAACATTTCTCATCCTATACTTTTCTTGGCTATTGAAAAATAGAAATATGGACGTATGGAAGTCAAGAAAAAAAATGAACATATGAGAGATACGTCACCATTAACTAAACTCAAGGATCCTGCAAGCAAGCCTTCATCACCAGCAATCAAGGCAATCCATCCACAAGCTCCACAACAATAAATTGTTCTTCAACTTTCAAAAACCATGTATTTCTCTTAACACATAAAGTTCCCAACCATTTACAATGAATCCTAATCCCTTTTATAATAAGCAAGGTAGAGGAAAACCAAAGAGAGTATCTAGAAGCCTATTGGCCAACAAGAAATATCCTAAGTTGTCCTTGAGGCTTTGCAAAGCCCAAGGCACAAAAATATCTAACAAATATATTTTCCGACTATAAATAGAAATTCAATTGAATTTTAGGCCTGACATGCCTTTGAAAACTTGCTAAACGCACATTCTCTCTAGTCACCCACAGGAGTGCAGCACACTGTGTCAAACTCTGAAATTATGCCAGGAGCGTAGCACAAAAATAGTCCTTTTTGCAGCAGTGTTTTGGAGGCCTTCCCGATGTCGGAAAAGGATCTGTGATGGCTCGTTGGAAAGAAATTGAAGTCTAATTTCCAGATATACCTTTATTTCTTCAATATGAACTCTAAAATTTTCCCAAAAATTGAAAATTCCAAGACTTCCAGGAGCGCAACACATGCTTAGAAAAGTGGGCAGAAAGGTGAAAAATGGAGTGTTTTTGACCCTTTTGGGGGGTCAAAACAACTCCAATTGAGCTAAAATTTGGTGAGAATACTCCTCTAATGATGGGAAATCCAAAAATTTAAACCTTTCCTCTTGAATATGACCTGGGAAAGAGCGCAGCACAGGGTGTGCTGCGCTCCTAGCCTCAAAATTTGAAAAAAACAAAGCGTTGTTCAATTTCTCTCAAAATTGGTAGGTAGGTGCCTCATGGGTCCTTGGAGACCTGTAGAGAAGCTTGGGCTAAAATAAAAAGCCTAGCTTGGTAATTTTTATCGTTTGGTTCCAGGCCCTCATTTTGGGCAGTTTTGAGTTTTTTCCTTGCAAAGTGGTTTCTTCGTTTATAGTGCTCAGTCATTCTTCTTTGCAAGTTCAAATCTTTGTTGGCCTTCTCCAATTTGGTCTCAATATGTATGTTGGCCCTTTCAAGCCATGATTCCCTGTTATGCTCAATTTCCATGGCAAGGAGTTCAGTGAGGGGAAATTGTTGCACTTGGGTTGATTCTTGCTCCCTTTCTCATGCCAAAGCCTTTCTTAGACCCATAGTTCTAGGCCTCCTTCTAGACTAACCCTCCTCATCCTCACTTTCTTCATAGGCGCCCATCTACTCCTCCAACTTCACCTGTGCTCTTTGAGTCTCTTTCCAATATTTGAGCCCCCATTGCTTCATAGATGGCTTGCTGGCCACTCATTTGTTTGTTTTGCATTTGTAAGAAATGAATGGCATCCTTAGCTCTCTCTAATTCAGCCTCCAAATCCATGATATGTGCAATACCTGTCTTGTAGGAGAGAGTTTGCAATTATTGTTTCATTTTCCTCATCACTGTCTATGTGAATGAGCTTAAATTCTCTCTCCTCTTCATGATTGTCTTCTTCCTCTTTTACTTGTTCTTTACCTTTGTCAATTATTTGAGCTGAGGAGGATGACATGGCCCATTGCCCTTTGGAGGTAGTAAACACATGCCTCGCTCCTCTTTTATAGTTAATGGGAAAAGGTACAACAAGTTTCATTTGTAAACTTTGATCATTAGTGACCTTAGGACTGCTTTTCTCCTCATGTGTAATATCCCAAAATCTGGACTGCTAGCAAGGCATGCCTGAAAAACGCATTTTCCAGAGATGGATGCTAAAGCACTTGAAATCAGCCCTTATATCCATTAGATCTAAGTATCTAAGATCTAAATCAAAGAGGATATCAGAAACAAATATTTCTTGGTGGGTTAAACAAATCTCCCACACCTAGTACAACTAGAAAATTGCCCAAAGAAGGGACTGCAGCACCATGTGACAAAACTGCTAAGAAAATAATGCAGTTCAGCCCGATATATGTATGAGGCCAATATGTAGGCTCAATCATGTCATTTAAAATATTATTCCAAGATTATATTGAAGCCCATACATCATAGGACAGAAAATAAGAAACTTTACATGAAGAAATGCCCAAAATAAGAGGCTGCAACCATAAGATATGATTGTACAAGCTTGACAGCATTATTTTTTTAGCTGAAAAGAGATGTAAGTTATTCTTCAGATCTAGGGTAGATATGTGTACAAAAATTTAGATCTATACCAGATCTGTACACTATAGAGTCTCCTCTTCAAAAGCCCCTTGGGGTTTTCAGCAGAAAATGTAGTACATGGAGTAGATCTGAGATCTAATGCATATGATCTGCAGAATGATTCAGAATTTCTGAAGAAAATACATCAGTATTCAGATCAGATCTGAATGGGACATGTATTATATCTGTAATCCATGGATCACCACAGTGAAGGGCAGATTCCCAACACTAGAGATCTCTCCTCCTTGAAGTGCCAAAAGACCCTGCAACTTTCTCCTTGAAAATAATGCAGTTATGGAAGATGGACTACGTTGTAGGCTCTAGAGCATGATGTGACCTGCTACCAAGTTCTGAAAATGATCTCCCCTCATCCAATACTCTCTTTCTATGGGGATAGAAGGCTTTCCCACTGAAAAGAGGCAGTAGAATGGCTTAGATTTGAATAGATCTAGCCTCCACTTGCTGCAGCTTACAAGGAAAACCAAACCCTCAATAGGATCTAAGTTGTAGTTTGAAAAAGAGCTTGGCCAAATGCCTGATAGTGGTCAAGAAATGCAAGACTCCTCCAAGAGACCTCTCAAGGAAGGAGGTGGGATTCACGATCAGGAACACCCAAGTGCTAAGCAGCACTATTATCAGCTAAAAAACTAGAGAATGAGGGATGTCTAAGCAGAAAATACCTTCAGAGATAATAACATCAACAACGCTCTCATGCTGCTCTCCTCTTCCTTTTATATGATAAAATCCTTGTCAAACCCTAAACCACTTCAATGAATTAGCTCCTTTCACATTTGGAGCCTCCATCTAGAACTACGCTGTGTATCCATGAGGTACATTGAATCTAGAATGCGCTGTGGATTTGGTCAAGGTTGACCCAATCTCATAGTTCAAACCCATTCACACCTGCAAGTGTTTATTTTATATGGCCCATATTTGTCTATGTTCACATAGGCATGGATTTATTCTTTTTTTTCAGGAGTTTTACATGTCCTCCTTGATTCATTTATTCAATCAACAGAAAATTAAACAAAATTGAATATTCCTATTAACTTGGGCTAAGTAGGAATATTACAGTCCTCCCCTCCCAAATGTTTCTTTTCCTCAAGAAACTGCAAGGATAGAATTGAAATGGATTGGGAAAACATCTTTTCCCAAGCAATCATCCACACAAAATGAGTCACCTCCCAACATGGTAACTCCAGAAAATTCTCCTCCACCTTAGGTTCCTGCAAAGAAGGTGGGCTAAAAAACTAAACATGGTATACATAGGTGCCTACCCCACGCTGTCCTCCTCTCCACTCAAGATAAGTGTGGAGTGTTTGCTGATCCTGGGCTGCAATGATGTTGCCTTCAAGAGGCAAGATGAAGACTAGATCTCTAAAGATCTCCTCTCCAACATTGTGAATCAAGCTGGCCCAAACCATTCCATATGTGATGGATGGGAAATAATTACCATATGGAATCTCATCAAACTCATGGCTCACCTCATAAAGAAACAAGTGCTTTGCTGTGGTGGCCATATCTCCTCTCATGTTCCCATTAGAACATGCAATGCAAAAAATGTGGGAATCCTCTTCCCCAAAGAACACATCTAGCCAATGTGTTTCCTCTCCAATCATGCTCCTCACAAAATCAAGATCATCATCAGCAATTGGAACCATGATTAGCATCAAGAAAGAGGAAATACTGCAGGCTTCATATGGTGCAGGAAGGTACCAACAGTCTCCCATGAAGATACACCGCAGTTTTTCAACTGCAGCTTTAGAAAATTACAAGGCAAGTGGTTGCTGGATACATGGTGGTCTATGTATGTTATTTCATTTACTACTGAATAGTACATGGCTGTATACGACAAATTAACATACATGAAGTAATACAACACTTTCCCATGGCCATATAAGAGATGGCTGTCTCCATCATACATTATGGCCCATTGTTGATCATGGAGCTCAATAGAAAGCTTGCCTCCTTGTGGAGCAATGCATTGCATAGAAATGGTAAGAGTATGCAGATCACTAAATGCAACAACAATATCCTTACCATGTGCTAAGAGTAAGATCATGATAGGGTCCATGAACAAATTATCCATAAGGATATGACATACTCTCATGAAGAGAAATGAATCATGTGTTGCATGAAGATCCTCCCTCATGTACTTGGAAATCCAAGCCAAGAAGAACATATCACAGCAATAGATGTCTCCATCCATTACTCCATCTTTCTCACCTCCTCCTTGTCCATCAAGTGCACCAAGATTGGAATGATCCTAGGGACACTCCATCCATAAGTTCATGCTCCAGAGTGACAGTGTTGTTGGCCTATGCAAATAGGCTCTTGCCAATACATAGCTCCTTTATTTGACATTTTCATTGTCAAAGACATCTTCCATAATGTTGCTACAAACAAGAAGTTCCTTCTGGAGTGGAAGTACTTCCAGATCATCCAAGGCTAAGGGGATAATGCTATCTCCTCCTCCTGCAACATCATGAAAAGTGTGAGAGAAAATCTTCTCTTGCTCTCCCTAGAACATCCAAAGCAACAAAAGGTTTTGTTGCTTCCCCATACCTCCATCATATAAATCATGTGGTGAAAACATGGTGATTGATATGAAGAATTTCATATCAACATAATGTGTCCATACTCCTTGTTTCTCAATGATGCAAGTATCCTGCCACACATCTTTCCTCCACATACCCTTAGAAAGAGGATGATGGCCAAACTCTTTCAAAAGTAACCAGCGTAGCCAAGCCTCCTGTTGCCCGGTATCATAGATCTGCAAGTAGCTTTCCAGATTCTTTCTCACCATCCACATCCATTCATCCAATGGTGGATCATGGACCTCATTATGCAAGAATTTTGTATCCTCCCATTGTAGGACATCAACCTCCTCAAATCTTTGAAGAACTTTGCACTTCATTGAATGTTGAAGTGCACCTTTCATGGGATCTCTTGATGAGACCTCCTCCTCATGCATGGTCTTCCAAAACCAGTGGGGCCTTGGATCTGCTACAAGTAGAAGTCTCTCTTTGAGCCGTGGAATGCTCATTGAGAAAGTGTCATCTAGAGAGGAGAAAATGTTTCTCATCTCAAGATGTCTACCCCTTGTCTTCATTGCTTCCTGAATGAAGCTGACATCTAATTTCTCCCATGAAGAATGGGTCCTCTTTTCTACACTGCTGCTCTTGGATAGTGTAGTGCAACTTTTCTGCTTTAAATTAGTAGTCAATGATGATTCTGGATCATGCAAAAGTAGGTTTCCACAACCCTCAAAAAGGTTTGCTGCAATAATAGAAGGAGGAAACTTAATCATACCTTGATAGGCTTTGGGAACATCTTGTATGGCTGCAAGAGTTCCTTCTTCTACTATGTTGGCTCCCTCAACTACTGGTGTTGAAGGCTACTCCTCTAAGGCTGTCATAGTGTTGGTACAAATCTCCTCAAGAGATAGTGAGGACTTCTCTTCCTCAAATTTCTTGATCACCCTTTGAGTGAAATCTGTAAAAGAAGACACTTTTGCATGTCTCACATGGTTGAACCACTAATTGCTTGCTTCACCCTTCAGGTACAGTGCTGCAATCTCCATTGCTTCTCTCTCTACCACTGGATGTAGTAGGAAAAATGCACTGAGTCTTATTTCCCAAGCTTTGGCTGCAGATGTCCCATCAAAAGTGGACAACAGAAATCTATTGCCCTTGATTTCTCCCTTGCTGCAGGGTCTCCTCCCTTCCTTCAGTTGAATGAATTGTAGGAAGGCTAGAATCTCCTTGAAGGCTCTAGGTTGAGACTTGTACTCAACAAGGTCCTCACTCAGGATCTGATGATCCAAGTGTCCTCCATGCTTCTTGTCTTCTGCTTTGTGAGAGTAGGAAGTGCATGGTCTTTCCTCTTCTCCTTTTTCTATCTCCTTAACCTTCTTGGAGAGGTCCTTTTTGGATCTGAAAACTGATGAGATCAGGCTCATTCTTTTCATCATCTTGATCTATATCTTGAGACTCATGGGCTAAGCCAAGAAAGATGCTCTGATACCACTGTAATATCCCAAAATCGAGACTGCTAGCAAGGCATGCTTGAAAAACGCATTTTTCAGGGATGGATGCTAAATCAATTGAAATCAGCCCTTGGATCCCTTAGATCTGAGTATCTAAGATTTAAATACAAGAGGATATCAGAAAAAAAATCTTTCTAGGTGGGTTAAACATATCTCCCACACCTAGTACAGCTAGAAAATTTCCCAAAGAAGGGACTGCAGCACCATGTGACAAAACTGCTCAGAAAATAATGCAGTTGAGCCCAATATATGTAGGAGGCCAATATGTAGGCTCAATCATGTCATTTACCATAGTATTCCAAGATTATATTGAAGGCCATACATCATAGGATAGAAAATAGGAAACTTTACATGAAGAAATGCCCAAAATAAGAGGCTGCAACCATAAGATATGACTGTACAAGCTTGACAGCGTTATTTTATTAGCTGAAAAGACCTGTCAGTTACACTTCAGATCTAGAGCAGATCTGTGTACAAAAATTTAGATCTATACCAGATTTGTACACTATAGAGTCTCCTCTTCAAAAGCCCCTTGGGGTTTTCAGCAAAAAATGTAGTACATGGAGTAGATTTGAGATCTAATGCAGTTAATCTGCAGAATGATTCAGAATTTCTGAAGCTAATACACTAGTATTCAGATCAGATCTGAATGGAACATGGATTAGATCTATAATCCATGGATCACCACAGTGAAGGGCAGATTCCCAACATTAGAGATCTCTCCTCCTTTAAGTGCCAAAAGACCCTGCAACTTTCTCCTTGCAAATAACGCAGTTCTGGAAGATGGACTGTGCTGTAGGCTCTACAGCATGATGTGGCCTACTGCTAAGTTCTAAAAATGAGCTCCCCTCATCCAATACTCTCTTTCCATGGGGATAGAAGGCTTTCCCACTGAAAAGAGGCACTAGAATGGTTTAGATCTGAATAGATATAGCCTCCACTTACTGCAGCTTACAAGGAAAACCAAACCCTCATTAGGATTTACGTTGTAGTTGGAAGAATAGCTTGGCCAAATGCCTGGTAGTGGTCAAGAATTGCAAGACTCCTCCAAGAGACCTCTCAAGGAAGGAGGTGGGATTTGTGATCAGGAACACCCAAGTGCTAAGTAGCACTATTCTCAGCTAAACAGCTAGAGAATGAGTGATGTCTAAGCAGAAAATACCTTTAGAGATAATAACATCAACAATGCTCTCATGCTGCTCTCCTCTTCCTTTTATAAGATAAAAGCCTTGTCAAACCCTAAACCACTTCAATGAATTAGCTCCTTTCACATTTGGAGCCTCCATCTAGAACTGCGCTGTGTATCCATGAGGTACATTGAATCTAGGCCACACTGTGGATTTGGTCAAGGTTGACCCAGTCTCATAGTTCAAACCCATTCACACCTACAAGTGTTTATTTTATATGGCCCGGATTTGTCTCCGTTCACATACGCTTGGATTTATTCAATATTTTCAGGAGTTTTACATGTCCTCCTTGATTCATTTATTCAATCAACAGAAAATGAAACAAAATTGAATATTCCTCTTAGCTTGGGCTAAGTAGGAATATTACATCATGTATTATCTCTGTGAGTTCATCCTTTTCACCTTGCCCTTGACTACCCTTTTGATAATCATTCTCATTATCTCTTATGCCATCATTACTGTTAAGACCTTTAGGACTGTCATCCTCTATTTTTGCAATGCTAGAGGTGTCTTCATCATTGCTGGGTATCTCCTCATTTCTATGACTATCCTCTCCTTCATATTTTGACCCACTGTATTCACTGTCTAACTCAGCCTTTGTATCACTTTTTTCACTCTTTGTAGGGTCATTGTCTTGGGAATTCTCATCAGCCTTTCCCTTACTGTGATGGTCATTTTCTTCTTCACTAGGTGAGTTTTCTAGGCTGGTTTCTTCTTCACTATCATGTTCATCATATTCATTGCTTGGCCCATGATCTTCATTTTTTTCCTCATTGAAATCACTTTCAAACTCTGCTTCTTGGCTTCCTTTTCCATCTTGGTCACTGTCTTCTTTGTCTTATTTACTGCTTTCATATGCCTCCTCTCCACTGTCCTTTTTATTTTCAGTGTCACTTTCTTCATTGTCTACTTCTTTTCCTTAACTGTAATTTGTTTGTTGACTGTCACTAGGCTCACTGTTTTGGTATTTTTGTAGCTCATTGTTTTCCTCTTGATAAGCTGTCTCTGACCCTGTGTCCTTGGAGTCATCCTCTTCACCTTTAGACCCACTATTTTGGCCGTTTTTCTCATCATCTGGCTCACTGCTTTTTTCATTTGCATCACTGCTTTTATCACTTTCTTTTGCATCTCTGCTTTCTTCTTGGCCATCTCTACTTTCTTCTTGGCCATCTTCATTTTCTTCACTACTTTCTTCATTTTCATCATCCTCTCCCTCACTACTTTCTTCTTGGCCATTTTCCTCTCCTTCAATGCTTTCTTCTTGGCCATCTCTACTTTATTCTTGGCCATCTTCCTCTCCTGGACTGCTTTCTTCATTTTGATCATCCTCTTCCTCATTGCTTTCTTCATTTGCATCATCCTCTCCCTCACTGTTTTCTTCATTTGCATCATCCTCTCCCTCATTGATTTCTTCATTCTTGTCATCCTCTCCATCACTGCTTTCTTCATTCTTATCATCCTCTCCCTCACTGCTTTCTTCATTTTTATCATCCTCTCCCTCACTGCTTTCTTCATTTTCTGATTTCTTAGGGAAGGTGAATGAGGAAGGTATATTTGAGGAAATTATTCATGTGAAGAAGATGAACCAAGGTTAGTGGAGAGTGATGGAGGTGTGTGAGGAGGATTTTGAGATGATGATGGCAGAATTTGTAGAGGGATGGGTTGTGGAGTTGTGGAATCATCATGGGCGATGAAAACCTCCCAGGGGATGCCTTGTTGTTCTAGTTGGTGTGAGACAATCACTTTGATGAGGGAATGATGAAAAAGGATTGAAATTTGTTGGGATGGAGGCCTCTTTTGTATGATGGAAGAAATTTTCTCAATACTTTTGTAAAGGTATTAGGGCATATGTAGCAGTTTGGTTTTAGTGAAGTGCAGGAGGAGTCTTATGTGGTAGGAATAGACTTTGGAGAACCTACCCTCGCAGGTGAAGTATTTCATAATGATCTTAAGTAGGAGAACATATATGTCCAATAGATGAGAGAAGGGAAACATGGTTTTACAATCATCTTGACAACTAGGTTTCAAGAATGGGCGATAGTGGCTTAAGTCCGGATGCATTTGTTTGAACCACCTTTATCCTATGCAAGGTATTCTAGTGGCCCTAGAGATGGCATTGGAGGTCAACTCAAATTTCACCCCAACTAGGTGTACTTGATGATTATGAAGGTTTAGGGCAAAGAGCTTGGTCAATTGAGGGTGACTCTGGATCTTTTGTACTTTTTTTAAAGAATTCATAGCACCCCAATTCTTGAAAATAGGAAAAAATAGTAGGGGAGGTTATCAACTCTTCAGTGCTTATAGGTTCAAAACTATTTGGCATCCCTCCCTTCCTTTGTTTCTTTTTAGGCCTTTGACTTGCCTCATCAATGTCAACATTCTCTTCTTCAGACATTTTGTTTTTTTTTTACCCCTACCTCAAAATCTTTAAAGAGAATTGGCACTGCTTGTAGAATGATGCAACAATGGTGAATGAGATGGCGAAATTTTCTAATTAGGTCAAAGCCCAACAGTGTGTAGGCCAAGTGTTTTCTTTAGGATTTCACTGCCTTCTCTAAACCAACTTTCAATTTTATTTGTGACCTTATCTTTAGAAAAACATGAACATGAAGGAAAAGTTCAAAATACTTCTCTAAATGCCTCCATAGCAGAAAAAAATAGCTCAAAAAACGTGGTTGGGTAGCTTGGGTCACCTCCTGAACGTGTTTTCGTGCAGAGGTTGCAGGTTGTGGCAGGAGCGCAGCACAACTTCTGTCGGGTGGCTCGGGTCACCTCTTGAACATGAAATCGGGCAAAGGTTGCACGTTCTGGTAGGAGCGCAGCACGGTGCTGGTTGAGCGGCTTAGGTCACCTTTTGAACATGAAATCAGGCAGAGGCTACATGGTGTGGTAGGAGCGTAGCACGGTGCCTGTCAGGCGGCTTGGGTCACCTCCTGAATGTGAAATTGGGCAGAGGCTACACGCTGTGGCAGGAGCGCAGCACAACTTCTGTCGTTCAGCTCGGGTCACCTGCTGAATGCGTTTTCATGCAGAGGCTCCACATGACATTTTTTACAGGCGTGCAGCGCCTCTAGACAGGAATGCAGCGCCGAATGGAAAATAGCACAGGGATATGCTACAGGAGCACAACGTAGTTGCTCAGGAGCATAGTGCCCATAAAAATTTTCCCGAGGACTCTGCAGGAAAATTCGAAAAAACCCTCACTCCTTCTGAAAATATCCAAATGGTGAATGGGAGATGCTTTGCTGGAGCTGTTTTATACCCTTTGATAAAAATTAAAGGTAAAACCCACTTTATAAGGTCCACTTCTCCTTACTTTTTCTCACTGTGCCTTTTGACTGCCTTTGGTCTTGTAGGTGGCATTTCGACAGGAACTTTGTTCTTTTCACTGCTGGAGGCTTCTTAAGGTTCTTTTCAAATTGATAACCTTCCTGAAGAAGCCAAGACTATGCCTCTCACCTGTATTTGGAAAATGAACCTGTTTTTATGACTTTTAATACCTATACACAACAAACTTATAATTTTTGGAATTTCTCCCTTTGACTGATATTATGCCATGTTTTTATCTTTAAGTAATGAGGGAAAAACCTCTTGGTGGTTGAAATACCCTAGCAGTAAGTAAAAACAACAGCTTGGTCTTTTGAGTTGTGCCACCTTTATTTGAAACATTTCTTGCCTTGACCTTATCAAAATTTTGTAAGAAAACACTTTTGACAGTCTTGTAAAGTGCCATTCATGTTCATCTATATTTTGCAGAATAGTCATTTGATAAGGAGGCCCTTGTTGGGAGTTCCATTACTCTTCTGTAAACCAGGGGTATATCTATTTTTCAGGCCACTTGAATATGCCTCTAACTATTCTTTAGAAAAAAGACCCTTGAACTGATATCTCTTGCCTCTTTTTACTGATACTCTTCATCATTTTTCTACCTTTGGTGTAGTGGAGTATTGATTTTCATGTTTGCCCTTCTTGATTTTCTTTAAAACCTCTTATTTTACCTTTTGATGAAGTGGAGTTAGTGCTTGTCTTCCAAACCCTAGAAGGTAGTTTGAAAACCCTTTGAAACCATCAATTGTGATGAAGGAGGTTTCTTTGTCACTATTTGACCATTTTTGTCCATCTTCCTAAACTTCTGATTTTTTGGGGATGCTTAGAAAAAGAAAACAATGTTTTCTTCTAAGTTCTCAAAGAAAAAATTATCAAAATCATTACTTATGTCTAAGAAGTCTTCAATGATCATTTGAAGGGGTTGAGGTGTCCTTTGCCTTTGTAACCCTGGTATTGCTTTATTTCTTTATCAAAATAGTCATAAAACCTGATTCCCATCAAACCCATACCTTGTTGCTTTCTTCTTGGTTGTGAGTGGTTTTCTTGTGATGGTGCCTCTCAGTACTTTACCTCTTGCTAGGTCGATAGCCTTTTGACTCTTTTGTAGAAATGTAAGCAAGGGGTAGCTGTCCCCCTACAAAACTTGTGCTTTAGGCCAAATACCTTTTGAATGATCTCTTTGATTAGTCTAAGACAAGATCATCAGTCCTTTCCTTCTTTGAATGCAGTTTCTTCATATAGGAAAAACAGATTTTGTGGGGCACTAAATCCATCCTATGACTTTGTGAAACTCTAGGTGGCCTAGTGGAGGCTTTCTGGGACTTGGCTTTTGGAATGAAACCTAGAACCTGGGATTTATAAAGTGTGAGATAGATTTCATGATAAAATAATGTATTGAAGACCTGAAACCCAATGTACTTGATTTATTAAAGAGTCTACAGAGATACTTTGAGACTATCAGTGTTTAGGAGTAGTTTGGTGGACACAACAAGCTGATTGATTGGTGAGCTTAGGTAGAAGTGGGGTTTTTAGGTGAAACAAAAACAGGGGATTTTGTTCAAAGGTGACAAGATATAGATAAAATGGGTGAAATGGGCTCTTAATGGGTATTTTGAGACTCATAGGAAAATCTAGATAGGATGAAATGATGAAAATAGTGAAAAATTATCTTAAGGATAATGAAGGAAATGAGATTTCTAGAACTCACAATGTCTATGAAATTTGTTTCTATAAATCTTGGGATAATCATTTATTCATCTAAACAGGTAAAAACTACTGATGACTAACAGGTAGCAGTAAAGGGCACCAAGACGCCCACACTCTGATATGCTATTCTCTACATGGTATCTACCAAATTCTGTGATGTCAGTCCTTCTGCAGCTAGGCTGACACTCTGTAGGGTATGGTTTAGGATCTTAACTGCAGCACCCAGATCCTGAGACAACTTCATTACCTTGTCCACCCATGACTTCATATGGTAAGTGACAATTGTATTATTTCGTCACAACTCCTCGACCTCATCTCGTAGCACCTGACTTGTCTGTAGGCAGGCCATGCGCTGGGAAAGAATGAAATTAGGTATGGCCTCTTGTAGATCGTCGAATGCCTACTCCTTGGCACACAACTCCTGATTAATCTTCTTGACAAGTGGATTTGTTTGTATAGAATTCCATAGTCCCATGGTTGTCTTGAGTAGCTCTCAGCCCTTGTCGATGTTAGCTGAGATGCTAGCAGATGCTTCTTTTACTAGGGAAACCCATTATGCACGCACCTCTAGGGGAGTCTCAGGTTGCAGCTTAGCCTGCAATGCTGCAATTCTCTATTCAAATTCTACTTTCATAGTCTGGATTTATGTTCGGGAAGCCTTGAGTGCGGCAACCAGAATTTCAATCTTGAATTGTGGCGTTGCAGATGCTAGGATGACCACTTCAGGAAGATCACCACATAGTTTGTCAATGAGTTTCTCCAATTCCACACGTTGAGCCACAACCGCCTGCTGTGTTTTTTGTGCCTGGAGCAACTCTTCTGTTTTTGTTGCAGTTGTCTGTTCGGCTTCACATAACTTCTATTGCATGCGCACCTCCCTGCACTATAAATAATCGGAAATAAATGTTTGGAGAGAGTGTAGCTTTCCACTAGAGGCTTTTCTATATCAATTCTGACCTCAGGGCAGGTTTGCACCTGCGTGCACAACTCTGAATATTCGACTGTCATAGTAGTGCCCGAGAAGGGGTAGCTTCTCCTATCTCATGTTGTCGTGATTAGGATTGTCGTCAAGCTCACTTGTATCAACCTCGATTAATTTATGCTCACTTGAAAGTTGTCTGCCTTCAGCTACAACACCTACAATCCAGTTTGTAAGGCCTCCACGCATCCTTGTGCTGCTCCTCCATGGCAGTCCATATATCTTGTGAAATAGAAGCGACTGCATTTGTAATTTTCTCTAGGTCCTCTTCTATCAGAGTGACCTCGTCGATGCCTCCAGGTTTAGATCCCTTCCACATATTTTGTGGACCCTTTTAAGTTTCTGCACCATGCTTGGTGTCGCGTGGAGATTCGACACCATCACCATCTAACCCATCTAGGCCACCGGGGTCTACATCAGCCTCACCTCCTTGATCGTGCTTTGTATCTTTCTCTGTTTCATGCTCCTTCTCACCCTCACTATTCTTCTGCGCGCCTATTTTTGTCTCTTTGTTAGTGGGTAGCTCAACCCCTTCATATTTTTATCCTGGAGCTATCTCTTTCCCTGAGGTAGAGGCTGTGACGGGTTGGGTGGAGCCAAGCCCCACTTTCCAGGCTGCTATCTAGGTCGCAATGACATGGTCGACCTCTGCCTCTGATACCATAAAAGGTAAACTATACCATATCATGTCACAACATGCCCAGACCTGCACATGGTGCATTGTGACCTAAAAATTGGCGATGAGTTTGTATTTTTTATAAACTACCGAAGATTGTCTTGGATGTGAGTGGATTGCAGTGGCCAACTCTCCCTCATATGGGACCCAAAAAATCTTATTTTCCTTTACACGCTTGGGATCAAGGGAGTCCCATAGATTGGCATTGTGCGCCCCCTCGCATACACTAGGCTCTATTTCCAGGAGGACTACGTCTGACAAAGTCTGCGATGCTATCAGTGCGATAAGTAGCAACAACCAAGAGTAGAAAAATGGCTTCCCCAGTTCTTGTTCCTAATGCACATTCTCCAAAAGCTCTTCGTAGAGGAACCGGGACTAGTTTTAGCTGATCCCTTTCTCACATTTTCCCGCAAGCGCAATTACATTCACGGGCACTGTCTTTGGTCAAAATTTTATCATCAATTTGTAGCCTAGGAGCAAGGTTCCTAAGCACACTATCGGGTCTGAAATTTTCTACACCAAGAATCCTCTCTTATCTTGCTCGACCATGAAATATTTCTTTACTTTGGTTGCAACCTTCTACTTGTTGATTTTCCCATATCCTGCCATTGGATGTGGCCCCTTCTTGGGCAGGCCGGTGATCTGGTGGATCAAAGTGGCGTAGATGGGAATGCAACCTTGGATTCATTTGCACCCTTCATGAAATAATGCCAAGTGCTGGTGCACGCAAATAGAAGTGATAGTGTACCGTCCAAAATGCAGAATCCTTATCAGGTTCAGAATCCCGACGTTGCCTAGCCCATGCGCAAATGGCATTGGTTCAACCTTCATTACATCATCGTAGAGTATCCTCTCCAAGTAATACTCTGGTGCTAACTAAGGGAATGTTTATGCATTCACCAAGTCATGGTCATTAAACTTGACTTTCAGCATCTTTCCGAACACATGTTCAACAAAAGGAACATCCTGCGAGACCATAGGAATTTGAAGGTAGTCCCTCACTGTGTATATATTCTTTGGGGTGTGCGCAGAGGGCTTGCACGGCTTGAAATATGGTGGTCACCAAAATATGGGATCAACGTACGCAACATCCTCAACGACGCTCATTAGTACCTTTGAGGGGTCGCCAATGGGTGACCTGTCCTTAGTGGCTTGACGAGGGGATGTCACATTCCTTGGGGAGCTCTGCTGCTTCGAGGTGGACCACTTTGATATTTTTGCTTTTCCTTTGGCCTATGTGGGCATGAATTATTCAACCTCGGGGATTACCTCGTGGAAATCATCCGATCCTAGCTCAGTCGATGCTATGAGAGGCATAAAGTGCTCTTCAGTAGGTGCACTCTTCGGATTAGTGGCTGTCATTCTTGGGCGGAAGAAAAATTCAGGATTACTTTAGCTAGATAGGGTCTCTCGGCCAGACATACATTACTTACAGGTAAATTTATAGCACAAAGCACAAATAATCTCAGGGCACAATGTATTCAGAAAGAAAAGGAACCAATGGTGACCCACACCCTTCCTTTTATAAGCAATCTAAGGTAAAAACGGTCGAATCTTGATTAAATGCAACTTACCTCCATAAAAAGGGTCAAAAATCCTGTAATATCGCCTTATTAAATGCATAAAACCCACTCCATCCAATGGTAAAATTACTTTTTCACAAGTTTCACTGTTCCAATGACCATTTTCTTCTCCTACGCATCACCCCTATGCTCTTGTCGGACCTGTCTGTGCCTTTCCTCTGTGCTGCGCGTAGACCCTTTGATTCTTATGCTCCAACCATATAGTCATTTGGTCGACATTATATTGTCTCTATATGGCTTTAGAAAGCTTCCATTGAAATACTTGAGGAGATTCTCACTGTATAGCGTGGCCAAGCGCACCACACCGCCATTAGGGATTTCCTTCACAATGTATGGCCCCAACCAATGCTTCCTGAACTTCTCCGGGTGGCACGCAAAATAACTGTTGTATAACAAGACCAAGTATTCCTCCTTGAATACTTTTTTTCTGATGTGCCTATCATGCCAGGCCTTTTTGCGCGCCTTCTGAACTTGTTGATGGAAGTTAGCGATGAACCAATATTATTCTAAGGCAACCAACTGTGCCAAATGTTCCTCCATAATATCAGGCTCGACCATATTAGTGAAAGTTGCAATGCGCAATATTGGGACAATATATTCCATTGGCATGATTGATTCCTGCCCATAGACCACCCTGAAAGGTATCTTCCCCATCAACTTCTTGAATGTGGCCCTATAAGCGCATAAAAAAAAAGGGATGCGCACGTCCCAATCATTCTGATTGGCATTACAGATATTTGTGAGCACATTCTCCATTTTTTTGAAAGCTTCTACCGCACCATTAAATTGTGGTTGATAAGGGGTAATCTTCTGGTGATGAATCTGAAATTCCTCCGTCAAGCCTTCAATGGTTTCATTAACGAAGTGCGTATCTCTATCACTCATCAGTATCTTTGGGCATCTGAATCTAGTCAAAATATGTTCAAAAATGAAGTGCACAACAGTATCTATAGTATAGTCCTCAACTTCCTTAGCTTCTTCCCATATGGCTACATAATCAGTGGTAGTGATGATATATCACACTCCCATCTTCTTCCCTGGAGGGTTAATTGGTCCAATAAGATATCCTACCTCTCATGTTCCAACACATATCTCCTCAACACTTCATCTGCTCCCAACTTATACAATTGACTTGCAATCAAGGTAAAATTAGTTGTGTGCGCAACCAACTCCTCTTGTTGTACTGAATATTCAACAGGTGCACTTCCAGTAGTCAGGAAGTGAATAATATCAACAAAGTGCTCATCAACCACCTTGATAGCAAAGAGCTGCGCATCGGGTAACCCCTCCTCCAGACTGGTTGGTTCTTCCCCATTTTTGATCGGTGACAAGTGATTAGGTCCAGAATTTAATCTTCCATGCTTCACAATAATTTCAAATTCATACTCCTGAAAGAGAAGAAACCATCTACAAATATTCCCCCCCAACACATGCTTATTGACCAAGTATTTTAAAGTAGAATGGTCAGTGAACATTTTGAAATTCCATGCTAGTAGATAGTGCCTGTATTTTTGCAGAGTGTACACCATGGCCAATCCTTCCCTTTCTGTGGTTGAGTAGTTGTGCTCTGCACTGGAGAGATTCCTACTGTAAAAAGCGACAGGGTGATCAATGTATCCTTCTCTTGGCTGCGCTAAAATAACCCCAAGTGATATACCAGATGCATCCACGTGTACATGAAAAACCTTAGACTAGTCTGGGAATATCAAGATAGGTGTAGGGACCATTTTCTCCTTCAGCAGCTCAAAGATCTTATGATATTCCTCATCACAGAAAAATGACACATCCTTCTTTAACAAATTTTCCATTGGTGCAGTGATCAGAGCATACCCCTTAATGAAGTTCTTGTAATAACCAGTGTGTGAAAGTATGGAGTGCAACTACTTCTCATTAGTAGGAACTTCTAGGTTGACGATAACTGCTATCTTGGTTGGGTCTACCATCAATCCTTGCTGGCATACTATATGCCCTAAAAAAATTCCAAAAGACACGCAACATATACATTTCTTCAGGTTAAGAGAAATTTGGTGCTTTCTATAATGTCAAGCATCACGCGTAGGTTTGACACATGTTTCTTTACCAATCCAAAAATTGTCCAATCATTGAAATATACCTCCAATAATTTATGCATGAATTCTTTGAACACAACCACGACCACACGCAAGAAGAAAGCAGGTGCATTTTTCAATCCGAACGACATGACAATGTACTGGAAAGACCCCCACTCTATTGCGAAGGTGGTCTTGCTGTGGTATTCAGGCACAATTATGATATTATGATACCCCAAAAATCTACCAGTAAATAAATAAGCTTCTTTTCCTCCCACATTATCCAGGATTTCGTCAAAAAAAGGAGTAAGGAAGGGGTCATGCACAAAGGCATCATTCAGCTTGTGCAGATCTACACAAATCCTTATCTCTCCTTTGGTATTCTTCTCCTAAATCACCATTGCACTTACCCAATTAGACTGTTATACATGCTCAATGATGCCTGCAACCACCATGTTTTCTAGTTCTGCCTTTACTTTCTGATTATATTTAGGATTTAATTGGTATGGTCATTTCTTGATAGGGTGCACGTCTGGTTTCAATGTGATCTTCATAACACCTAGGTCCCCTACAATTCCCTTGAGTTTAGATAACTTCGTGGGAAACAGATCCCGATACTCTGTCAGCATCTTCGCAACCTTATCTACTATATCATCATCCCAGTAATCCCCAATTTTGGCCAACTTGGGCTACTCTTCTATCCCAAAGTTGAATTCCTCAATTTCATAGGTTTAATTACATCCAACATCCCCAATGAGGGCCCTGCAACTACGCGCTCCCCTTCAGATTCCGTGATGTTGATAATTTTTGGATCATCTTCATTATCCTCTATTGGCAAGTTCCTTCAGTTGACAATGTATTTCATCTGCACATCCCATGCTAGCGCAACATATTCCTTGCGGGGTCTGGATTAATCAAACACAAGGGCATATATGTCCTGTAGGGCTTCATCCAAATTTTCCAATCCCCCGAATGAACCAAAGGTTGAAAGGAAATCATCAGTCATTGTAATCCAATGAGGATTTCCTTGACGCAGCTCTATTTCCAGATACCAAGTGGTAGGTGCTGGCCCTCATGAGTGAATAAACACATGAACCCACTTGTTATCACTCCACCAAATTTCTAAGGCTGAAGAAGAAATCCCAAAAGAGGTAACCACAAACCAATATTTTGGCTTGGTATCTAGCCCTACAAAACCAGATAAGGCTCTCTCCACAATGTCACAGCCAAGAGGGTTGGATGAATTAGGGTTTTAGGCTAGGTATGAGTACAAGGTGTTGGTTTGAGGGGTCTTGACCCAGGTTCAGATTTTAGATTAACCAACAAATCCCTGTACTACTGGTCCTTTCGACAATGACCTGCTTGCGCAAGTCAAAGAATTACCCGAAGTAGTATGGGAGGGTGTTGGAACCAAGTTTCTGCACCCTGAGAGAGAGATTTTAATGAAGTGGGTGCTTTTTGATCTAGAGCATGTCTTCGTAGAGAAAGCCCTAACCAGGAGCCTTTAATGATATACTTGGTAGAATGGCTTGCACACAACTTGTAAATCATAAGATAATCAATTAACATGAGAAATATAACTCAATATCACTGTAGCTATGCATTCAATGTTCTTTTAAGCATCTAATAAATGTGCACAAAAAATCTACTAACAAAATTCATTTATCACAGAAATCACTGGAATTAACATGTAGCGCAACTCATAACACATCACAGAGACATTAATACCAGAAAAATGTCCTTATATTCATCAAATAGTTCAGATTTTTCTTAAAAACTCTTTCACGTACCTGCACACACAGCCAATGGGGTCCGCACACAACAGGATTTAGGGTCTCCGCGCATGCAGCCAGCAAGAGCCCTTATCTAGACAAGTTCGCACAAAATCCTCATATCATATATATCATGAACATCGTACCATAAACTTATTGAAAAAACTGACTCTTCGACTCATCCTAGAATCGTATTTATATATTTAGCCTACGCTATACTAGGGTCCACAAACTATGGTTTGCGACTCCTAGGTCTACTCTTTTTTCCCATTAGAATGTATGAGGGACTTTGACCCACCCCTTGGGAAAATCTTCATTACTCTCTCTCTGAGTATCAGATTAGAATTCTGTAAAAAGTGGTGGATAGTGCATGGACAATAGTTTTATGTGTATCAATTTTAGAGCCGAATGAGGAAATAGTGACACATGGCATGCCATACAATTTCTCTATACTACATAAGTCCATAATTATGTCATTGTGAGAGATTGGGAATAACTTTGTCTTGAATAATCCAAATTGGGTCAGACCCATGGCATTGGAAAGAAGAGTTAGAGGACTACTATAGGACCAAAAATCACATATTGGGGATCTGAAATAACAGAGATACACCAGATTCAATATCGAGCTCGTAGAAGGAAATAAAAAGCTAAATCATGTGCTGTAAAGGGCTGCAAAGGACCATACTTTCTAGGAAAACAAAGAAAATCAAGGTGCAACAGAGCACTGACATATGCTCTGCAGGATGAGGTAAGTTTTTCTATTATCTTGTCATGGGTATTTCCTTGAAGAATTTTTGAAATTATTATATATATTCCTCAAGATAAGACTCAATGCATGATATAATGTTCTAAAGAAGGACAAAGGGTAGCATGACAAGAGCAGCAATCAAGGTGCATAATAGCAACAAGAAGTTCACCACATGAAGTCTTCACATGGCCAACGCTGCATATAGTCATTGTAAATGTGTCATTGTACTAAGTCATTGTAAAATTTGTACAAGTGTCTATCTGCCAAGAATTGAAGAGGTAGTGTCGGGAGGTCTAGGATCATCATTAGGTATTTGTGTCATATTTGGGGTTATGGTCTAGTGTGTCTTCTTCTTCTACATCATTCTATATCATTGTAAAGTGGAGCACTTTCCCTGGTATGGGAGTCCATTCTTATTTTATTCTTCTATAGGGTGGTAGGGTGGTTCTAGGCTGGTGCATGAAGTCGCTAATAGGTTCAATACTGTGAAAAATTTAGGGTGGAAGGGTGGTGCTAGGGTGAGTTGTAGCTCATTCGGTGTTGGGGCATCCATTCAGTTGACTACTGAAGAATCTCGGGTGTTGGAGCGTCCATCCAGTGGGAGCTGGAGAAGAATGCTTTTCTAGATTCTAAGAAGTTGGAGCTTTATTTTCAATTGGAGTTGAATATTAAAGAATTATTAGAAAAGAATTCATGTGGTTTTTGTCTCGGAGGGGGTTTCAACCTTAAAAATTGTATGCATTTGTGTTTCTTTTGTTTACTACTATCATTGTAAAAAAACTGATAATATTTGAAGATTAACTAATATTATGAAAGATTAATAATAATACTAATTGAAAGGAATATTGATTCACCCCCCTCTTATTATTTACAACAATTAATGCCAGAAAAACATCCTTATATTCATCAAATAATTCAGATTGTTCTTACAGAATCTTTCACATACCCGCAGACCAGGGAAAATTTTAGGGGTGAATTTTAGCCTAAGGGATAATTTTAAAGGGTTTTAGATTTTAGAGGGGCAAATTTTTTATATAAAACCCCTTTTGTATAGTTTTATATAGTTATTCCTATACTTATTTTAAAAATAATTAATTATTAACTTTTAGCCCAGAAACATAGATGCACATAAACATTAAACCTTGGAATTTGCCTCCCGATTTTCTGGTTTGGAGTGGATTTGAATTGCATTGGAGCCTGGATTTACTAGTCAGAGGGGGATGGGTTGGGGCTTGGAATTTGGAGGTGATTGGAATTTGCCACCATTTACTTGGTTGGACAGGAATTGGAGTGACATTCGCCTCCATTTTTGACCGGGTTGGAGATTGGAAGTTAGATTCTTCTGGGGTTTGCATCATGAAATGTGCCGGATTATGTGCAGGGAGGCCGATTGTGGCACAAATTGATTTATGTGTCTCCCCACTACTGTTCGAAATCTAGTTTTGGTGGGCTTTCTCCAAGGTGAAACTCCGTATTTGAACATGCATTCCACATTCCCTTTCTTCCAAAATCTGGGATCCTGGGACAATAACTTAGTTTCATGTGCAGCGTTTGGTTGCTTCATATACATCAATAGTTGGATTATGTGCAGGGAGGCCAATCGTTATGGAACAAAATGATTTCTGTGTCTCCCCACTACTGTTCAAAATCCAGCTTTGGTGGGTTTTCCCCAAGGTGAAAATCCGTATTTGAACATGCATTTTGCATTCCCTTTCTACCAAAATCTAGGATCCTTGGACAAGAACTTCCTTTCATGGGCAGCGTTCGATTTCTTCATATACATCAATAGCTGGATTATGTGCAGGGAGGCCAATCATTGTGGTGATTCTGTGTGTTGAAAATATTGTTGTTGCTTTAAGGAATAGGATGTAAATTTCATTGTAATACTCTCATGTTTCTTGTTTCTCCTTTGAGGTACACATTTTTCTGTAAATATAATATGCATTTTGCACAAAAAAAAGCAATAAGCATGCATGACAGCGGACTGCCTTGGATTAAATTGTGTAGCGATCTGGTCTTTGGCTCATTGCTGGGGTAATAGCAATGAAAATATGGTCAAGCAAAGTAGGAAGAATAGATTCAACATAATCATAATGTCCTTTCCATTTATGGAAATCAACCTCATTGGTTTCCTTCCTACCAAGTCCTCTGGTAGCTCTTTCAGAACATGTACAAAACCTTCCATTTTTTGAATAAAATAGTCTACATCAAATATATCTGCAAAAACACTTGTATCATTCCAGTATGAAGCTACTTCAAATTTTGGCAGAACAAATGTTGCATTTAGTAAATGAACAATGCAAATTCCATCACATAAATATCTTCACATCTGATTGAGACCACCATAGCATTCCACTTTGATGTATCCATTTCTTTTATCTGGTAGAGGTGTTAAAGGCTTGGCTTTCCACCATTGGCAGGGCTTCCAGTCCACAATGTGTTGCTCCACATTCTAGATATCTACATATTTTCTCCTATTGATCATCAACATGGGTGAAAATGGGATGAAATGGTGTCTAGGAGATAGCATTGTTGACAAAATATTAACAACAAGGATCGAGATAACGAGGGCTGCCAATAATATACCTAACATTGCTTGCTTCAAGGTAGCCATGGGCATAAGAATATGATAAATTGTAGAACTAAATCTAGCAGCGTGTGAGTTGGAGTGTGCGCGAGGCATTGCTGTCATCCCTCCCAATCGTACAGATCATGTTGAACTCCTATGAGCAAGAATCCATTGAATTTAGGAGGGATGTGATGTTAGGATTCAAACATTCCAGATGAGGCCTAATGCTCAACGCAGTAAATTCCCCTAAGAATATTGTGGGAAAAACTCTATTGAACCCCTTTGATTTGTTTGGAATCATATCATTTGAGTATGCAGATATTAGCTCAGAAAATGCAGCTGAAAATACCAGTTGTTCTAAATGGGTAATGCTCTTTGTTTGTTGTCATTGCAGACATATTTATCATATGGAATACCACATAATAATATGTGGAGGATTCAGTTGTTTCAAAGGGTAAATGTCTCTCTTAAATTATTCTAGACATGAGATATTTGTGTGTTTTTAGAATGGTACATAAATTTATTTGATCAAAGTTTAGGTTTCTCCTATGGTTTCTTTATTTTGTTTCCTTTTATTTTGTATGACGTCTCAGATGTGTTGGGTATGGTGCCTATGCCCTAATTCTAGTCTGCATTATATGGTAGTTTATCTGTGGTAGTGTCTATTTAGCATGGTGGTTGAGCTGTGTTTTGTAGGGATTCTATGCTTCATTTATGGTCTGCGTGAATGTTTCCTTAACTTTTCTACACATGATAGATGAAATAATTTGTAGGGAATCTCTACTTGTCGTTGTCTTGGTATACTCATTTGTTTGTATGACAATGTGTATAGACAACTCATTTACTTTATAGACATGGACTTGTATATAAAAGTGTGTAAGTAATGGTCTACTCATTTTATTGTATGACGATGTGTATTGGCGTGCTCATACATAGATGTATATATGTTCCTGTGACATATATCTCAGGTATGGTTTGCTCATGTGCTTGTATGGTGGTGTGGATGTTGTGAGGCCATATGGTTTATATTTTTTTATTGTCAGAAATATCACCTATCACATGTGGATATGGATCTTGAACCAAAACTTAACCAAGTTCTTATACAAAGTATCATCTATTACTAATTTTGTCATTTAATAGCTGTTTTCTTAATAGACTTGTTACTACGTAGGGATGCTGAGGAGGGATGGAGCTCAAAACCTCTAACACATGGATACAGATACTTAATGAATTAGAAATTAATAATCACGTCAAATCCTACTAATATTGTACTGTAGGGATGAATGAAGTTTATAGAGCTACTATATGTTGTAAAAGGATATACATCTCAACTGCAATTTTTAAATTTGATTATTTGTTTTTGGTAAAAGTATTACTGGCCATGTGTCAACAACATTAACAACTAACCTCTATGACCAAGTTTTTCCGATGGCTTGCTTAAGTTGAGGGCTCAATATGTAGGTTTTATTTTCATGTGTCCCTTTTTCATTGTATTTCAATCTCCTACTACCCGAAACTCTTAAATCCTCAAGCCCGACTTACACAAATAAAATATAAACATATATGTTTGCAAATCATCAATGTGCATCATAATTGACAATTGCATGTCTGATTATGCTATTTGAAATTTATCTTTAGGCTTCTTACAAGGTTGGGGGACATTCAATCAGTGCCAATTCCATAGAGAAATCCATTATTTGCTGCAAGATGTCCCATTCTGCATAGGTATTGCCACCATCTGTAATCTTTTCTTCTTAGCAATTTTGTTTTATTACATAGTATCTCTTGACCACTTTGAAGTACGTAATGAGAATTAATCATGGGTATCGTAACATTTTTTGTACATAAAATAATTTCAAAACAATAATTGATTTTTTTTCCCTATTTTTAGTGGCTTCAAGCACTTATTTCTACTGGAACAAGGTTTAAAACAGGAGAGGAGCGACGTACATTTGGACGGACATTTGGTCTTGATGGTTCTGAAACACTTGTTTGTTTTTCTCTTTGTAGTGGAGCATTCTCTGATCCTACGGTATGTGGAATTTTATTATGAGCTGAAACATGATCTTATTTTATTGCTTTGCCTTTTGTTCTTTCAAATCAGTCCAAAAAGCATCCTTAAGATAGTTTGTAAAATATTTGAATAAAATACTTGCAAAATTTGAGCTCTGAAATGATGACATATAGGCTCATATTTTTACCATGTATAACTTGATTGATTCATGTTTTGTTCTCTACATGCTGTCAGTGACTCCCCAAGTATTACGTACTACAACAAAATTACGAGTTACCATTTCAAAAACAACACTGTTTTGATGTCTCCAGCTGTCAGCAAGTGTTTGTAACTTTTTATTGCTACTACTAACACCGTTTTATATACAGGTTCGTGTCTATATAGAAACAAATGTGTACAATGAGCTGGAAATGGCTAAAAATGAGTTTCTTCTAGCAAGCATTGGCATCCAGAATAGCAAGAAGGTCCTTCTACCAAAACTTCTTGAATGGTATCCAAAGGAGACAACAATTGGCTCAGGAAGCCTGCTTGGTTGGGTGTGCCAAAATGTGGATGAGATATAGTGAGAGGCTATAAATAAATGTGTTGAAAGAAAACCCCACAAGATGCCAACCCATTGTATAGAATGGTTGCAATACAATAGAAATTTTAGGTATATATGTTCTAGGGATCTTGATGTCGGGCTGTCATAGGTTTCCTAGCTGTGTAGGTGTTTATTACTATTGTGAATTGTGTGTGGAACTGAACTGTGATTGAGTTTTGTTAGAAAAATAAATATTACAGGGAAATGAAACACATAAAATATGCGCAAAACATAAACACACAAAACACATAAAACCAGAGAGACATAGATATACGTCATTCACCCAGTTTGGGCTACGTCCACCCCAAACATCCAGTCCTTCCTTTCTAATATCTAGCAAAATGAAGAGACACAACCTACAGCAGATCCATTGTAATATCCTCTGTCCTCTCTCACAATCTCCCTATCTGTTTCTCGCTCCGAGAATACACATACAATACACAGTCACAATACAATACCCTCATACAAGTGAGGGATTGCCTTCTAGGGAAAAAAACCAGAAATTAAACATAACTTCTACCGTCAGATCATCCGCGTAATGAACGGCCCAGATTGACTAGAAATTACTATACTTTTACAAGGCAATTTTACATTTTTTTTTAGCTTCGAGGGTGCTGCCCCCGAAACCCCCCGCCAGGGGGGGGCTCCATAAAGTCGCAACCGCCCCCCTGGACCCCCCAGGCAGCGTTTAATTTCAGGCGGTGTTGCTGCCCCATTAAGGTACAGGGGTCCAACGCTGTGATACAAAATAAACAATATAATCAGGCTCCACACCCAACAATATCCTACTTGGAGACTGATTGTAGAAACTCCACCGCTGCTTCATTCGCTGGACAATGACTCCTCTTTGGACCTGGTTGTTTCTCATCTTCATCGTCATCCTTGAAGACCAATTGAAACTAAGCATATTCTTAGTTTCTCCCTGGTTACAACTTTTGTTAGCATAGCTGCAGGATTCTGGCTAGTGTGTATCTTTTCTAGCTTCAACTGTCCATCTTCCAATACGGACCGTATGAAATGGTACTTGAGCTGTATGTGTTTAGTCCTGGAATGAAGTGATGAGTTATTTGCAAGATGAATGGCACTTTGGCTATCACTGTATAACGTGCCCATATCATGCTTCTTTCCCAATTCATCCATAAACCTTTATAACCAAATAATTTCTTTACTAGCCTCTGTAGTAGCAACATACTCTGCTTCTGTTGTTGAAAGTGCAACAACACTTTGTATTTTTGGAACCCAACTGACAGTTGTTCCACCTATAGAAAATACATATCCTGTAGTGCTCCTCCTGTTATCTTTGTCACCTATCATATCTGCATCAACATATCCTTGTAGAGCAATGTTTTAACCACCAAAGCATAATTCTTGATTTGTGGTACCTCTCAAATATCTGAGAATCCATTTTACTGACATCCAATGTTCTTTTCCTAGATTGTTCATTTACCTGCTTACAACTCCCATTGCATGTGCAATATCAGGCCTTGTGCAGACCATTGCATACATTAAGCTTCCAACTGCTGATGCATATGGAACTTTAGACATATAGTCCATTTCTTCTTGGGTCTTGGGGCACATATCCTTACTATGTTTGAAATGGCTAGCAAAAGGTGTACTAACTGGTTTTGCATTTTTCATATTAAATCTTTTCAACACCTTTTGTATGTACTCATTCTGAGACAATGTTAATTTGCGATTTTTCCTGTCTCTAGTTATCCTCATACCAAAGATTTGTTTTGCAGCTCCCAAATCCTTCATTGCAAATGAATTTACCAATTTTATTTTGAGCACATTTATTTCCTACATGTTAGAACCTGCAACAAGCATGTCATATACATACAATAACAATATAATACAGCTGCCATCATTTTTGCTTTTCAGATAAACACAATGATCAGAGTGACATCTAGTATAACCTTGTTCAGACATAAACTTGTCAAATTTTAGATACCACTGCCTTGGAGCCTGTTTTAAGCCATACAAGCTCTTATTTAACCTGCACACTAATTTTTCTTTCCCTTTGACCTCATATCCTTCTGGTTGCTGCATATATATCTCTTCCTCCAAATCTCCATGGAGAAATGTTGTCTTTACATCTAACTGTTCAAGATGTAAATCTTTCGCTGCTACAGGACTTAAAATAGTTCTGATTGAAGTCATCTTAACAGCAGGAGAAAATATTTCATCAAAATCAATACCTTTCTTCTGTGCAAACCCCTTCACCACAAGTCTAGCTTTGTACCTATGTTTTCCTCCATCTTCTTCCTTCAGCATGTAAACCCATTTATTCTTCAAGGTAGTTTTACCTGCAGGAAACCTGACTAAGTTCCAAGTCTGGTTATGCATTAAGGAGTCCATCTCTTCTTCCATGGCTAGCTCCCACTTCTTCCTGCTTTCAACCTGCATTGCTTCTTCATAACATTCAGGTTCACCAGAATCAGTCAACATTAAATAATATAATGAAGGAGCGTATCGTTCAGGGGGTCTACTTATCCTGGTAGATATTCTAACACCACTTTCAGGTGTTTGAGGTGCCTGTTGCTGTTGTGGTGGTTGATTTTATTGTGGCTCTTGATTATTATTATTTTTAGGCACCTTTACCTTTTCCGTGATCTCATCAAGAACTGTGTATTCTTTGTTTTCTTTTTCCTGTTTCTTTTCCTGCAACTAATTCTTATACAATACCTTTTCATTGAATATTACAAATCTACTCCTAATGATTTTGTGATTTTCATAATCATATAAGTGATAACCAAAATCATTAACACCATATCCAATAAAGGTACATTTCTTTGATTTTTCCTCAAGCTTTGTTCTTTTTTCTTTATTAATATGGAAAAAGGCCTCACAATCAAAAGGCTTTAAAAAATATTTGTTTACCTTTTTACCTGTCCATGCTTCCTATGGAATACCACCATCCAAGGAACTTGAAGGCCCTCTTTTTATTAGATAAACAATAGTATCTACAACATCTGCCCAAAATTGTAAAGGCAATCCTGCATGCAATCTCATGCACCTTGCACACTCCATGATTGTTCTGTTCATCCTTTATGACACACCATTTTCTTGTGGTGTTCTTGGAACTGTCTTCTCTCTGTGAATTCCATGCTCTGAACAGTACCTATCAAACTCTTTGCTGCAATATTCAACTCCATTGTCTGATATGAGGGTTTTTCATATAATTTCGCCAACGTCTTAATCAAAACCTCTGTTGTTGTTTCCTTCGAAATATTGAAGGCTACCGATGCCGGAAGGCACAACCGTACTGTTCCGAGTGCATTTCTATCGAGAATCTCCCATTCTATGTCTGTCATAGCCGTCGGATTCTTTGTTTTTTCGCTCAATGGCAGGTACAGATCTTTCTGATACAGATAGTCTTCCATCTACATCTTCCACAATGGGAAGTTTTGGCCGTTAAAGTTATCGACCCTAAACTTACCATCTTCTGCCATTGCTCCCACTCGAACCAGGAACCATTATTTCCTGTGAGTTTATCAGCCAAATAGACCTTTGGCTCTGATACTAGTTGTTGGAAAATTAAATATTACAGAGCAACGAAACACATAAAATATGTGGAAAACACAAACACACAAAACAAATAAAACCAGAGAGACACAAATATACATGGTTCACCCAATTTGGGCTACATCCGCCCCAAACAGCCAGTCCTTCCTTTCTATTATCTAGCAAAATGAAGAGACACAACCTACAGCAAATCTGCTGTAATATCCTCTGTTTCTCGCTCTGAGAATACACGTACAATACATAGATGCAATACAATACCCTCATAAAAGCGAGGGGTTTCCTTCTAGGGAAAAAAACCCTAAACTAAACATAACTTCTGCCGTCAGATCATCTGCCTAATGAATGGCCCAGATTGACTAGAAATTACTATACTTTTACAAGGCAATTTTACATCTGTTTTTAGCTTCGGGGGCACTGCTCCCAAAACCCTCTGCCAGGGGGGGGGCTCCATAAAGTCGTAGCCGCCCCCCTCTGGACCCCCTGGGTAGCGTTTAATTTTAGGCGGCGTTGCTACCCCATTAAGGTACATGGGTCCAGTGGTATGATACAAATTAAACAAGATAATTAGGCTTCACACCCAACAAGTTTAATACACAATTCAATGCTTAGATTTTTTTATAATCCAGAGCCAATTCATCCCTTTGTCTTGTCCATTATGGGCACATGTCATGAATGAAAGTAAGATTAGGTCAAGGTTCATCCAGGGTGAAAACTGTTTCAGTTATAATTGAATTCATCATATCCACGAACAACTTGAGAGTAATTGATATTTGGCTAGATTTGTCATGCCTATAGAACAAGATGGTTCTTTGGGTTATATTTGATTTGGACTTATAAGTTATAACTACCAGATTTGAAAAGATTCATATACTGGAAATGTACCTCTCCTTGTACAAATTTAAAATAATACAACATTTGTACAACAATACTAGGAGAGCATTGGCAAGTTCTAGAGTGGAACTCCTCTCCAATGAATGGAGCTATTAGGTAAATACAGGGTTCCACTGCTACTACTTATGGGATTCTGATACAAACAGATTCATGGCATGGCATGGGCATGACATGGGGAATGTATTTTTTCTAATGGCTCTCTTCATGTTGATGGTTATAATGTTAACAGATTCAGCAGGGTGGTTGCAACTGGCACATATTCCTTTAAATATCCCGATTTTGAAGGCACGAGAAGGAATAATATTTTGAAGAAGTGAAAATAAGTTCACCTTATTATAGTTACCATGCTAGTTCTTCCTTTAAGAGATTCACAACATTAAATAATTTCCATAAATATGGTTGTGTAAGAGTCGTGATGGTGTTCTAATGTAAATTATGTTTCCATAGTTGAACATTAAAAATATTTTGCAATATTTTTATTGTACCATGGAACCTGGATCAGATCCAGTGTTTATCAACACTTTTTTAATAGCATGTTTTCTTTTCTTCCTTTTGTTGTTAATTTCAACCTTTATACGATGTAGAACAAGTCTTTATGAAATACTAGCAAAGATTGCTAGAAGATGCTTCCAAAGGATTTCTGATTCTTAATGATTTAAAAACTTGGTAACTGACTTGGTAACTTGGTAACGCTTCAGTTGACCATTTTGAGACAATTGTTTTTGCAGATAAGGATGGTAAAATGTGGGGAAAACTAAGACACATGATTTGGGAAAAGTTAAATTCCTTTCTTCTATTTATTAATCATATAACTGAAAAATTCTATATTGGACATCATCACATCTAAGAGAATGTTACAAGAATAACACCTTATGAAACCCTCCATTGTGCAAAATAACAATAATATCCTTTATTGATGGGATTTAGACAATGACAACCATGATTGCATGACATTTATAATATTTATTGGCAGGTAAACATGATTAAGTGGAAGTTACAATCCCATATGATTACACTGCTGATTCTAACACTCCCACTTAGTTCATCATCTATGGTGTGAAATTTGTTCACTCTATGATTAAGTGGTATCTATTTACTTGTTATCCCTCATCTCCATTGATTGGATTAGAGAACAAGGATTCAGTTATTTGCAGGATGACTCTTCAAACTCGATTAATGGAGAGCATGATGAAAGATGAGGTCATCCTTCTAAGGTTGAGTTTCCCCTCAAGGTTTAAAGGTAAAAGAAATAAAAATGTTTATGTTTAGGGTTAGCCCTCTTACTTTCCCATAAGAAGTGTTTGTAGCAACCAATGCCCTATTAAATTATCTGCAGATATTTCTATTTTTTTCCATGATAAAAATGAACGGTAATATGAGAATTTTAGAAAAAGTCACTCAGAAAAGATATGAAAATGGTAGAGGAAATGGAGTTTGGAGGATGTTTACTATAGAAACCTAACAATGGAGATGGAGATCCCACTACATTCTTCTTTGATACCGTGGACATACCAGGGGAAGAAGGAATAATTTTAAGAACACCCTTGATTATCAATGTTTTTTCAAAGACATCGTACCCAATTGCCTAAAGAGCCAATAATTGAAGCCGGAGGAGCAACAGAGGAAATAATAGCCAACACAAGAGAGTATAGACAATTTAGGGATGTAGTCTACACAACCATGAAATAAGTATAGTAGATTAATTCAAAGGATAATAAGGGTCAAGATATAAGGATATTAATGACTTTTTGTTAGTATCCATATTCTAAAAGTAGAATACCAAATTTAATATTTGGATTACTCGAGAGAAGGTGAGCTTGAATCTTGCAGTGTGACTTATATAATTGGAAAAAAAAACAAAAGATACATTAAGAATAAATCAAATTCAATAATGAAGAGAAATAATTTTCCTTATATTTCCAAGGTTTTCCGGAAGGCTTGTTGATTTTCCACGGCATAAAAGAATATAGGTTTGGGTCTTAAAATCTCTGATACAACCAAATCATTTGAAACAACACTTCTACTTTGCAGAGCGGAAAAACACACATGAGTGAATCAACTAGTGCACATGGCAATTTTAAAATGTTTTCAACCCTTGTTATATTACAAACTATACAACAATTTGGGGCTCTTGTACCAGGGATCATGGCCATTTACAATCATATTGATAAAAGGAATACAACTAGGGCTTGGTTTCAACCCTTTGACAACAAAATTATCTTGAACAGGACAAAAATTGACCTACTTGTTGACGTAGAGCTCCACAACCCTTTCATTCCATGTGTCCTGAACACATCTGGAAGGTCCTCTTGCCTCCCATTTTGCAGCTTCTCAATCTACCTTTATCAATGAACTCTGCTCCTTTAGGTCACCTAACTCGACTCAATAAGCTCTGCCCTCTAGTTTCCCCCTTTTTCCTTCATGGTATGCAACACTTAGGGTCTTCGATGAGTTGTTCACAACTCCATTTGTAAACAACTCTTTGGCTGCCCACTTTTGCCTTGTTGTTGTGATGAACATAAGTCTAGGGCCAGGAGGCTACCCACTCTCACTATAGAAGTCCATCTCTACACATGTGAACTAGGGCTGAATATTAAGCCCTCTTGGCTTTCCTACTTCTCTCAAGGTTCAACTCCTTAGGCTTCTTAAACCCTGCCACTCCTAGAAATATTGTAGTCCTCTAGAAAACCTACAATTAGGGCTCAATGTGACAACTATTGGAATCCTCCAATATGCTCTTAATATGCCACCAAGGCTACTACTCCAACTCCTTTAGGAACAACTATATACCACTTTCGACATACAGTCTTTCTTGATTGATCTAGGGCCACAAAATCACTACCCTCTTTCTTACAATTTGTCCCTCAAATTGCTGAGATCTAGGGCTTTATATCTGCCCTCATCTAGGTATTTTTCAGCATTTTGGCATGATTATCAATGTCAAACAGTTATATTCAGTTAATGTAATTGCATGGGTTTCCTGAACTGGAATTTTTCTTCCCGTAAAATTTTTTCAAACCGGGTTACTAAATGGATGTGTTTGCAAGTGAACTTAACCCCTAGTCTCCTTTAAATACAATGATAAAAGGATATAAACTTAAAATATTAGAATCTTATATTTTGAAGGAAATGTAGGTAGAATTTGCCCCAAAATGTTGAAACCTTCAAGGGAGGCAGTGGTGGAACTCTTCCATTTGGTATTCCATGTTCTTATGTGTTTGAAATTTCTCTCGTTTCTTGATTTGTCTTCTATTATTGTACACACTGGAGGCTGCTCCTCAACTTGCCTGGAAAATCTTAATTTTCATTAGATATCTGGAAACATGGGAAGGTAATGCATTTATGTGAAAATGATGTTGCATGGAAGGTACTTCTTGTAGGTTTTTATCTTTTTTAGTTTGTCCATTCTTTTCAAAACCATATTGTGCATTGATTTTGGAATTTTATTTTTGTTATCAATTGTATTAGGTTTTCGTCATGCAATTATATTTTTATCTTACACTTGCTCAAGTTAAGCTCGTTAATCAAGAAGTTTTGTGTGAAATATCATTTTCTCTTGGTACCTCCTACTCCTCCCTTGACTATATGTGGTGCACTTGTTTCTGGGCTTTGCAGTTATGTTTGCTAGGTTGCACAAGGTTGACTACCGATGGCATTGTAAAAAATGTCAAAGCACACAGAGAATGCAACATGCACGGATTGAAGCAGTTGAGAATTAGTGGTCTTTTTGTGATAAAAAGAGAGAACCTTGAGAAGTTGAATTACCATTTCAATGGTGGCTTAAAACATAAGTCTCATTCATTAAAACCATGGTTTTATCCTAATGGTCATTATTATTCACTTTCATATTATTAGGATAGTACAATTGATATTGAAGCTTTCCCTAAATGTGGGAATGCAAGGCTTGTTTATGACTGCACCAATGAAAGTTTCCAAAAGCAAAAAGACTAGAAATTTAGTGTCGGGATTGTACATTTTGTATTTCACGTTGTGATGAGTGTGGAAGGTGTATTGATGGTAGTGAATATGAAGAAAAATTTTGTCTCGATATGCTCTATGCTGACTATGTGTGGGCTTATCAACTACCAAGAATAAAAAAAACTCGTGTGTGGCAAATACACTATCATAATTTTAGCTTTACTTTAGGCTTCAATGATTTTGGGCTATTACTTGCTTGTAATTTGGGTCAAAAATTTATTTATTTTACCTTATCTCAGGGAGCTGTTGAAGACAAAGAAAACAAATCATGATATTTGTGTGTTTTGAGGTGTACATATTAGTTTTCCTTATTTTGAGAATCAAAGGTATATCGAGGACAAAAAATATGAAGAAATGCTATTTAAATTTTCATGAGAAGAATCCAACAACAATTTTTCCTTTAGGAGACTTTGGATAAAGTTGGAGAATGTCAGGGCTGAAGTGCATGTTGCAAACTAAAGCAAGGTCTTGTGAATAGTACCCCTAGATAAGTATATGAGTTTGTGATCTCGATCTGCTCTCCTTTGAGAAAGAAATGGTGATCAAGGAGGATTTTATTCAACATGTTGAGGATGATGAATTTGGTTTTTACCTAGGTTGACTTTCAACTAATGAAGATCACAGAAAATGGCTAGGGCATCGAGATGTCTTTGCAATTTGTCTAGGGATGAGACTAGAAGGGCCACACCATCTACAAACATCAAAATATAATATACTCCAACTTTCCCCTACACTATTTGGATGTGAAAAGCCAAAAAATAATGTATATTCACGCGGATTCTTGTCTGAACACCAAATACATATCTACCTTATGACCAACAGAAAAATGCACAGCAAGGATTCTCTTTGTTGAGACATGGATCAATAGGAAGGAGGGTGTCTTATGTGATTGTAAAAAGGGCCTGGACAAAGACACTATTGCAAGGGTCTCATGGGTGGAGGTCAGGGATTTCCTCAAGATCTTATGAATCTACATATTGAGGTGGCACTACTCTTTGCCTGTAACTTATTGCTTCTGCATGTGAGCACTAAAAAGGAGGGAGGTGATCATCATGTTGTGTGGGTTGATGGGAGTTATTCTAAGGCTCCTCCATTTTGAAATTAAATAGTTGATTACTATTTTCTAGTTGATATCAGGCAATCTTAAAGAATTTCAATTCCAAGCTTCTTATCATGCAGTTCAAATTGAAATATTTACAACAAACTTCCTTGTGGGATCATTACAGGATGAACTACTTTGGGGAGTAGCTTGGTTGTTCAAGGCAACACACAATCCAACATATCTAAACTACATTCAAGTAAATGTCCCATCCTTAGGAGTTGGCCAATCAGATAATGTATTTGGGTGGGATAACAAACGTGCAGGAGCTTGATTACTTTTATCAAAGGTATATATAGTTTGAGTGGGTCTAATAGTCAGTAGTAGTAGTCAAATTCTCACCGAAATAATGCAGTCCAAGAGGGATACTGTGTTTTAGGAGATGGAAAATAGGTTGGCCTAGTGCCAAGATCTGAAATATTCTCCAGAATCTTCCTCACTGATCTCCCAAAGATAAGAATGCTTCCTCCTCTGAAAAAATAGCTCTGGAAGTGGGTTTCTCAACCCTCCACTACAACACCCTACAACACAACCCAGCTCTAAAAATAAACTACGTTGTAGCTGAAGGAGGTAGCTTTGCCTTAAGCCTGAGTGTGGAGAAATGAAGTGAAAATATCCCCCAAGAGGCCTCTCAATAAAAGAGATGGGATTCCCACTCGGGAACACCTGGTGCTAAACATCACAGAAATCTCAACTAAACAACTAAAGAATGCACAATAGTCATGCAAACCATAAAATCAATAATCAATAACATGCCTTACTATGGCTGCCTTGCCCTCCTTATAACAAGTGTGAGCCTTCTTACCTTGGGTCCCACTCATTAGGGTTTCCACCACTAAGGAATCTTCCTCCCACTATCATTGTGTTGTCTCCATTGATGATCTCCACCATTCATTCCAGCGTTGTTGACTTGGTCAAACTTGACCTTGTCCACATGTATTTTCTCCTGTTCACACATGAGGTTGTTATATCCAGCTGTTATTATGATCCATTTTCATATCATGAGGGATTTTATTCCTGTTTTATATATGTATGGGCCTCCTTACCCATTTATTCATCTACTAGGTGTCAAAAGAAAAAATTTATATTCCTATTAATTGCATGCTAATTTAGGAGTATTACAGGCCTCCCCTCCCAAATGTTGCTTGTCCTCAAGAAAATGCAAGGATAGAACTGAAGAGCCTCCTCTTCTCCTCCTGTAGTGTCCACATATTATAAACTCCTCCAAGGAATAATATTTTGTCTTATCAATAAATCTCCATATTCCCCTCCCAAGCGTGCAAACTAGCTTTTGGTGACCATCCCAAATAGCTATCATCATGAATAAGTAAAATAATCAAGAAGGCAACAAGGTTATATCTAGAGGTCCCCTTGAGGCATGAGATCTGATACATATTGGGATTTATCATTCCCATGTGAATCTCCCATCCCCAAGCTATCATCCATACAAAATGAGCCACCCTCCAAAATGGTAACTCATGAAAATTCTCCTCCACCTTTGGCTCTTACAATGTAGTTGGGCTGAATAAATTATCATGGTAGACAAAATAACCTACCCCACACTGTCCCTCTCTCCAATTATGATAAGTGTAGAGTAGCTGCTGATCTTGGGGCTGCAATAATGTTGCCTTCAAGTGGCAAGAAGAAGACTGGATCTCCCAAGATCCTCTCTCCAATGTCATGAATCATGCTGGCCCAAACCATCCCATATATGATGAATAGGACATTATCACCATATGGCATTCAAATGAGAAAAATACTAAAGGTTTCATGTAGTGCTGGAAGGTACCAACAGTGTCCCAAGTGGTCACAACGCAGTTTTTCTAATTGATGTTGCAAAACATAACATGGAAAACCATCTCCCATACTCCTATTGAAGCATGGAGCATAAAAGGTGTGGGAATTTCCATCCCCATGGACACATCTAACCAATGTGTCTCTCCTCCCAACATGCTCCCCACAAATATAAGAACAACATCAACATAGGGAACCATAATGAGAATCATACTAGCTTCCATATGTAACAGGGGAGAAGGACAATGGTACCTCAAATGAAACCAACACAGTTTTACTCTCAACTACATCAGAAAATGGCATGATGTGTGGTTTCCCAACCACTTGCTTGCTGCCCCAATCTCCTCACAAGTTTGGAGTAAGTGTATGGTGTATGGTGCAAAGTGAGCATGTCGTGTATAATATATCATCTCCCCAAGACCTCCTAGGGAGTGGCCATCATCAATGTTGCTTATGGCCTCAAGTAGACCATGAAATCTAGAAGAAATAATGCTCCTTATTTGAGAAATTTCCTGCACATATATAGTTAAGTAATGCACATAATCATCATATAAATCATTATGTAACCAAACAGTATCCTTACCATATGCTTTGCCCATGCAAATGGAGTGGCTCATAGATAAATCCCCTCTCATTATTAAAGAGAAAAGAGGTGGTTGTGTTAACTCCTCCAAAGAGCAATGTATCTCCTCCATATCCACATGATCCATGCATCTCCTCAAATGTTGATATATCTCATCCTCAAAGCCTTCCCAAGTGTACCCTTCCATTATGGTGTGGTATGCTCTCATAGAATAAGTGTGGCTGAAGAGAAAATATTCATGACCTGCTTGTGGTAACTTCTCCTTGAGCTTGGAAGCTCTATATAAGAATATCCTACCATGATAGTAGATGACCTTATCCCTGACTAAATATTCCTCCTCATGCAACTGGTCATCCAATATCATACAAGTAGAAAGATCCTTGGAATAATCTACCAACAGTTGGGATTTCCAATATGGATCTATCCTTCATAGTGACAACAATGATGATCTATCACAAAGAACATATATCATATGGCTATCCTCCTCTTTGACATCTCCCATTCCAAAGATGCAAGTTGGAAGGCTGCTATCCTTCCCATGCTGCTCCTGCCACATCACAAAATCTGGAATGAGAGTGGGTAATGATGATGTTGGGAGAGTACCTCTCCTCTCCTTGAGTCTACCCAAGACTCTCAACACTATACCAAGTTCTCCCAAGGTCTTCACCCCTCTGGAATCAATGAGTGGTGCATCCAAATGTGAATCATCCCTCATCATCTACTGATCTGGTGGTCTCCCCAGTGAAATGACTCCATGAAATGAGACATCAAGATCAAGAGTAAACTGCATATATGAATGGACAACCTTGTCCTTTCCCTCACTGCGCAAATCAGTCTGCCTCTTCTATGTATCAACCCTATGAAATATATAGGGGTGTGTGCTCCTCATCATATTATGCTGGTCATCCTCCCTACCTCCTCCTTTTATCTGCATGGTTTCACAATCTGTCAATAATGGCACATGTTGCTCATGGGTTGTGCCTTGATCTTCGCATATGAGATATTGGGGAATTCCTTGCAATGATACAAGAATCCCTCTTGTTGGAGAAAGTTCTCCATCTACCTCTGCATGAGGTGCTAGATATTCTCTAGATATGACAACGTTGTTGGCCCCAACCTTCTCTTCCTCTTCAATATGAATGGAAAACTTTTCAATAAGTGGACCCTCTCTTGAAAAAGGGATCTCCATGCCCTCTTGTCCAAGAATATGAGATAGAGATCTTGCCTTTAGCAAGGTATTATGCAAGATGTTAGCCTCTTCAACAGTTTTCTGAAGTGGAGTAGACTTCTCCAACACATGCAAGGGTTTTGTTTGTTTTGGTTTGTATGGCTCCACCAAATATGTTTCAAAATGTTTTCTATCAAACCTTTCCACTAATATCTTAGTGAAATTTGCATAAGAAGAATTATTTGCATTTTTTAATGAAAAGGACTCAAATATCCACCAAGAATAGCCCTTACCTCCAAAATGCAGTGCTGCAACTTTGATGGCTTCATCTTCAGAAACTTGGTGCTGCTGCAAATACGTGTCTAACTCCTCCACCCAAGCTCAAGCTCAACATTTTGGTGAACCATCAAAAGTAGATAGAAAAAATCTACCCATATCATGCTGCTTTCACCTCTCCACCTTGATCTTGAAAAACTCTTGGAAGGTGATATGATCTCTGAACTTATTAGTTTGAGATTCATATTCTTGCAGAAAATCACTAAGAGTTTCCCTCCTAGGCATTTCTTCTTATTTAATTTCCCTCATAGTAAATCTAGGCATATGACTGCACTATAAATTATAATGTGTGGCTGCATGCTCACACTAATTATGTGAAAATCTCGAGTTTGCTTCAGATTCAAACTCTCTTGGAGATTCTGTACACATCTCCCTTCTCATCTTCTTGAGATCTCCCTTAATGCTATGCATAGTTTGAGAAAGAAGCTTTGAGAGCCTCTCTTCCTTCCTCCCTCCAAATAATGGAGTCTTCTTTTTGTCTTTTCTGTACATCTCTTCTTCTTCTTGTCCTCCCAATAGCATATTGGCTGAGATCCACAGGCTGAGCCAAGATTATGCTCTGATACCACTGTAAAATCCCAAAATGGGGAAGAAGCAATATATGAACACAATAATGGAAATAGCAGTGATAAATCAACACATAAAATGTAAGAAGATCATATAACCATCATATTAATGTCATAGCAGTAAATTTATACAAGATCTTGAGGAAAATAATCACTCAAGTTAGGCAACACAAGCCTCAAGAGAACATGTACATGAAATATGAAGAACACTGCTACACAAATAATTCCCAAGGCTATGAAAGAACATTTTTATTAAGAAGAAATGATTCTAGAAAGTGTCAATACACATATCTAAAAACATATATCTCATACAATGTTGGGAGAAAATATCTAAGCTCCAAAACACATTTTCAAGACAACCCGGAAAGGATTTCCTAAAATATGCAAAAGTGCAAAAATGCCGGAATGCAGCCCTAGGACTGAATAGCAGCTGCAACTCAAGAACTGGATGAATATGGTTGTATATGATACATATGAAGAATGGATATCCTGCAATAGATCCTTCAGGTGAAAGGCTGATCCAATCACTGAATATCTCACCCTCCAATTAAACACTACAACCCCTCATTGCAAATGCTCATTGAAATAACACAGTCCAAGAGGGATACTGCACTGTAGGAGATGGAAAATAGGTTGGCCTAGTGCCAAGATCTAAAATATGCTCCAGAATCTTCCTCACTGATCTCCCAAAGAGAAGAATGCTTCCTCCTCTGAAAAACTAGCTCTAGAAGTGGGTTTCTCAACCCTCCACTGCAACACCCTACAACACAACCCAGCTCTAAACAGAAATTGTGTTGTAGCTAAAGGAGGTAGCTTGGAATTAAGCCTAAGTGTGTATAAGTGAAGTGAAAATCTCCCCCAAGAGGCCTCTCAAGAAAGGAGATGGGGTTCCCGCTCGGGAACACCCGGTGCTAAACAACACAGCAATCTCAACTAAACAGCTGAAGAATGCACAATAGTCATGCAGACCATAAAATTAATAATCAATAACATGCCTTAATATGGCTGCCTTGCCCTAATTATAACAAGTGTTAGCCTTCTTACCTTGGGTCCCACTAATTAGGGTTTCCTCCACCAAGGAATCTTCCTCCCTCTATCACTGTGTTGTCTCCATTGATGATCTCCACCATTCATTCCAGCGCTGTTGACTTGATCAAAATTGACCTTGTCCACATGTATTTGCCCCTATTCACACATGAGGGTGTAAGATCCAGCTATTATTATGATCCCTTTTCATATCATGAGGGATTTTATTCCTGTTTTAGATATGAATGGGCCTCCTTACCCATTTATTCATCTACTAGGTGTCAAAAGCAAAAATTTATATTCCAATTAGCTGCATGCTAATTTAGTAATATTACATTGTATTAAACAATACAATAGTTTCCCATAAAATATTTGAGTATGGACATTCAATTATTATTTACTCGTACTGTGAAAATGCAATAGTATTCCTACAAAACCTTATGTATAACGAGTACATCGACATTTTCTTTCCTTTGCCTTTCTCCCTTTGGAAAGGCTTCAAAAAACATGTCCAGATGGGCTACACTAGAAGGAATGGTCTTGCTTTGGCTCAGGTGCATGAAGGATATCTACTTCATCAAAATCACTTTAGGCTTCCACTGGGCCTCTATCTTTCTGAGGTTCCTACCATTTGTGTGTCAAAGCAGACCATAGCTAGAATGGAAGCTTGGTCAATGGTTTAACACTATGTCAATATTGCCAGTGAAATGACTATAAGCTACTATTTCTAGTGCCTATTTCCTCCAATTGTTATTTTATTTTTCCTTATTGATTAAGAGAGTTTATGCAATGCTGACAGGTATGAGGATTTAACATGTATTTGTGTGGTGTTTCAGTAAGTGAAAAACACTTCTCTCAATTTTTCCTTGTATCAGCGAATTTCCAGTTTTGTCTCTTGAATCATAGTTTTTTTAATCTCAGTGGACCTTTGTGACCTTTTGAAGTTCAGCCTCATTGTATTTTTCACCCAAAATTACACGGTTTAGAGATGGAGGAGTGTATATAGTCATTTCTTTGTATGGTCACAATCTGCCCTCAAGGGTTTTGTTTTTCATGGTCAACGTAATGGTCATTGTTTTTGTTTCAAAGGGAAATCTCATGGGAAACCCAAGGATGATTCATCACATTTGAAGATGGTATCCAGATTCCCAAATAAGCCCATTGGCATAGATTAGTGCACCTTACCCAGCGGGGTTTAACAAGGCACTTTCTATTATGGAACTAAACAAATTCTCAGCAATATGGTGACAACCAGTTGAGATATAACCCCTTGTGTTAAGGTAGCCCCCACTTTCACATAATATAATGAGGGAATTAGGCTTTTCACAAGAAACTTACGGAGGAAACCCTTTCTTTCTATCATATCCCAAAAATTTGAAGAAAATAAAATCACTGTATGAATGAAGTATAGTAATGGACTATTTTATCTTTCTAGGAGTTGAATTACAATCTCATCAATTGTGGACTACATATCCTCAAACATAATACCTTTGGGTTGTGAATTATGACTACTATTGCCTCTACCAGAATTCAAAATGATCCAATTTCAAGTACAATGTTGAAGAATTTCTCCAATCTTGCTAATTGTCAAGTATTCCATATGTAATTAAGTCTTTTTGCTATATTTATTTTGCAAGTGTGGGATTTTGTTGGGCCTTATAAGGGCAAGGATATTATACTCAATTTATCATATAGAAAAATCACCTCTTAATTAGTATTCTGTCTATTTTTCAGGTGTTCATCAATGTCCCATGGTATTTCAGTGCACTGTACTCCATGTTGATCCCTTTCTTGACACAACGTACCAAGAGAAAATTTGTAATTGCATGTGAAGGAAAATTCATAGAGACCTTCTACAAGTATGTGAAATTCCTTCTTCGATGTAGTGAAAATATGCTCAACCTCAATTGAAGACTCTGATTATATGTGATATAATGAAGGATATATTCAATGAAAATTTCCTAGAAACTTATTTAATACTTGATTTTACTTGCAGATTTTTATCTCCAAAGAATGTGCCTATACAGTATGGGGGACTTAGCAGGAACATAGATGTAGATTTTGGACCTCACAAGCCTGTAGTAGAGTTCTCCATTAGAGTTGGGGAGAAAATAAATCTTGATATCGAGGGAGTGGAGGTAATGCACATCAAAAATTGCTCAAGTTTGCAGATTTTGTGTCAGTTCTTGCACTCAAATTTAGCTCTTTCGCCTCAGTTTTTGTTCCAATATACTTCCAAATTTGATGAGTTTTAGTTTTGGATATAAATTTTATGGGTGTTGGATTGGAGATCGAGTTCATCCTCAAGATCTATGCGATTGGGATTTTTCTTTGTTTTTGAATTCTCACATTCAAGTTGTATATGTTGTTCAGGCGGGAGCAAAAATTCTGTGGGACCTCATAGTTGGTGGGTGGGATTTTTCCTATCGGTCAAAGTTTTTGCTGAGTGCATAGGGAATCTATTCAACTCTAATTGACAAGAATAGAAAGTTGTCTTCATCTGATGAGCCAATTTGCAATTCCTTCAAGGCATCAGAGGCAGGGAAGGTAGTTATTGTTATAGGCCAATTTGGGCATCATTTCCAATGACTTGGTTAACTGGGAATCATATCCAAGACCAATGACTAAGGGTCTATCATCCCCTATCATTTCAAGTTGCTACATGCCCTAATACAAGAACAAGACAAATCAAGCATGCCTTTCATCAAGCAAAGGTTTCCAAGGTTCGAAGTTTATTATATAGCATATGAGAGCTCACCAACGCTGCCTCTAAGGGGACTAAGTGCATTTCATATGTAGGTAGCCCCATGCAAGGTTGCTTTTTAAAGAACTTCTCGACATATATGGGTACGTTGGTCACATTGGGAGTGAAATTCTCATTGTTCCAGAATCTCCACTTGGCCAGTGCCTTCTAGAAGAGTTCACATGTGTCAAGCTTTGAATCTCAGTGTCCATTTGACATCTACAATATTGGGAACATGTATTGCCTATTATTTGAAAGTCATTGATTGTAAAAAAACCTTCAACTCCTCTATAAATTGAGCACAGATCTAAGTGTTTGATAAGGAAGAATTTGAGTAGAGAAATGCTGGTGGATTTTCAATTGAGAGTTAGATTTGTGTAACAGCTGCTGGAGAGATTTATACTGTGATGGGGCTATGAATGTTGCTGTAATTGTCACTTCAAATCAGTCACTAGGTTGTAACCTCTCCTTCTATTATCAATAAAGAATACAACTTAATTTTCCCTATATGCAACTGTATTGGCTTTGGTTTTCCATATTGTAAGATCTTAGTTGATGTATATGGTTTATGCTTTACTGATTTAGCAAACTAACTTGAATATACATCTGTATTATTGCTATCTTCTATTGTTTAATGTTCATTCTTGCAGGAAGCATTTTGTACAAACTACTGGAATTTGAAGCTGCAACAGAAGCGACAGAAGGAACCATTTAGAAGCGCTTGGATTACAAGTAAGCTTCTAAACTATTCTGTGTCTCTGTTCTTAGTTAGGAGAAGAAGTTGTATAGTATTTAATCTATTGTCCTAGATTACCACCTGTCTAGGGAAGCATGTTTTATTCGTAATTCACAATTCTATCCAAAAAATTGGCGACTCCGCTAGGGGAAATTTCTCTTAGTTCTAGGGGTTTTAACCTCTGATTTTCTTTTTTTATCCACCCAGTAGTTGTTATTCACAAAGATCAAAATTTTTGAAATATTAATTTGAAAAAGAAGTGTGTTAAACAATGGTGTTTTTCCTTATACACTGCGCCCAATGCACTATTGGACAAGACACAGTGCTTTGCAGAGCACTGTCTCCCTTTCAGGCCCGCGTTGCAGAGAACTGTATCCCCTTAGAGATTTTGTTGACTCCTAAAACCATCTAGATTCCCTTGAATTTGTATTTTCAAATCTATTCAGTTTGTTTTCTGCTGTGTTTTGAAAATTTTGAACCTCATATTGACCAGTGAATCTATATATTTCTTCCTCCTTTGAAAGAAAATTTGTTCAATGTTTGTTTAAAACATTTTTCTTTGTCATTGATAGATTTATTTCAAAGTACTTTTACTATCGCATTAAGCTCATCTACTTTCGAAACTGGAAATTGTCGTAAATTCTTCATTTCTTGATAGGAGAAATTGTTGTTAAATTCCTCATTTTTCCTTCAAAAGAGAAATTCTTGTTCGTATTCCTCATTTGTCGAAAGTAAAAAAATATTTGATTTGTTGATTTAGTGCACTTAGTTTCTTTTCTGCATTCATAACATTAAAGGAACTGAAAAAGAAAAACATGCATTTGCATGTAGGATTTTGTGTGTTTTTCAAAAGGAACAATTAGGAATACTGCATTTAGTTTGTGCTCATTGATTTTTTTTCTCACAAATTGTTTGCTCTTTCCCCTTAGTAACTAGGATTTTCATTGAAGAAACTAAAAGTGAAATATTGCTTATCATTCTTAGTTGCCTTTTAGGAATTTTCCAATACATCATCATGGTGAACCTTTGAAAGGCAAATTGTAAGTAAGATCAACATAAAATTAATCTCAATTTACCTAAAAAATCATTGGAACCATAACGATAACATTTAGAGGGTCTAGGCTAGAGACGTGTTCCAGCTTCATAAAACATAGCAGCTGTCGTTAACTTGTCTGTGATACATTCCAAGTGTGATACCTCACTCCACGTACGTAAGTATATCATAGCTCGTCCACGTACTTTCAGGTATATTGGGCAGTGTTATAGTATGATAAGTATAAAGGGGTGCTCTCACTGTGCAGTTTCGCATTAGATAGCGCTAATATGGACTTGGGCCTCCATGTACCTTCAGGTATATTTTGGAGGACAACTTTAGGTTGCTATACATCCATAATGAACCAAGTCGGCCGCCTTGTAAATTGTGATACACCGAACACAGCATTTGGGGAGATTGCTTGCCCATACTTCTTGGTTCGCCAGGAGGTATTATGCAGTTCACAGTTTCTTGGTAAAATTTTTGCCTAGAATTACCCTTTTATTTTGTTTATTTGTTTTTGGTTAAAATAAATCAGTCATCGTGGAAGAAAAAAATCCTTTCCCGTGTCATTCGTGTAGACTAGCATTGAAACCACCTTTACCACTAAAAGTTACTCTTGGTAGGCGAAGGTGACATCACTCTACCAAAACTAGTACTATCAGTACCTCTAGTGAAGCATCATCTTCCAATATACCAGAGTTGGAACAAGCTATTTCTACAAATCCTGATTTTTCTACTGTTGTCGAGCCAGAGTCCTCATAGCTACCCGTGGTCACGATCCATCCAATCTGTGAGACCATACCTCCCGAACCCGACGTTGTTCAACTGGAAGTTGATTTGAATCCCATTGTGCTTTAGGGGGTAGCTGTAATTGGTCAAACTAGACATCATCCCTAGAACCAATGAAATAGGGTCTATCATCCCCTTATATTTTAGTTGCTATATTCCATAAGTGGAGAAAATCTTGATCCCGAAGTCGAACAACCGAAAGTTGTTCCTGTATTGGTCACTCCATAATCTATTTTAGCCATTGAGTCTCCCATATCACGCAGTCAACCACCTGAAACATACTTTGGCCCTGACAGCAAATTTATTCCACCTCGTTTGATTTCGATTGAAGAACTATCACAAGACAAGACACCTTTAACTCCAACTCATTTTCGGTAGGAGCTTTACCTATATGAGTCTTTTCCTCAATCACCTTCCTCTGCTTTTGTTGATTCTGTTTCACTTCGAGTCTCCGTATATTCTATAGGTATAAATTGGGTCATTTTACCATGGCTGAGATAACATTCCAGACTAAACCATCTATTTCAACTGTCACATCATCTACTATTGCTTTATCTTTGATGTTTTGTCCATTCACTTCACCCATGTCATCATCTGGAATCCTATCTGGTTCCTCCCTTATGAGTACTGAATGGCTTGATCCTTTATTCACACCTTCAGTGCAATATCAAGTTTATCCCATCAGTTATTCTCCTTGGTGGCCGGTGATACCACAGAAATTACCCTCAGAAATTCCAAAAATCAATGTAAACCCTGGAGAAGACCCGTCAACGCATGTTATAACTTATCATTTGTGGTGCTCATCAAACTCCTTAAATTATGAATCCGTTAGACTACGTCTTTTCCAACACACACTCACTAGTCCAACTGCATTATGAGGATGGTTCTTTTACTGTGTCAACCTCGTTAAAAAAATGAATCAGGTAATGAGGATATTTCTTTTACTATGTCAACCTCATTAAAAATGAAACAAGTGTTGAGGATAGTTATTTTCCTGTGTCAACTTCGATAAATGAAATAGGTTCCCATGAGGATGGTTCTTTTCCTGTGTCAACCTCGTTAAAAAATGAATTAAGTGATGAGGATGGTTCTTTTACTGTGTCAACCTCATTAAAAATTGAAACAGGTTATGAGGATAGTTTTTTTTTTCTTGTGTCAACCTCGTTTAAAAATGAAACAAGTGCCTTTGAGGATAGTTTTTTTAATGTGTTAACCTTGTTAAAAAATGAAACAGGTCATGTGCATAGTTCTTTTCCTATGTCAAGTTCGTTAAAAATTGAAACAAATCCTCTCCTAATTACGACGAGTCTTCCATCTGATCTTGTAAATGAACCTTCATTCCATGCAGCTATTAGTAACCAATAATCTACTTAGATGAATGAAATGAAGCTTGGGGGGCACCTACTCTTGTAGGGGGCATTCAACATGTGCTCTTGCAAGGGGAATTCAAAACATTCTTACCTATTGCACACAATCAACTGCTGAAGTTCGAGGACAGAAACAGGTTCAGAGCTCCAAAATGAAAATGGTAACTATTGAATGGTAAAAATGAATAGTAAAACTCTTTTTATTTAGTCATTTAATTGTTTGAAATTGACTATAGTTTTATTATATTTTTATCATGAAACAGGTACTTTTAATCCATTTGATGTTGTTCTGAACAGGTCTTACAACTGATGAACATATTAGTCGTGCAAATTTATTTGAAGAATGATTTGACCACAAAGCATATTTTTTCTCTTTATTTTTCAAGCTTTGTTAAAAATTAAAAAGGACTTGAAGCGCACTTTTATCTCTTTATCAAGCTTTGATAACAGCAAAAAAGGAACCCCTAGAGTATTCTTTCAGCTCTTTTTAGACTCCAATAATGTGAAAATATTATTGAGCACTTGTCTTTTCGAGCTTGTAAAAGTAAATGATTTGATATCTACTCAGTATAAGTTTAACCCTTTTCCGGAATGAGATAGATTATTTATGAAAAAGGAATACCTTGGTTAAACATGACCAAAGAGGTTCTCTCAGATATTATTTTACACTTTTTCAGATTTGAGTGACAAATTTATGAAAAAGTACTTATGGAGTTTTCTTTCGTCCTCTTTTTCAAACTCTCTAAATATGAAAAAGTACCGGGCTATCACTATCGTTAAGCTCGTTAAAACATAAAATAGTGATGGGCTTGTCGATCATGGCAAGAATCGAGTTTCATTTATCACTAGACTCATTAAATTATTAAATAGAGATATTTTATTCACCCGAAGGGTTGAATTATAGATCAAGAAAATGTTATCCTACTCAAGCTTGTTAAAAAATAAAGAGGTACTGGTCGACAAATGACCGGGGAAAATTTGGGAAAAGTGAGCAAAATTTCTTTATGGTAGCAAGTCGCTCTTCAACATGAAACTTCCTTCACTCCATGTTCGTGACTGTTTGGGTTGGGTAATCATCTTGACGGTCCATTCATACCTATGGTTCATCATACCTTCACTTCGATTTTGGGTCAATGCTACCAACTCATTACAGTGTCACTGATATGTTCAAGAGAAGTCATCTAGTGAATAACTCATCCATCTGCAATACTCGTAAACCTTCATTCTAATGACCGTCATCCCTGAAAATTGCTATATCAAGTCATACCTTTGTCTCCGAAATTAATAACTCCCATTTTGCAATAAGGTGACTTCCCATCGACAACAAATCAATATCCAGAAATTTCACTTAGAAACATCAGATTCTAGTACCATGAGGCTTGTTACAACATCGACAAGATCCTCGCTTCCGGACCTTTGACCGAAATATTTTGTTTGGTGTTCGACATCAAATCATCTATTCACACCTTACGAAATGTACTGAAATACCTTGAGGGCCATTTTCATTAATGGTGGTTCTCTCGCGTTTGTTAACAGTTCACATCATTGGCTGGTAATCAAACGATGTCTTTCCATGTTCGATGACAAACCATATATTCACATGGCTAGACTTGTACCCGAATGATCGAGTGAACGAGATAAGAAGACCCCAGATCTAGTTTCAGCCATCCGGGCTGCGATTTTAGGATTTTTGTACACATCATTTGTACGGTGACCTTACATACATATCGTCATCCAAACATGGGCCTATATCTGTAGGCATGCCTGCATTGGGAAACATTCCAATGTCGATGAATTTCTGAATTATGTACATGTTATTAGATTTTGTATGTGTTGAACATGGGAATACCTACCCTCAGCAATTATGATCAAAGGGGATATATCATGATGTAATTTATTGTAATATTGATGCAGGTGACCACTCCACTTCATCTCCAGCCCATCATAGTGTAAAGCATCTCAATCAAATGTTTTTATTATTTTGACCTAATGCTTTAGGGGGAAATTGTTATAGGTCAATTTGGGCATCATTCCCAATGACCTAGTTAACTAGGAATCATCTCCAGTAAAAATTAATAAGGGTCCATCATCCCCTATCATTTCAAGTTGCTACTTTCCCTAAGACAAGAACAAGATAAATCAAGCATGACTTTCATCAAGCAAAGGTTTCCAAGGTTTGAAGTTTATTATATAGCATATGAGAGCTCACAAATGCTGCCTCTAAGGGGACTAAGTGCATTGCATATGCAGGTAGCCCCATGCAAGGCTTCTTTGCAAAGCACTTCTCGACATCTATGGGTGCATTGGTCACATTGGGAGCGAAATTCTCATTGTTCCGAAATCTCCACTTGGATAGTGCCTTCTAGAAGAGTTCACATGTGTCAAGATTCAAATCCAAGTGTCCATTTGACATCTACAAGATTTGGAACATGTCTTACCTATTATTGGAAAGTCATTGATTGTAAAACAACCTTCAGCTCCTCTATAAATTGAGCACAGATCTAAGTGTTTGATAAGGAAGAATTTGAGTAGAAAATGCTGGTGGATTTTCAATTGAGAGTTAGATTTTTGTAACAGCTGCTGGAAAGATTTATACTATGATGGGGCTAGGAATGTTGCTGGAATGGTCACTTCAAATTAGTCGCTAGGATGTAACCTCTCCTTCTATCATCGATAAAGAATACAACTTACTTTTCCCTATATGCATCTATATTGGCTTTGATTTTCCATATTGTAAGATCTTAGTTAATGTATACGGTTTATGCTTTAGTGATTTAGAAAACTAACTTGAATAGACATCTGTATTATTGCTATCTTATGTTGTTTATTGTTCATTCTTGCAGGAAGCATTTTGCACAAACCGCTGGAATTTGAACCTGCAATGGAAGCGATAGAAGGAACCATTTAGAAGTGCTTGGATTACAAGTAAGCTTCTAATCTATTATGTGTGTCTGTTCTTAGTTAGGAGAAGAAGTCATATAGTCTTTAATCTGTTGTTCTAGATTATCACCTGTCTAGGGAAGTGTGTTTTATCCGTAATTCACAATTCTATCCAACAGTTCTGATAATAGAAAACTCCTCTTCAAACAATAAGAAGGTTGCAACCTATAGATACATGGTAAAAAAGAACATAGTCTAGGAGTTTGAGCCTTGTAGTAGATTATATGTACTTAGAAAGCTTTATTACATTCAACAATAAGAAATGTTAGTAGTTAAGAATGTGCCATCATGTTGGATAAGCAAGTTTGTCTCTTTGGAAGCTGGAAATTTTATCTACATATGTACTACTATGTAAAAGTTAATATTGGTAATAATAAAGGTTGGTTGTGTTTCTAGAGCAGATCATCACTGTGAATTCCACAGCTTTTCATGTTTGTGATTGATAGGTATATGATAGACATGGTAAAGAAAGTATAAATAAAATTTATAAATATTGAGCACCCCAAGGCTAGTTAAATTTTTTATTTATTGTTTACCCCATACACAAATCTATATAAATAATATTTTTAGTTCGAAAATGGAATATTGTATTACATTCCTCATCAATAAAAATGTTCTTCAAGGAAAGTTCTACATTCAAAGGGTTACCTATATGTAAATGAAATCAGCATGTTGCCTTTGGCTACATCTTTTCTAAAAGCTCAAATTTATCTTAAAATAGAACCGATTGTTTGCTTTGTCTTTTTGGTTACTATATAGTAAGTATATCATGAATTTAGGACCAATGCAACCCAGAGAACCCAAATGAATGGGAAGAAAAACCATATTTGAGGGTGAAGCACTTTTTATTATACATATGAACATATTCTAATTTAAGATAATGCAACCAAGTGGATTTAAATGAATGGGATACGAAAGGTGACGGGTTTGGATAATAGATAGAAATTTGGTCAATTTTTTTTTAATGTATATATTTGTTTAATTAAATTTTTTATTTTATTATATTAAAGAGTTGTGACAAATTTTATTTCATGGAAATGGTAATATTTAGATAAATATAAAATATTTAAGATCAAGGAGGAGTTGAAGTTGTTCACTATCTTATAATTTCACTTTATTATATTTTAAACAAGGATTAATGCTCCTCTCACGAACTAGGTACATATTCCATATAGGTCGTTGAATATGCATTTTGTGGATAGTTTTTTTTAAGGTTTCAGAGGTAGGCATGAAGAGAACAAATAAATTTTCAAGATAACTCACAAAAGTTGATAAAAAAACCACCCATTCTTCCAAAAAATTTCGTATTGCCTCCAAATTTATCACCTAGATCACCTTTATCTCGCATGGAAGTTGTATCCCCACTCCCCGGCATTACTTTGCACCTCTAGGTGCAAGTGCTAGTATTACTTGATTTTCCATGCTTATGTTGAACATGGTCAAGAGAAGGAACTATAACAAAAATGGATTTGCATAAAATCTTTATAATTTTTTCAAACGTGAAAGTTGTGATGCGTTACTAAGTTTCTTCATTATTTTATAGATCATTACATGTCAAACTGACTTTACTCCTTGACTGGAATTGCATTCAAAATTGTGCACAAGTATGATTTAAATGTATAAATCAAAACTATGATTTTATCTATATTTGATAATGCAAGTTGAATACATCATACAATACATAGGAGTACTATGGTTATGAATTTCAATATGAAATAATATATTGATTTCTACTATTACTATTATATAAGGGGTGCTCTTCCAATGGCCATTTATTAGCTATGTGAAGAAGGCTTTGTGGAATTTGTATTTACTATAAGATTATGTATAGCTGAGTTTTAGACAACTAAGTAGAATTTGGTAAGAAGTTTGAAGTATGTGTAATTCATAATGATATTGTCTTCTCTTCATTGATGACTTTTCAATGTGTGAGTTTTGACCTAAGCCATTGCATTATCAATGTGTCAAGGCTCAAAGCTCGACCTATATTTCAACTACTTCTTATGATCGTTCCTAGGAACATGAATCCTAATTTTTGTAGGTTTAAAATTTATCACAAGTTTTCTCTATTGTGGTCGAATTTGTGGATGTTATCTCAAAATTTATTTAAGGTACCATGGATCTAAATTTGTTATGAACTTTCAACACTATAACAAACTTTGGTGCCAATTGTTGATCAATTCTCACTTCGTTAGGGTTATAAATGTTAATGAAAATTTTGTGTGCATGAATGAGAGTTGTGTGCAAATGCACAATGTTGTGTAGCATTAGTGTGATAAATATGGGATAGTGTAAAGCATAGTTTTGAAGATTAGTATAAGTTGAATCATACCTAATCAACTTAGTCAAGTTGATTGTTGGTTGAATGGTTAATTGTTGGTTCAATGGATAGAAGATCTTGCAGGCCCAAATACCAAAGGGAAAAATGGAGCCCATCATGGGGTTCTCTTTGTAATTCTCCACCACTGCTACCTTCAATTTCTTCTCAAAATCCTCTCCAACCTCAATATCAGTGCTAGTTGTAGCATGAGCAACAACACTACGGTTATCAGAACTAGAAGAACGCGTTTTCCAAACTGCATGAGAACTACTTCCCTCACGAGTCACCATGTGCCATGCTTGGTCTCGGTGGTTCGCTTCCTTCAACTCCTAGTTCAACTACCATATCTTCATTGGAACCAACACCCTAAACTCCACTAGACAAAGATTCACCATTGTGTACTAGTGATTCACCATTTGTACTGGTAATTCGCCATGATTTTACAAGATAATATAATCTCGTGCGAGAGTCACCAAAAAAATTATATATACATATTATATTATTAATAAAATTGCCTTCCATTTTTCCTATGTATCATGGGGATTCTCCCATTTATTATACATATAAATTTAGGGGGGTTCTTAGAATTTTCCCTGTCGCACACACAGCCGCACAGAGTGAGGGTTAAAACATTGAACCAGTTTTCAATGTTTTAACTGTCGTATCCAGGTCCTGCAAGAGCTTCATCACTTCATCCACCCATGGCTTCAGGTGGTCGTTGAGAACGTCCTTTTTATGACAGAGCCCTTCAATTTCATCTCTGAGAGCATGACTAGTGTGAAGGCACACCAAACATTGGGATGCGACAAGGGTGGGAATGGTTACATCCAACTGATCAAATTCCTACTCCTTATGACGTAGATCCTGAGTGATTTGTTGGAGAAGTGGGTATCACTGCATCGTTGACCACAACTCCATAGTAGTGTCCAAAAAATCAGAGTCTTTGGATATGTTTGCAGAAATAATTCTGATGGCTTCCTTAACCAGTGCAGCTCGTTGAGCTCTTACCTCTGGAGGAGTCTCAGGTTGCAGCTTTGCTTGCAGTGAAAAAATTTCTTGTTCAAAGTCGGCTTTGATTGTCTGCACCTCAGACTTGGAAGCCTTCAATGTACCAACCAAGCTCTCAATTTTCTCCTGAGCCACAATAGAGGCAGGATTGAAAACTTTAGGCACCTCTTTGCATAACCGGTCACTTAAATGTTCTAAATCAACTCGTTGTGCTACCATTTATTGTTTACTTCCCATGCTTGGGTAGATTTGGCTGCCTTTGTTGCGATGATCTTGTTGGAAATATGATGCAGAGTGTTGTCCTTGATGGCAACCCACTGAATGAAGATAAAGACATGAGACTGTTGACATGTGTTGTCCTTGATGGAAAACCACCTGATGAAGTTAGTATTGACCTGATGAACCTGGTAAATGATGTAAATCTGATGTGATATGATGTTTGTTAGCAATATGATGCTGAATGTTGTCCTTGAATGGCAACCCATTTGATGAAGATGATGACAACTTAATTTATGAAGTTGTGCTTGATAGAATATGTTCCTGATAAGCTAAATATGATGTATCTACAGTGTGTACAGAAGGCAGTGAAGAAAAGAAGTCAACATGTGCTAAAAAGAGTATGTCTCAAGGCATACGCGGATCTGTCTAGGGGAAGTCACGTATGCACGCGTAAAAGAACGTGCCAAGTCGCGTATGGGAAAAAGCGCTCAAAAAGTGCAAAACCAGGGGTAACCACCATGGTATTGACCCATTGTATTGGGTAATGATCCGCCTAATTGACCCTGTCCAGGAATACCATCGGAAGTAATGTAGTTTTGGGCTCATGGTATTGTTTTGGCTCATGCTATTGAAAAAGGGGCTCATGGTATTGAAAAAGGATAAACCTATATAAAGAGATGAAATTCATTATGAAAATTATGAGTGTGGGTGCAAGATGTCTGAGCTTGAATGAATACTTCTCTCTGAAGTAGATCTGAATGGAAAGGGTTACACTTGAATGATAAATCTGAATGTATGATGCACCAATGATGAAGAAGGGGATTTAGACCTGAAATGTACTTATATTTGCTAGATCTGTTTATGGATTGATTGGATCTGTGATGAGGCGAACATCTGTCTGAGGTAAAGGGTAAAATTTGAAGTGATGTATCTGTTGTGAAGAATTGCCATGACATAAAAAGTCTGAAGAACCGTATGCTAGTTCGCCGAAGAGGAAGCGCGTATATACACGGCTTCGCTGAAGAAAAAGCACGTATGCGCAATAAATTTGGATCTCTAATATGTACAGAGATATACGCTGGTTGATGTGAACGGAAGCGCGTATATACGCGACATCAGTGAAGCGAAAGCGCGTATGCAAACTAGGGTTTGCTGAAGCATGGGGTATGAAACATCTGATCTGTTCTGCTGTATTACTGCTATCTGATCTGTGTTGTCTGAATTGATAAGTATCTGTTGGTGATGTATGTTTGAGCTTAAAATTATGGAAAGGGTCCAGTCTGAAAATATGATGAAACGTGGCCTACAAGTTGTGCTCCTTTGAAGTTGTTGGATCCAGTGTGAAAATTGATGAAACGTGGTCCATAAAGGTGCTGAGGGTTGTAGCCTTCAGTCAGGGGGTTGTAGCTCCCTTCCAGGTGAGGCTAGTAAACAAGATCAGGGGGTCGTAGCTCCCTTCCAGGAGAGGTTGGTAAACGAGTCAGGGGGTTGGAGCTCCCTTCCAAGAGAGGATGGTAAACGAGCGCAGGTGGGTGCCTGCGTGATGGTAGAGTCTGCACCAGCACATATGTTGTAAGATGTTTTCTCTATAATAAAATATTGAAGGCTGAGCAACTGAAGTGGTGGTTTTCTCCCGACTTGGGTTTCCACCTAAAAATCCTGGTGTTCATGTGTGATGCTTTGTGTATTGGTTTACTCTGTTCTTACTGCACATGTTTACTATTTATTAAACATCTGATGAATGAATGATGTTATGATTTAAGTGAAGAACTAATGACATAATTAGATATCTGTGTATACGCGAGTTTCATAAAGGGTATCCGCGTATATACGCGAGTCTGCTTCAGGAAAGTTGCGTATGGGTTTTAGAAGAAACAAAAAGTAAAAAGTTTGAATATGCAGTAAATACTGATTCACCCCCCCCCCTCTCAGTATTTTTCCCAACAATTGGTATCAGAGCAGGTCCTTCTGCAGAAGCTTGATCGCTTGAAGGAGATCCGTCGCAATGGGAAGTCAAGAAGGAGTAATGTCTATAAAGCCACCTCTATTCAATGGAAGAAATCTGATATTCTGGAAGGTACGAACAAAAGCATATCTGCAAAGTCTTGGTGCAGATGTATGGGCAATCGTGGAAGAAGGTTATCAATACCCAGCAAGTATTCCTACTGATGCAGCAGAAAGGAAGAAGTATGAAATCAATGCCAAAGCAGTGAATGTATTGTTAGGAAGCATGTCTGAATCAGAATTTGCTAAAGTGATGCAGCTACATTTAGCAAAATAAATATGGGACAAAATCATTCTAAGCTATGAAGAAGACACAAAGGTAAAAAGTGCAAAACTCCAAACTCTTAGAATTGAATATGAAAATTTGAAGATGCATAGTGATGAAAGTGTTTCCAGTTTCTTTCTTCGTCTAGATGATATTGTAAATCGGATGAGAAATTTGGGTGAAACCATAACTGATACTACTCTGGTAGAAAAATTCTTAAGATCCTTGACTTCAAGATTTGACTCTAAAGTTTTAGCTATTGAAGAAAGGCAAGATCTAAAAACTCTTACTATTGTTCAATTACATGGTATTTTGACTGCTTTTGAAATGAGACAAGGAGGTCCTTCTCAAATCAGAGAAGCTGCTTTTAAGGTTTCTGCAAAAGGAAAGGAAAAGGAAGTTGTCAAAGAAACAAGCTATATATCCGAAGAAGAAGAAGCGAATTTTGTGAGAAAACTCCAACTAGGTACTGGAAGATTCAAAGGTAAGCTTCCCTTCAAATGTTTTGAGTGTGGAAAAGTTGGTCACTATGCTGCTAAATGTCCTTATAGAGAAAAACATGGTAAAGAGAAACAATTTGAAAAGAGGAAGAGTTTTTATGAAAATGAAGATGATGATGAAGTGTCCAGTGAAGATGGAGAATATTCTGACCATGATCTGAAAGTGCTCATGGCAAAGAAGCAAAAGAAGAAGGCTACTCGAAACAAGAAGATATCTCAGAAAACATGTATAGCAGCAATTGAAGAAGATGAATCAGATAGTGATTGGGGTCCTTTGAATGATTTTCGTTGTGCAAACTCTAGTGAAGATAGGGAAAGTAAAGTTGTGAATCTAGAAGAAGCTATCAAGATCAAAGTTGAAGAACAACAAAAGGAAATTGATAAGAAAGATTCTATCCACAAAGAGATGATCTCTCAAATGAAAGATCAAATAGAAATGCTGAATGGACAGGTGGACAAGTATCAAAGGTTTCATACTTATGCATCCAATCGAATTAAAGAACTAGAAGCAGAAATCAACGATCAAAATACAGATCTCGAAAAATCAAGCGAGAAGAATGAAGGACTTGAAGCTGCAATCATCTCTCTGCAAGAAAATCTTGAAGCATCAAGTAAGAAGAATGAGGAACCTCTACAACCATTTGAAAAGGAAGGCCTTGAAGCAGAAATCATCTCTCTCAAAGAAGATCTGGAAAAATCAAATAAGAAGAATGAAGAGCTGCAACAAACATGTGAAGAAAATGAAAATTGGTTGAAATAAGAGATTCTAAATCTGAAGGATCAAATAGAAGACGGAAGAAGGAAAGAAGAAAGCATGACAAAGCAATGTCAAGCCTTGGAGGTTGAGGTAAACATTCTCAAAGGTAAATTAGAAGAAAAGGTTGAACTTTTGAGGTTTCAAGATAGTACTAATCTTTTGGACAATATTCTGAGTAATCAAAGGTCTCCTGCTATCAAACTTGGTCTTGGTTTCCATGAAACTGTTAAAGGAGAATCTAGCTCACAAGGAAGTGCTAAAAATTCAGAGGATGTCAATGCAAAATCTGAAGTGTTGAAAGAAACAAAAGATCAACCAACAATCATGAATTCTCAAAGGAATTCATTCAAGAACTTTGAATGTTTTAAATGTCATAATTATGGGCATGTTGCAGCAAATTGCAGAAGTAGAACGATTCAGCCACAAACAAACAGATTCTACTCAGAAAGGCACTCTAGTAGCTTCAATGGATATTGTTTTTCATGTAACAAGTATGGACATAAAGCAGCGGATTGTAAAAGGAGGAAGACTAGAAATACTCATTATGATTCTTATGCTTATTTCTCTGGACATATGAAATGTTATTCCTGTAACAAGTATGGACATGTAGAAAAGGAATGCAGGTTGAACATATATGAGAATTTGGATAACTTCCAGCACACAAATAGAAAGATCAAACGAATCTGGAAAAAGATGGAGGACCGATCAGAAACGTAGGGAATTCTGACCCTACTGCAGTCATCCGCTTCTGAAGCTGACTTTTCTTATTGACTGCAGGAATGAGGTGGGATACATTATGAGATTTAGTAATGTATCATCACAGGGGGAGCATTGCATGATGACTCTCATGGTTGATTTGATTACTCTGGTTATGTTTACTTCTGATAGCGCATCTGATGTGGAAAAGACAGGTACAGGAGGTACAAGCTCAGGAGAAGATGAAGGAAGATGAAAAATTTCTATGCTTCACTTTCCATACGCGGGTTCGATGAACCAAAGTCGCATATACACGCGAGTTACAACAGACACAGTCGCGTATGCATTGATGATAAGAGAATTTATATGATAGTTGAAGATCTGAAGTAGAGGTTCAAGGGGAGCATCAGTCTGACTGTTAATAACTGTATTATTGACTCAATATCAGCTTAGTTTCTCAGTTCTAAATAATGATGATATGATTCATGATTTCTTATGTTGAAGATTGTGGATGAATTATGTTTTTGATGAAGAGTATTCATTGTTGAGATGAAAGTCTTATAATTCGGAGATAAGGGCAGTTCATGCAGAGATTGTTGTTGATGACTTTCTGATGAACGTATTCAGGTTGCACAAGTTAAGAAGGAGAACTGATTCAGGGGGAGCAGCAGGTTGAATGCTAATGATTGCATTGATGGCAATATGACTGATTATTCTTGGCTATTGTGATACTCATGCTTAAATGATGATGACTTGGTACATGATTTATTATGATGAGATGTTGATCCCTGTTTACTGAAAAGTATCTTTTGTGCTCACACATGGATGAGTTGGAAGTCGTTTGATTCAGAAATAAATCATGCAAAGTTTGTTACTATGGTGGAGATCTTTTGCCTACATATGATACTTCATGTTAAATCTTGAAGATCTTGATGATTCTGGACCACATGGATGATTGCTTGACACATATTTGAAGATGTTGTTCTGGTATGATAATCTCTCTTGGAAAGAATGTATTGATGCTGCACGGAATCTGAAGACTTGGTTACTAATGCGCTTATGCTACCACCATTGGATGACGCTTGAAGACACAACTACACTGTTCTATCTATCTGTAGTCCAGGGAAGCATTCAAATATCTCAGAAAGAAGATGAACACTGTATTTTTCTCACAGAGGATAAGATCTGGTTAAAATATAGAAATTGGTATTGGATACGCGGGTTTCCTGAAACACAGTCGCGTATATACGCGAGTTCCTACACAGAAAACCGCATATGGCTGATTGCTGACAATTTTTTTGCTTGGAGTCAGCTCTTTTCAGCACAGCTGCAGTGCTTTTTGGTATCTCTGATACTGTTTGGTATTTCTGGTGGTGTTCCAGTTCTCATAATTCTATTTCTCTTGTTTGATAAAGATGCCTTGATGATTTGTTGGTGAAAGTGTTCAGGATGCACAAACTAAGGGGGAGCCTTAGTCATATGAAACGGATGCTTGGATGCACATTTTCAGGGGGAGCATTAGCATTGCTGAGTATAATACATTGTTGGCATATGTTCTCTTTCTTGAGGACTTTCTGGTGTTGGTCATAAATGGCCATCTTTGTATTTTGGTGAAAAGGTCATGATGTAATTTTGTAATATTCAGTCATGTAAGGACTTGATAAATTTGTAAACCCACTTGGTTGGGTAGCTGAGTCAATTTTTGTAAACCCACTTGGTTGGGTAGCTGAGTCAAATTTGTAAACCCACTTGGTTGGGTAGTTGAGTCTCTTATGTAAATCCACTTGGTTGGATATTTGATGCAAGTATGAGTCTTTGGTGATAGGAAGTTCATAGAGTCATGTACTTTATTGAAAAATATGTTTGAAGGTTCAACATGAACTCAGGGGGAGCTTGGTCACTTCAGTATATATCAGTTCTGTAGAACGCTTCTTCTACATGAGGAGAAAAGGGGAGAGTATGTTGGCTTTGGTCCACCCTTTGCCCTTGATGTCAAAGGGGGAGAGTGACATGGTGTTTGATGGAGAGAGTGACATGGTGTCATTGTATTCTTAATGTACCTATCTGTTGTGGTGACCAAACACCATCGTGGTTGCCATCAATTCCAAAGGGGGAGATTGTTGGAAATATGATGCAGAGTGTTGTCCTTGATGGAAACCCACTGAATGAAGATAAAGACATGAGATTGTTGACATGTGTTGTCCTTGATGGAAAACCACCTGATGAAGTTAGTATTGACCTGATGAACCTGGTAAATGATGTAAATCTGATGTGATATGATGTTTGTTAGCAATATGATGCTGAATGTTGTCCTTGAATGGCAACCCATTTGATGAAGATGATGACAACTTAATTGATGAAGTTGTGCTTGATAGAATATGTTCCCGATAAGCTAAATATGATGTATCTACAGTGTGTACAGAAGGCAGTGAAGAAAAGAAGTCAGCATGTGCTAAAAAGAGTATGTCTCAAGGCATACGCGGATCTGTCTAGGGGAAGTCGCGTATGCACGCGTAAAAGAACGTGCCAAGTCGCGTATGGGAAAAAGCGCTCAAAAAGTGAAAAACCAGGGGTAACCACCATGGTATTGACCCATTGTATTGGGTGATGATCCGCCTAATTGACCCCGTCCAGGAATACCATCGGAAGTATGTAGTTTTGGGCTCATGGTATTGTTTTGGCTCATGGTATTGAAAAAGGGGCTCATGGTATTGAAAAAGGATAAACCTATATAAAGAGATGAAATTCATTATGCAAATTATGAGTGTGGGTGCAAGATGTCTGAGCTTGAATGAATACTTCTCTTTGAAGTAGATCTGAATGGAAAGGGTTACACTTGAATGATAAATCTGAATGTATGATGCACCAATGATGAAGAAGGGGATATAGATCTGAAATGTACTTATATTTGCTAGATCTGTTTATGGAATGATTGGATCTGTGATGAGGCGAACATCTGTCTGAGGTAAAGGGTAAAATCTGAAGTGATGTATCTGTTGTGAAGAATTGCCATGACATAAAAATTCTGAAGAACCATACGCTAGTTCGCCGAAGAGGAAGCGCGTATATACGCAGCTTCGCTGAAGAAAAAGCGCGTATGCGCAATAAATTTGGATCTCTAATATGTACAGAGATATACGCTGGTTGATGTGAACGGAAGCGCGTATATACGTGACATCAGTGAAGCGAAAGCGTGTATGAAAACTAGGGTTTGCTGAAGCATGGGGTATGAAACATCTGATCTGTTCTGCTATATTACTGCTATCTGATCTGTTTTTTCTGAATTGATAAGTATCTGTTGGTGATGTATGTTTGAGCTTAAAAGTATGGAAAGGGTCCAGTCTGAAAATATGATGAAACGTGGCCTACAAGTTGTGCTCTTTTGAAGTTGTTGGATCCAGTGTGAAAATTGATGAAACGTGGTCCATAGAGGTGCTGAGGGTAGTAGCCTTCAGTCAGGGGGTTGTAGCTCCCTTCCAGGTGAGGCTGGTAAACGAGATCAGGGGGTCGTAGCTCCCTTCCAGGAGAGGCTGGTAAACGAGTCAGGGGTTGGAGCTCCCTTCCAGGAGAGGCTGGTAAACGAGCGCAGGTGGGTGCCTGCGTGCTGGTAGGAGTCTGCACCAGCACATATGTTGTAAGATGTTTTCTCTATAATAAAATATTGAAGGCTGAGCAACTGCAGCGGTGGTTTTCTCCCGACTTGGGTTTCCACCTAAAAATCCTGGTGTTCATGTGTGATGCTTTGTGTATTGGTTTACTCTGTTCTTACTGCCCATGTTTATTGTTTATTAAAGATCTCGATGAATGAATGATGGAATGATTTAAGTGAAGAACTAATGACATAATTAGGATATATGTATACGCGAGTTTCATAGGGAATCACAGACACGCGTCCGTTCAGAAAGTTATGATGGGTTTTAGGAAGGAAGAAAAAGTAAAAAGTTTGAATATGCAGTAAATATTGATTCACCCCCCCCCCCCCCCCCTCTCAGTATTTTTCCCAACAGATCTGCTCTGCCTCGCTCAGCTGCTACTACACATGTGCCTCTCTGCTTTGTAGCTCAACAGAGATGAATAAGTGGAGAGCGTGTAGCTACCCACTCGTTATCCTTGCAAGATTAAGGCTAACCTTTGTGCACACTTGGACCTGTGCTCACAATGTTGTATACTCAATGGTCATCACTGGGACCGAGAAGGGGAAATTCTGCTTTCAGTAGCGATGATTAGGATTGTTGCTGGCAGGCTCGCTTGAATCGGCCTCGCTAGGTTCATGCTCACTTTCAATGTATCAAATTTTAGCTGTAATACCTGTAATTTGGACTACAAGGCCTCCACTGTGACCTTGTGTTTCTCTTCCATAGCAGTACATCGATCCTCCGACATGGTTGCAACTGCGTCTTCTATATTTTCCAGGAACTCTTTCGTTAAGGTGACTTCCACATCTCCGCTGGACTTGTCTCCCTTTTTCTTCTTGCACTGACCTTTGGCGGACTCGTGTGTGCGCTTTGTACCTTGTGGGGGATTTTCACCCTCCCTATCAACTCCTCCAATCTCGATATCATGCTTTGACTCCTGCTCAGTCCCCTTAGTGGTGTCTTTGGTAGTTTCTTTGGTGGTCTTTGTTCCGCTGGAGTGCAGCTCTATTTCCTTTGGCAGAGAGGTATCTTTTGGAGCTGCATCTTTTCCAGATGTGCTTGCTGTAACCAGAGTAATGGATTTGACCCCAATATTCCATGCAGGCACCCATGTTGCGATGACTTGGTCCACTTCTGCCTCTGTGACCATGTATGGTAAATTGTACCATGTCAAAGCTTCGCGCGCTCATATTTTCACATTGTGCATAGTGATGTGGAAGTCGGCGATGCGCTTATATTTTTCATATACTACAGGCGACAGCCGCGACTTGGAGTGTATTGCTGCCACCAGTGCACCTTCAAATAGCACCCAAAATATGTTGTTCTCCTTAATGTGCTGCGGGTCCTTGGAGTCCCATAGATTCGCGTAGCAAGCTCCTTCGCATATGCCTAGCTCAAGCTTAGGGAGCATCACATCATCATGTATCTCCCAAGATACTATGGAAATCAATAGTAACAACCATGAGTAGCGTAAGGGCTTGCCCTGGTGTTACACCATTTTTTGGTCATCTAACCTATTATCATTAGATGGACCCAAGTACACCTTGTAAGACCAATTTTACCCTAAGTAAAATTGCCTTCACTATGTTAAAACAGGAAACCCCAAAAGGAAATATTAAACAAACCTATATTTGTTTGATTTTCCTTATGGAATAATTAATTAAACCATAATTTAATTATTATTCCCAGTCATGTTTAACTCAAAATCAAAGAAATTAATTAGATAAACCTTTATTTATCTTATTATTTTCTAGGAATAATTATTTAAACCTTATTTAGATAATATTCCTTGTTAAATATGACCAAACCACCCACAAATAATTAAATAAATCATTATTTATTTAATTATCTTTCAACCACTTCCTTAAATAATTAAATAAATAATTATTTATTTGATTATCTTCTAACCGCTTCCTTAAAAAGATAAATAAATCATTTATTTATTTATTTTTGACAAATTAAGGGATTTGACCCAAGTCATATACCTTTTCCCTCCAACAAATATAATAAAATATTCCATAAAAAGTGGATCTAGATCTGGTTAACCCATGCACCAAGATCTAGAATGACCCAATATTTTGTTATAAATAGGAGGGTTTTTCCTACCATTCTTCACCTTTTGTTGCCTATTAGATCACTCTGGATCTATACACTTGGTCACTCTTTTCTACCATTTGTTGTGTGAACTCCCTTTGAGTTCTATTCTTTGTGTGGGTTTTCTACACCAACAAGAGAGAGAAATATTAGATCTAAAGTGCTGAGGACTTCCAAGAACCCATCCCACTGAGGAGAATTGGATACGCCTTCTTGTTTTCCTCCCATGTGCCCAATTAATATAAAAATTCTTTCAAAAATTGTTCTTGTCTTGTCTATTGGTATATGGAGCAAACCCTTGTTTTTTCTGCTTAATGTCTTTCCATGCATAGATCTGGTTTTTGCAGCTCTTTTATGTTCAACTAACCGCAGATCTGAAGATATTGGCAGCCACTTTTGTTGTTAAGGCTATTAGTTATGCGTAGCTAAAGTGGTCCTTTTTCGTACACTTCGACAAAGGATTCATACTAACAAATGGCGACTCCACACGGGTTTTAAATTACGACCACTGTCATTTTTCATATTCCTGCATATCCAGCTACTTCAGACCCTAGGGTTTCTTTTCAGCTGAATATTTTCCCTATTTTTATGTTGTTTTTCTCACATAAAACCCTAAAAAATTAAAATTTCTAACTTCCGTGTGTTTCTGGCCCTATTGCGCAGGTAAGTGACACCAGCCGCAACTGAGACGACAACTTTTCTGAAAATCTGCTGCCGAGACAACCAGAATGGGAGGTCGCACTTTTCAGCCCAAAACCTGTGACCTGGACCTCCAGGTCGCACTTTTCAGCCCCTTTTCTGCGACCTGCACTGAAAATAGGTCAGAAACTGCGACCTGCCCTTTTTCAGCTCTTTTTCTGCAATTTTTCTGGGTTCTGCTGAAGCTTCTGTCAGGGTTTTCCAGCCTCTGTTTCAGCCCGCTTTGACCTAGTTTTGCCCTGTTTTAGCTCATATAAGTGGGAACCTAGCCCCCTAGGGCTTCAGTACCCTCCAATTTTTGTGGAAGAGTTTTTAGCTGTTTTAGCCTCTGTTTTTCTGAGTTTCAGCTCCCCCCTTGTCCAGATCTGATACCTCCTTTTCAGATCCCTTTAAATCAGCCTCTTTTCCTTTCAAATCACCTCTTGTTGTTTTGTTTGGACCTCTCTCTAGGACCTCCTCCCTGTCCTTGCCACTTTTTGCTGATTTCCTCCCTTTTTCCAGCCACCTTGCCTCTGTCTCTTGGCTGTGATCTGCCCCTTTTTTCAGCAGCTTTATCCTTTAGATCCCTTCCCTTTTGACCTTAGATCTATTGGCCTCTTTTCCGTGTGTTTTGCCTAGATTTTTCCCTTTTTTAGATTAGTTTTGAGAGACCCGCCTTCTTGGGTTAGATAGATGCACAAGTAGCTGTTAATTTTCTGTTATTTTAGCACTATATACTGTTCTCTGCATATTTATTTTCAGTTACGCAGCACACTTTTTTCTTGCTCTCAAAACGGAAAGGGTTTAAAAATTAAAATTAACGCACGCCACACACTCCGACCTCTACAAGAAGCGCTCGGCTAACACCGTTCGGAAAAGACTCCAAAATCAATTCTGTCACCGCACCTTTTCTTCCCTTGCGACCTCACTCGATTCCGTCCCTTTCTCTCGCCCTCGCCGTGTTTCCTTCTCCCACCATCATTACGCCCAAGGCGCCTTTCCTTGGCCACTTCTTGGCCTTCACCCTCGCTCGGGTCGATCGACTCGTCTGCCTTCACCGTCGTCGAGCCGTCCCTCCTCCGAGTCTCCGCACTCCGACCTTCCGATTCATCGGGGTTCTCCTTCTCGCCCTCGGTTCTCCCCCCGTCACCTTCACTATGTCCGGCCCGGTGGCCTAACGCCGGGTGGCTCCCTCTGTGCCCTAATGCCGACCGTTACTCATTGAACCACCACAGAACTACCTTGCCATGCCCTTGTCGTCGCATACTGCAGTGTGTCTCTTCCCACCCTCCCCGATTTCAATCAGTTGATCAATGACCCTATCCGCCATGATGTTGGTTGGCCTGCTATGCCAACCAAGCTCCCCTCTGACATCCCTAAGTTCGAAGGCCTTGCTGGAGAAGATCCAACCAATCATGTCCGATCTTTCCACATGTGGTGTTCCTACAATTCCATTACCGATGACTCCATCCGTCTTCGTTTGTTCCAACGCACGCTTACCGGCGAAGCTTCTAAATGGTATGTTGAACAAGCCACCTCTTCCCATACCACCTTTGCAACCCTTGCCCAATCCTTTTTATCTTATTTCCAGCTCCCTCTCCGATACGATACTGGCACGGAGCTCTTGACTTCATTCAAGCAAACCTCTTCGACCCGCCTTTCCGCCCATGTTCAGGAATGGCGATGAAGACGAAGCTTATGTCGAGCCCCCCCCTTCGAAGATCGGGTTTACATGGACTGGTTCCTTCGCACCCTCTTAGCTCCTATCGGCAAAGATGTCGCCTCTCACTTTCCTCAAACCGAAGAAGCCGCCCTCCAAATAGCCTTGAAATATGACCTGATCTATGCTCAATCTGGTTATGTTTATATTGTTCTTCCTGACCTCCCCAGGCCCGGCGGCACTAATGCCCCGGGGGCATCTCATTCCGCTGACGGTATCGTTGGAGCCCTTTCCCATCCGTACGCTCAACCTCCTATGGGCTATGGTCTCCCTCAGGGAGGGGCCAGCACCTCTAGCACTCTTCCCCCTCCCGGTAGCATGTATCCAGGATATGACATGCCTCCTCCTTTTGTCCAACCTCCTGCTTACCTCAATGTTGCCCAACCTAACCATTACCTTTATCCGCAGCCTGGTGCGCCAGCTCCTCCAGCATATGCGCTTCCATCTCCCTTGCCTCCTCCAAACCCGCAACAACACTTACAGCCCCCTCCAGGGCAAGTATTTGCACAGCAGGGCACGACTAATCCCCCTTCTTCTCAAAGAAGGCGGAGAGGCAACCAAAACCAATCTTTCCCTGGTACCCGTGGACCCAATTCTGGTGTGGACCCTAACACTGCCAACCAGCAACAGGGCACTCAGCCCAAGCCGGACACGCCGCTTTGCACAAACAAGCCTTGTTCGTGTTGCGGTCTTTATGGTCATTACACCCACGATTGTCCCATCTTACCCCAGATGCGGCAGATGTGGGAGTCTAAAGCCACATTGCGCGGACAACACGCCTCCCCTCATGCTCCTCCTAATGTGGCCACTACCCAACCAGCTGTGTTTACTGATCCTTTCCCTTAGCAAGGATTCGTGGCTACCCAACTGCCTGACAGCCAGGTTGCCACTCCCCCTTCCCTTTCTGGTTCCTCTGATTACCAGATCCTTATGATGCACTCTGATCCTTCCCCGACCGTTGACCTTCACCTTCAAACTCGGTCTCGCCAGTACCCCAAGCCTCCTGCTCAGTCTGCTCCCGAGCCTCCTTCTTCAGGTTCTACAGAGCCTCTTTCGACATCCAGTGGCCCCTTACATATCCCTCAACCCAAAATTGAGGTTCATACCAAGATTCCTAAGGGACCCCTACGTCGAAACGCTGCTTCCAGTCGAGCTGCTCATTCGTATAGTATAGTAGACGATTTGGCGCAATCTCTTGCTGCCATTTCCACACTGGAACTCCTCCAGTCGTGCCCTTCCCAAAAGAAGGCTCTACTATCTGTCATGGGCGCTGTAGATCCTGCTGATGACCAAATGATTGTTTTCGACGCCACCCAATCGGACCATCCCCCTCTTCCTGCTTCCGTCGCCTTCCAAATCCCAGTCAAAATCCGGAACGCCAACGTTTCACGGTGTATAATTGATGAGGGGGCATCCACCTGTGTGATGTCCGCTTCGGTTTGGAAGCAACTCGGATCCCTTGAGCTGGCCCCTTTTATGATCACCCTTCGAGCGTGGGACGGCCACGCCTCCCAGCCCATTGGCCTTTTCCGTAATTGTCCTATTACCCTCGCCGGTAAGACTGTTTGCATTGATGTCGAAGTCATAGACACCCCGCTAGACTACAACATTCTATTGGGGCGAAGTTACACCTATGCTATGTCTGCTGTCCCATCCGCGGTTTTTCGCAAGAAGTCTTTCCCCCATAATGGAAAGATAGTCACCATTGACCAGTTGACATATCATGAGCCGAAATCTCAGACCTCACCTGAGACGACCATCTCTTCTGTAGCCAACAAGCAAACTGTCGATTCCTTGACCAGTGCTCCCCCGGTGTTTACAAAGATTCCTCCCTGCTTGGAACTTTTCCTAATCTCCCTCCTCCTCCCATCACTGATCCCAGCTTATCGAATGTTTGCATGATGAAATCGTCTCAGGCTGCCCATAAGCGGCCTACCTCGGCTAGTCAGCAACCTCCCCCTTGCCCTCCGCAACCCACTCCTAGCCATTCATCTCAGTCAGCCGGACCTCCTCCTTCTGGCCCTCCCCCTACAGCTGGTATCCCTGAACCCCTTTATCCTCCGGACCGTCCCCTGTGCCCGGCGGTCCCATCTCGGCCGTCCCCCGGTCATTTCCCCGTCGCGCATACCTTCTCGGCTAATATCCCGTGGGAGTATATTCTAGAACCGTCATGGCCACCCTCTCTCTCCCCAACCTGACCCTGGGTATACCCGTCTGGTACCTTGACCCTCCAGCCGCCACCCCACCTAGTCACCCCAAACCCTACCTTGCTTTGAAACCGGTTCAACTAGTCCCCCTCGCTTCCTCCATTGCCACTGTGCCCCCAGCACCTCCACAGGACCCTTCTCCTATCGTGACGGCTCCTGGGAAGAAAGGAAAAGCCCACAAGGGGGCACCCAAAGACAAGACCACCACGACTGACCCGGCCCCTCCTCCGCCCGCAAAGCCGTGTGCCTTATGTGATGTCACCGGTCATGCCACCCATGCTTGTCCCGAGTTGCCCCGTATTCAGCCCATGGTTAAAGTCACGTTCCCCGAGTCTACGGTCCCTCAAGCCTCCATTCCTTCTTCGTCCATAACCAAGAACCCCAAGAGTCTCCGCACCAACAAACCCTGTGCTTTGTGCGGCGTTCATGGCCATTACTCTCACCATTGTCCTCACCTGACGCGTTACCGCGCCTCTTTAGAGGTGGTCCGAGAGTATGAGGTTGAACAAAATCAATCTGCCTCTCCCATCCTCGTGCAATATGCTTCAGGTCAGCCTGAGGATCCCCCCGCTCCCATCGACATTCCCCCCCCTGATGTTCAGATGACGGAGTCTACTGTAACCATTCTTTACCTATCCTCCTCTGCGAGACACTTGGAGCCTAGCCCCCCTGCATCCTCCCCTGTTGTGTCACCTAACCACCCCTTTTCTACCCATACACGAGATCACTCCACCCGTGTCTCTGTTGACCTCCGCAGCCCGAGTCCTCACCATACTTCCGATAGCCCTCATATACCACCCTCTAGTTTGTATATGAGTCATAGTCATCCTGCTCCTTGCACTCCCTCCCGCAGTTGCCGCCTGATGTCTTCTGTGCACTCACGCTGCCGTCATTGCCTCTCCTCCCCTCATTTGTTGTCTTGTAACACCATTCCGCAGGACCCCCCATCCACACCCTTTATCGGTTACGCCGATGGTGCAAGTCGTTACTCTCGGAATCTAGCCTCGGCAGGTTGGGCCATCTTCACCCCCTTGCATGCCCTTATTCTCTCTAACGGGGTTTGCATTGGTTCTGCCACCAAAAATCAGGCCGAATATGATGCAGTGCGTGGTCTCTTAGCCGATGCCCTCTTCCATCGCATCCTCCATCTGCACGTTCGTTTGGATTCCCTACTTCTTGTCATGCAACTAAATGGTTTTTATTCTGTGCATAACCCTGTGCTGTTTAGATGCTATTTACAAGTGAAACTCTTGATACGCGCATTTGAAACCATAACTTTCAACCATGTACCTCGAGAACAGAATCACTATGTAGATAGTATTGCAAACCATGTTCTAGATTGGCATTTATCACACGCATTTCATACAAGACAATAACATTCATAATCATTAAAAATGATGCATATCCATAATATGTGTCGCAAAACATGTGTTTAGAGTCCATCTACTCTAATACATATGACATGCCCATAGCATGTTACAAAAAACTCAAAACTGGGGGCACCACCTGCCCCTACATACACACTAGGGGGCACCACATGCCCCACACCTAATCACTATCTGGAAGATCCCGAGCCAATGGCTCTGCCCCTGCAGCCTGTAGATCACGCACCGCTTGACCGGCCATCGCCATGCGCCACATGACACCTCGCCATTCCGAGGGTAGACCAACACATGGCTCTATGTATTGGTTGTCTAAGTCCTACCACCCGCGCTCTGATACTCCAGTCAACAACCTTTCGCATCTACGGCGGATGTCCTCCAGAAGGGCAGCCACATCCTCATTATGGACTGCTCTCGACCCACTCGGACCTGTAGCTCCAGATGCTACCGGTCGTCCCATATATCTGGCCGGTTTTACCGGCGCTATATCTGCATACCAACAATACATGAATCAGTACCCTAGCTACTATTCAAAAAACTGTAACATGCCCATACAAGAATAGCAATCTGTCACTTACCATCGGGCCCCCAGACTCGACCACGCAGAAGTGGTAGGTCCGGATCTCCACAATAACTCATCCCACTATAGGGATAGTCGTCTATGTATAACGGCATCTGATCCCAATGGGCAAAAAAATCAGGTCGAAACACTCGCCCGACCACCCCTCCTCCTCCTCTGCACAGTAGCCGCCCCCACCGGCGCATCCTGGGCTCTCTCGGGCCCCCATATGGAAGCTATATACGAGGCCGCAAGGTTGGATCTTCTCAAAGAAGAAGGCGCACAATAAAGTCCCATACGAGCAATCGTGGTTCACTTGCGCTTGCAGAGCGACAACTGTCATTTTAACGACACCAGCATCATTTGGGCCCACCCATAGTAGATCCCACTCAACACACTTTCCACAAGCATCATCTGTCCCCCAGTGATGTGATGGAACGCCTGGTTGCCCAGGATACGCAGCACCGCTGCGGCCACTGCACGGGTTTCTAGCCTCTCTAGATCCCCGATCAGTATCTGAGTCCCCTTGACTTGGAGACCCAGTCGACAATGTCGTTCCACAAACTCCATAATATGCTGCCCCCGCGGTAATACTAGCTGCGTGTTTCCCACCATCCCCAGTGGTGGGAGCCCCGTCAGGAAATACACATCCTGGACTATCAGTTTGATCCTGTGCCCCTGCATTACAAAGACCTCATGCTCTGGATCCCAATAACTTATAATCCGGGCCAACAAGGGCTCTCCTGCTCTCATCAACGGGTTCTCCAAAAACTTTAGCACCCCACACCTGGCCAACACACGAAGGACACCCTGATCCGCCTGGATCTCTGCCCGTAATGTACCTAGGTCTCTCTCTCTCCAGTTAACCTGTAAACCTGCCATACCTGCACAAAAACATCATCTTTGTTAGCATACAGATTGGGAATACCATAACCAAACACAAAAACCCAACTCCCAGCCATAAAAAAACACCAAAACCCCCTCATCTCCCAGGTCGCAGTTTTTTGCCCAGTTCTGGACCAGGTCACAGGTTTTTCCCTGAAACCTGCATCCCAGGTCGCACTTTTTTGCCCAAAAAGTGCGACCCGGCCGTATAGAAGAAGGAGGGTCTATTTCTGGGATTTTGGGCCCTAAACTGAACTTTCAATCCATCAAAATGAAAGAGTAAGGTTAGGCCTCTTACCTGCAACTGACGGATCTTGATTCCAACGGTCAGTTTGTCCGCTACACTCGCCACAATATTTAGGGCCTTCTCTCCTCTCTACATTCACCACAGCAACAATAGCAAATGAGTGAATTTGGAGGGAAAACTGCCTTATTAAAAGAGAACTCCTTTTTCTTCTTTTGACCGCTGCGACCACACCGCAGCCCCGTTTGACAAACCGTCTGCACCGTTGGAAAGCTCTCACCGAGCCCTCAAATGGGTATCTGTTAGTTTTTTATGATTTGATACTTCACCAGGACACATTTTGTCCAAGAAGGGTCACTTCACCTCTCATTAAAATCGAATTTCCTCACTTACGACACTTGTACTCGGGGCACCACTTTGCCTCCTTACTTGTCTTTGTTCGTATCGATTTTCGTCATGAGTTCCCATCTTGTACTCATGTTTTCATGGTCCCCCATTGGGCCTTTACTGTGTGGCAACATCATCGAGTCGCCCTTGTTTAGAGCATCCAAGTTGAGTCATCATCGCCTTCATGGAGCCTATCCCGAGTCCCTTGGTACCCCGCTATAGCCCTCCATCCTTCCTCGCTTGGTCTCTCTCTTGTGTCGCACATTATGACCTTCAATCCCACTATCCCCTATCCCTTATGATCTTGTGTCAGTCGCTTCCATGTCATTGATGCCCTTTATGCTCTAACAAGGGAAGTCGTCCATTCGCTACTCAGTCCTTTCCATTTCCCTATCATCATTAGTGTCAGTCTGTCCGTCGCTCCACTATTTTCTCTCGTGCCTTAGTTGAGGATGTCTCATTGCCTCACCTATGGCGGACCTCCTTCTGTCGACATCAGCTCATTCCTTCCAGAAGCCAGGTCTAGAGGGCAGTGTACCTTGGTTCCAGCTTCCACTCTTGTTCGGTGCCTCGGATCAGGCAAAGGGATCTCTCATTTCCCTTTGACTCCAGCTCCTTTCAGCATGTTTGAGATCCGTATACTTGATGATCCAGTGATCCAGCAGCAGCTCTTGATGATTCTCAGGTGTGTGTGAGATGTCTCAACCCTCATGAGGGGGTGACCCTGCAGGTAGCCCCCCACATGCCCGGATGACCTCTTCCTTGCAGCCTTCGATGAAGCTCTAGATATTTGATGATGTTGGCCATAGCCACTTGCAGTGCCTCTTTGATTTGCATGTATCAGTCAGATTTTGTGAGCCCTTCCCCATTTACAGGGGGCATTTGGGTTGTATTTGTATCTCATGTACTCAGATATTATTGTACAAGTCCTGGCTGTTATCCCAGGCATAGCATGTATATGGGATTCCTCATTGTATTTTTATCTGGCTCATGATTATGCCAGCTGTACTTTATGGTTTGGTCCCTTGTTTACTGGACACACTATTCTTTTGTACTTTGTCTCGGCGGGCATAGGTATGCCTCCCCCGCCGCCTTCAGCACAGGTACCCTCTCATAAAAAGAGACTTGTTGCACCTGCGAGTCTCGTCTCCTCGGGGTCTAGTTCTTCAGCACACTATCTACCTTGCATTTCTCTCTCTGACTTCCCTTTTGTTGTCTAGTGATTGAGTTCTTACAACGTACTTCGGTCATACAATTTGCTCCTGACACTCGCACGCTGGGGGGCAATCTGTTACACCATTTTTTGGTCATCTAACATATTATCATTAGATGGACCCAAGTACACCATGTAAGACCAATTTTACCCTAAGTAAAATTGCCTTCACTATGTTAAAACGGGAAACCCCAAAAGGAAATATTAAACAAACCTATATTTGTTTGATTTTCCTCATGGAATAATTAATTAAACCATAATTTAATTATTATTCCCAGTCATCTTTAACCCAAAATCAAAGAAATTAATTAGATAAACCTTTATTTATCTTATTATTTTCTAGGAATAATTATTTAAACCTTATTTAGATAATATTCCTTGTTAAATATGACCAAACCACCCACAAATAATTAAATAAATCATTATTTATTTAATTATATTTCAACCACTTCCTTAAATAATTAAATAAATCATTATTTATTTGATTATCTTCTAACCGCTTCCTTAAAAAGATAAATAAATCATTTATTTATTTATTTTTGACAAATTAAGGGATTTGACCCAAGTCAAATACCTTTTCCCTCCAACAAATATAATAAAATATTCCATAAAAAGTGGATCTAGATCTGGATAACCCATGCACCAAGATCTAGAATGACCCAATATTTTGTTATAAATAGGAGGGTTTTTCCTACCATTCTTCACCTTTTGTTGCCTATTAGATCACTCTGGATCTATACACTTAGTCACTCTTTTCTACCATTTGTTGTGTGAGCTCCCTTTGAGTTCTATTCTTTGTGTGGGTTTTCTACACCAACAAGAGAGAGAAATCTTAGATCTGAAGTGCTGAGGACTTCCAAGAACCCATCCCACTGAGGAGAATTGGATACGCCTTCTTGTTTTCCTCCCAGGTGCCCAATTAATATAAACATTCTTTCAAAAATTGTTCTTGTCTTGTCTATTGGTATATGGAGCAAACCCTTGTTTTTTCTGCTTAATTTCTTTCCATGCATAGATCTGGTTTTTGCAGCTCTTTTATGTTCAACTAACCGCAGATCTGAAGATATTGGCAGCCACTTTTGTTGTTAGGGCTACTAGTTATGCGTAGCTAAAGTGGTCCTTTTTCGTACACTTCGACAAAGGATTCATACTAACACCTGGTCCTGTGCCTCGCGCACATTGTTGAGAAACTCCTCACACAGGTTTTGGGACCCGTTATAGCTGATCCCCTTGTCACATTGCCCTGCCAGCTGGATGACATACTTAGGGACAACTGATGGCCAAAACATCCACATCAACTTACATCCAAGAAAAAGAGTGCCCATGCGCATCTCGTGGTCAACGATGCTATTGGCTAAGAACCATATTTTGTCACAATCCACCTTTTATTTCTCCCAGAAATCATCGGCCACCTTCCGCTCATTCTTCTTTCCAAACCCTTTCATGGGATAAGGCCATTTCATGCGCAGGCTGGTGATCCTATGGATCAGCGTAGCGTTAATAGGGACGTGACCTTGAATCCAAAGAAAAACATCATGGATCAAGGCGAGCACCTGCCACACACACATATTAGTGATATCGCACCACCCAAAATAGGGAATTCTTAGGAGGTTCATGATCCCTGATGCATGTAGTCTGTGCACCCGAGGCATCGGCTCAATCTTCGGCACGTCGTCATATAGCACCCACTCTAAATATATCTCTAGGGCCAAATAAGGAAAGGTTTCTTCATTAGCCAGATCGTGATCATCAAATTTGATGCTGGGTATGTTGCCAAACATCTCTTCAATGAGAGGGACCTCCTGTGGTACTAAAGACATCTTGAGATATTCCTAGACCACATCTACATTCTCCGGGGTGCGCACTGTTAGCTTGTGTTTCTTAACATAAGCCAGTAGCCATGAGAGGAGGGCTACCAATAGGGCTTCCTCTTGAGTCGTCATGGGGCGCTTTAATGGGTTGTGCACAGGTGACTGCACTTGGGGTACCTTCCAGGGAGAGTGCACAAACCTTGGGGAGGTGCACGACTTAGCTAAAGCCCACTTCATGGATTTTCCTTTTCCTTTTTCTTTTCCTTCTTCCTTTCCTTTTCCTTTTCCCTTTCCTTTTCCCTTGGATGACGTGGACACGACCTCTTCAACTTTAGGGGTGACCTTTAAGACATCTTTGGATCCTAGCTGAGTGGAGGCCGTAATTGGCAGTGACCCTATGGGGTTAGTGGATGTCATCCTTGACTAGAACACAAACTCAGGATTGCTACTATCAGAAGGGGTAGCTCGCCCAGACATACAGATCGTGTGGACACAGGAAACATAGGTATTGCAACAAAGAACAAAGTATGAACTCGTTGGAGAGCAAAGGAACCGATTATGACATGCGCCCTTCCTTTTATAGGCCACCATGGGTAAAAATGGTCATATTACCATTAAATGCAACTTATCATCAAAGAAACGGTAAAAAATCCTGCAATATTGCTGCATTAAATGCCAAACACCCACTCCATGCAACAGTAAAATCGATTTTTCGCCTAGTTTTATTGTTCCAACGACTATTTTTCCTAGTTGCGCACTACCCCTACGCCTCAGTCACACCTTCCCGCACCTCCTTACATGCACACTACCACTGCGCTTCCGTCGCACCTGTAAAGGCCTTCTCCTCATAGCGCATGCAGATCCTCCAATGCTGATGCTCTGACCATATAGTCATTTGGTAGGCACTAGATTGTCCTTGTAGGGTTTTAGACGACTTCCATTATTGTACCTGGGAAGGTAGTCTCCGTGCAACGTGGCTAAGCACACCGCACCACCATCAATAATCTCTTTTAGTATATACAGTCATGCCAATATTTTTCACGTGCCATCTGTACTTGTTGATGAAAGTTAGAAATAAACTGATCCTCTTCCAAGGAAACTAGCTGCGCTAGGCATTCCTCGATGATTTCAGGTTCCGCCATATTTGTGAAAGCCGCAATGCATAGACTGGGGACAATATATTCCATGGGCATGATGGCCTCCTATCCATAGACCATCCTAAAATTAGTCTTCCCAGTCAAATTATTGCATGTAGTACTATATGCCCACAACACCGAAGGGATGCGCATGTCTGAGTCATTCTGATTGGAATTATAGATCTTGGTAAGCGCATTCTCCAAAATTTTGTTGAAAGCTTCTACTACACGATTAGCTTGTGGGTGATACAGAGTGCTTTTCGTGTGATGGATTTGAAATTCTTCCATCAGAGCTTCAATAGTGTCATTAACAAAATGCGTACCTATATCGCTCATTAAGATCTTTGGGCATCCAAACCTGGTTAGAATATGCTCAAAGATGAAATGCGCAGCAGTATCTGTAGTACAATCCTTAACAACCTTCGCCTCCACCCATCTGGTCACATAATCAGTGGCAGTAATGATGTATTGTGCACCAGTATTCTTTCTTAGGGGATTGATTCATCCCACAAAGTCTATAGCCCGTTTATCAAATTCTTGTAAGGCCATCTTAGGATGTAGGGGCATCTCATCTCTGCGGGAGGGCATCCCGGTTCGCTGAAAAGTGTCACAGGCTCGACAGTATGCTTGTTTATTGCTATGCAATGTGGGCCACCATAACCCAGCATGAAACACCTTCTACGCAGTGTATTTCCTGGCATAGTGGCCTCCTTCCACCCCTCCATGAGCCTCAGCCAAGATAGCTTGTCTCTCATGTTCCTATACATACCTCTACAGCACCTCATCTACTCCCAACTTATATAATTGACCTGAAATTAGAGTGAAATCAGTTGCACGAGCCACCAAATATTTCTTCTTTTGCACTGAATATTCTTTAGGTGTTGTCCCAGTTTTCAAGAAGTGAATAATGTCCGCAAAGTGCTCTTCAACCACCTTGATAGTGAAAGGTTGCGCATCAGGTAATCATTCTTCCAGACTAGTTGGATCTTCTCCATTCTCAATTCGAGACAATTGATCAGGTCCCACATTTAGTCTCCCATGCTTCACAATAATCTCAAATTCATACTCCTGAAATAGTAGCAACCATCTACAAATATTCCCCCCCCCCAACACAGGGTTATTGACCAAGTATTTCAAAGTTGAATGGTCAGTGAAAATTTTAAAATTTCCTCCAATAGATAGTGCCTGTATTTCTGTAGGGAATACACCATTTCCAGTCCTTCTCATTCGGTAGTACAATAGTTGCGTTCTTCACTAGAGAGTTTCCTGCTAGCAAAAGCAACTGGATGATCAATGTCTTCGTCTCTTGGTTGCGCTAAGACAATGCCAACAACTATTCCTGACACATCCACATGCACATGAAAGACCTTAGCCCAATCTGGAAATATTAGAATAGGTGCAGTGACCATATTTTTTTTCAGCAAATCAAAACTTTTTTGACATTCTTCATCCCAAAAAAATGACACATCCTTCTTTAGCAGCTTTTCCATTAGCACAGTGATCAAGGCATACCCCTGAATAAACTTTCTGTAGTAACCTGTATGTCTTAAGATGAAGCACAATTGTTTCTCATTGGTGGGGACTGATAAATTGATGATCACCATAATCTTAGCTGGTTCAACCATCAATCCCTGCTGACATACGATGTTCCCCAAAAAAATTAAAAAAGGTATGCAGAATACACACTTCTTCAAGGTCAGCGAAATCAGGTGTTTTCTGTAGGTATCCAACATGAGGCACAGGTTCAAAACATGATTCTTTACCAATCCAAATACTTTCTAACCATCAAAATATACCTCCATAAACTTATGGATGAATTATTTGAATACTTCTACAATTACACGCGATAAAATGGTAGGGGCATTCTTCAATCCGAATGCCATGATGGTGTACTGGAAGGAGCCCCTTTTGGTTTCAAAGGTTGTCTTGTTGTGGTCTTCAGGTGAAATTTTGATCTGATAGTACTCTAAAAATCCATCAGTGAATGATTACGCTTATTGACCTCCCACATTATCTAAGATTTCATTAGAGAATGGCATAGGGAAGGGATCATGGACACATGAATCATTCAACTTGCGTAGGTCTACGCAGATCCTTATCTCTCCTTTGGTTTTCTTTTCTTGGACTACCATTGGGCTTACCAAATCAGACTGTTATATGGGCTCAATGATACCTATGGCCACCATATTATCTAACTCCTCCTTGACTTCCTGCTTATATTTAGGGTTCAGTCGATAGGGTCATTGCTTGACAGGACATGCATCTGGCTTCAAGGTGATCCTCATAACACCCAGATCTCCTACATTTCCCTTAAGCTAAAAAAACTTCGTAGGAAATAGATCCTGATATTTTTTCAACAACTCCACAATATTTCCAACAGTATCATCGTCCTAGTAATCCCCAATTTTGGCCAACTTGGGCTGCTCCTCCATCTCAATGTTGACTTCCTTCAAATTCAATGGTTTTGTAACATCCACTATTTGTAAGGAGGGTCCTACGACTGCGCATTCTCCTTCAGATTATGGGATTTTAATATTCCTAGGATCTTCGCCACTATCCTCTACTAACAAATTTCTACAGCTAACAATATCCTGCATCTACGCATCGCAAGCTAGCGCAACACATTCCTTCCGAGGCAAAGAATCATCAAAGACAAGAGCATCTATATCCTGTAGAGCTTCATCTACTTTTTTTTTCCCTCCAACTAAGCTGAACAACACCATGAAATCCTTTGTCATTGTATCCCAGTGGTGAGTGTGTTGGTGAAGATCCGAATCTAAATACCAGGTGGTGGGGACCGAATCTAATGCATGAATAAATATATGGACCCACTCATTCCAGGTTCTTTCATTCCATACCTCCATCCACATAGCCAAGTTCTTACACGAATCCCTACGGCCAGAAAGGAGCTCCATGGGTGGGTTGACTAGAGGTTCAAAGTGCAAGATCATCATTTTTCAAAATTCCTCCCAGTCTTGGAAAGCCCCCTTGTGCGTTTCCCACCCTCGCGCAAGGGTTGCATGCATGGCCAAGTCAAGTGCCCAAAATCTCCATTCCTGAGAGAAATATTTTTCCAATGCTTTAAGAAATTACTTAACACTACCAGAACCATCAAATTAAGGCAACTCTCTTACCTTTGAGGAGATGCACCAGAAGCTCTTTTTGATCTTGAGGCAGCACAACGCAGATACATCCTGCAACCGGTTCTGCCAATTTTCCATCTCTCCATCCAAGTCTGAGAAATAAAAGCTATATTTTTCCCAATTTAACATGCCATCATCTATAGGGTTGACCCAATCATCATCCCATGCAGTTAGTTTGTAAATATGGTCAACATCCTCCTCATCGCACACCGGTTCTTTATATCGTTCACCTTCTGCTGGGTCCAGAGGGACTATTACCCGTGTACCATCATTCTCAAAGGCCATGCTCCTCCTTTTCAAGTTGATGATAAATCCCATGTCAATAGCCCAATCCAGTCCTAACAGCCCAGGGTAAGGGTCTGAATCATTCACAATCTGGATTAGTTCAAAATCTGCATATACTTTAACTCCCGCAATGTCTACCACGGCCTTAGACAACCTTCCAAGTGGAATGATATTTTTCTAGTTAGCCATACGTAATTGAATGGTGGACCAATCCAACTTGGGTTCTCCCATCATCTGCCGGGTTTTTTTGGGCAGGAAATTAACATTAGATCCCAGATCCAAGATGAATTGATCCATTTGATACTCTCTAATCTGCGTATTCATACACATCTCCTGACTAGTCCTCTTCTTGTCCTTATAAATCTTGTTCGCAACACTACTCTCCATTTCAGGGGCTTATTTTTTTGCGCATCTATCTATTACTGCTTGGAGATTCTCTACCGCCTTCTGGTTGTGCATTAAATTCATACAGGCTTGAAGGAATGGCTTGACTGCTTCATCGAATTTTGGATCCATGGAAACTTTTGATGTTGATGCTTCCGCCGTAGAAAAATCCCTTCTAGCGTCTATAAAATTTTCCTTCTCTTTGTTCATATCTAGGCCTTCCCTTTTTTCGGATGCCTTTTTGATCCATGACTCTGCAACAACTTGCTCTGCAGGTCCTCTAATGGCCATACCACTGCATGTTATTTCATTTATACTAGGGCCATCATCGCATGGATCAACCTTAGCCATTTTTATGTTCTGCGTAGGCATCTGCTGCTTTTCCTACATCTTAGCTATTAGAATGGGACATTCCTCAATTACATGATCAAATTGTCTACAGTACTTGCAGGAATTTTGCGCAGGATTAGGAAAATCGCATGGATAATGACTTGGATCTCCACAGTTATAGTAGATTAATTGCCCTCTTCCTCAACCTCTACCTCCGCCTCTCCCCCCTTCCCTTCCTCCTATAGGGGATCCTCCACGTCCAGAGGGAGATGCTGGAAAATAGGTTTCAGCCTGCACTCTATATAGGTTCACATTATCTATCATCAGCTCATACGTCTGATAGTGGTGCTCATCATGACGAAACGAGGATAAGGATATGCAATATTGTTGCTTCAATTCTGGCACATAGGCCCCCAATGGTGGGAAGTGGTCAGTATCATGCTGGCCAGCTACCCGACAATCAGCGCACCACTGGGTGGGGTTGCTAGGCCCCGAAACCTCCCTAGGGTGCTGTTATCACTCAGTAATTTCTCAAGGTTAAAAAAATAATTCACCGAGGTAACCACAAACCTACTTTTAAGCTCTAGGATCTAGCCTTCCTAAGGCTCAGAGAAGGATCTCTCTATAAGATTTAACTTTGTTTTTATGTTTGATTTTAGGTTAGTTATATGGGGCAATTCGGTTTTGGTATTTGGTTTGGTTTGGTGGGAGAAATCACTTAATGATATGGATAGTGATAACTCTGTTTTTCCATTGGGCAAATGGAGTCAATGTGTCAAGCAGATAGGTCAGGGTCAAGGTCTAAAGTCAAATATTTTCAGGGAAATATAGCAGAGTTACTCAAGATATTTGAGGCTGATTGGTGAAGTGGTTTAATCAGGATAAAGAGAAATTAAGGATTCTTTTATTCGGATAAGGAGTGAAGAGGACAGAGGTCATTCAAAAGAGGGAGAAATTAAGGGTTCCCTACTCTAGAAATCAACAGAAAACATCAAAATGAAAACCAATAAATAACAGAGTTCTATTAACAAATTTTGATATATCACTTCCTGATTTCACATCAAAATTTAGAACATGTGTATGTATGAATGGAAAACATAAGAAGATTTAAAAAATAACAGTAGAGAGTACTTCACTTAAGTTGGCCCAACACATGAATCCTGAAACATGATGCTTTATTAATTTGATCCAGCCTGCTGACTTGAAACTTGGTACAAAATCCCTTCAGGTACAAAAATATTGACTATATAAATCTTCAGCAATTTATTCCAAAATAATACTTCGAAGGATGAAGTATTTATACAAATTCTAAATTAGAATATCTTGAAAAAATATCAAGATTGGTTTACAAATATCTCAAACTGTATTACATAAATAGAAATTAAATAAAGGACACTCAAAACTAATGAATCTATTTGGCACTATATTTATGGATTGATAGTGACAAAGAAGAGAAAGTCAAATTTGATAGCAACTCTTGGTTGATGATGAGGCTTCCAAGTCACTAACTGTCTCCTTCCTTTGTGCATTTTGCTTTAGAAATTATGCAAAATTTGGGTCTAGTGATACCTTTGTATATCTCCATCCGAAATATATATGTAAAATGTGAAAGAGGTTTTTGTATATAAATATGTTACTGAGATAAACATATCTTAGTTTCCCACAATACCACTCCATTTGTTCACAATAGGCTCTGAAAAATGATGTGTAAAACAGGATTTTGCATAATCTAAAAATTAGTCTGTGAAGATGTGCACGTATATCTCATTATGTAACACCTGTGCATAAAGTGAGATAGGGTTTTGTAGCTTAGAATATCAGGAACATAAACCTCCTCTAGTTTTTCAAAATTGATCTTGGACGGGCCACAATAGTTTTTGCAAAACTATGACTTAAACAGGAAATTTCTGCAAAAATGTCCCTTCCTGCTCTGTTTTCATCTTTTAACCTTATTGTTCTTTTAATTGTTTTGACTTTTACTTAGGATAAACTTCATTGTTGCTGGTAAAAGTGTTTTCATATTATTTTAACCATTACTGCCTACATGTTTACTTTTACTATTTTACCTTGACTGCTCTATTTTCTCTGATTTGACTTTCACTCTGAATTTTATCTAACACACTTTAACTTTGATACTCTTTGACTGTTCTATTTTCACTGTCACTATGAATTATTATTTCATTTTTACCATTCATTGTGAAAATTTCATTATTTAGTTCTACTACTGTATGAAATCTTCTTGTTTTAGGAAAACCATTCGAACTCATTTCCTTGTGAATTCTTGGAGTAAAACAGATCTTTAACTAGTATTTAGATTGTTTTATCCAAATTATCCTTTTGCTAATAACCTGCAAAAAAAAATAATTGTTAATGAAACCCTGGCTACAGGGAGGTGATCGAAGTTTTCAATGTATCGGGAAGACCCGTGGAATGAATTTTGACTCTGGAGGTTTAACTCTGTTGGCACTGAGTAATTGAGTGTAACAGTTCAGGATTCTTATTTGAAAACTCTGTGATTTTGAAAATGGTGTGGGGTATTATCTTACATCACTGGCTTTGTCACAGAGTATGGTGGACACATTTATCGCAAGGGAGGGGTATATATGTAGTTTAACACATGTGCATATGTGTTGGTGATATATCGCAATTTATAGAAGTAGATAGGTATTTTATTGCACCATGTAGGAGGTAAACATATGGTTTTAGCAAGGAGTAGGGTTTATGAATTTTCAGTGGTATACTACTTATTGAAGAAGTGGTTTATCGCAAGCTCGAATGGTGGTAAATGGTTTTTGTTGAATCAATGTGATCCAACAAAACTGCGCCACGTGAAGGAGAGATAAAGTTTCAAAACAACCTTTATCGCAAATTTCATTTTGCTTAAATATCACACTATTAAATTTGCGATGGGAGTTTTGGATCGTCGGATGTGATGAAAATAAGAAAATGGTCGAGATTCAATGGTGAAGTTGCGGTGTAATGGGCATGGGGCCCAAGATTATATTTATGTGGGAAATTAATATGTATTGGTTGTGGTTTTTTTATATAACCAATAAGCTTAAAGTAAGTGGAATATATGTGTAGGCGGGGATAATAATAAAACATGTGGGGAATTTAGATCATAGGTTAAAACAAAAACTATGGGTCAAGATATTAATATAAAATGAATTAATATAATACATGATAAGGGAATATATGGGAATTAATACATTAAGTTAAATGTTAATATGAAATGTATTTGCAGAAAGACCAAATACACTAAGCATCGTGTAAAACATATGTTTTTTAAGCAAGATTTCATCATTGTGAGGCCCAACATAACATTTAACACTTATACTTAGGCAAATAGAATTTTTGTGGGTTTTTGGGTATTTTTGTATGAAAAAGGGAATTAGTCAAGGGGGTTTTACTTTTCCTGGGTAAAATGTGTTTTAAACTTAGGAAAAGGGAATTTTGCAAAGGAAAATGAATGATGTAACGAGGAAAAGGGATTTTTATGAAGGGAATTCTAATACCTTAGTGCCAATCAATCATTAAGCCATGGGTCTGGTCCCAAAAAAAGTCAGAGAAATTATCTAAGCCTTTATAACTGAAGGATTTAGTACTGGAACACATTGCAGGGAGTGAAATTAGTAATATGCCAAATGATCTTTATCCATGCCATGTGAAACTACTTTCTTCCTACTCATCATTTAGTATACCATTTTTTCCTTTATTTGCATGGGTGCATTTGAGCTTGCAAACTCTAATCCATTTTTATTTTTAAAATAGGAAACTATGTAATTCTAACCTTATTTCATCCAAGGGCTCAGATTAAACTATTGAGCTCCTCATTTATTCTCTAACTATCTACTGATTTTCCAAGATTATACTGTTTGGAAAATCTTTATTCTCTATCTATAAACATGAAATTTAAAGCATGAAAAAGTTAAGATTAAACTATTTAACTCATCATGGATTATGGCATGTTGAACAAGTTGCACATAATCATTTATTTGTAGTGAAAGTAACTAGTAGTGGAATTTTGACTTTGCATCACTTTCATGTCTTATTCTTATCTCCCTTTTTTTTATTTGGGGTTCATATTTAATATTCTTTTGATCTTTGTTTCTTTTTGTTCTTTGATTGTTCTTTTAGGATGTACCCTCTTTTAATTTTTAATTTGGGAATAAATTTGCAGAAAGAAAATGTATGTACAATATTTCAAGATTTTAACAGAGTCAATTCAAAATTATGAATCCTATATTTATAGGACCCTAACAGGCGCAACGGATATGGTCCTCTAGCTTGTAGGTAAATCGTAAACACAGGGCACTGATCTTTGGTGTGGCCTGCTCCTTTGCAATGAATGCACCAAACATCTATGACAACCTCCTTACCCTTGTCTCTTCATAGGTTCTATATCTCTAAGTGCATAGCCTCCAAATGAATTTTAATTTGCAGAGTCCCAAGGGGATATCTTCTCTAGGCGTAGCCTCCAACTTCATAGTGATCTCCATGGCTTCAACCTGAGTAGCAATATTCTGTTGTCCCAGAGGACCACGTAGATGGGGTAACAACATGGTGATGAACCATTCCCTATGCTGGTCATCATTGTAAACAAATCCTCCATCATTGATTGTTTGCTTCAGTCGCCGATCAGCTTCCTAGACTGATTCTTTTGCTCCTTGCTTGAAATATTTTAGCTCCATGACTACCTGCACGTAGGACTTCGAATTTTTGAACTACTTCATTATTTCCTTATTGATATCATTGATAATAGGAGCGGTGTTTTGTTTCAAATATCCCATAAACTAGTCTAGCGCATGACATTCAAAATCCATGGCCAGCTGCAGTCTTTTCACAACATTATTATTAACGTTCTGCACAATCCATACTGCATCAGATATGACCCATAACAGATCCATGTCCTCATCCCCCACACCCCTAAAGGTGGGTAACTTCATGTGTGCACCCATATCGTCTACAGGTGGGGGTGGTGGTGGGGTAGGAGATGTCTTAGTCCTATACGAATTCAAGTATGGCGTAGCAAGAGGGCTACCTGTAGCACGTGTGGTCTCAGTTTCTTCTAGATTCGGTGGATCCCCTAAAGGGTTGTATGCAGATCTTTCCCATTTCTGGTTGATCCAATAATACTTCCCATAGTGTGCGGTTCTTTCAATTTGTTTGTAACTCATTCACTCGGTGTGGCTCCATGGAACACATTTTTCGGTCAATAGCATCTTAATCAGTAAAGGTAACGTTCGTAAGAATTTACCGCTCAAACCCTTGAAAAATATTCTTTTTGCTTTAGAGTATGACACAAACTGATCTACTATAAATTCTATCACAAATCCACCCAAGATACCATCAACCTAGTGATCTGTGACCTGAGTGATTTTGTTATTAGTCTTCTCCAATTGCCAGTGTTAGCTACCTATAAAAATTTGTCATATCAAATGGTGGCTAAATCTTTTTTAGCCTTCAAGAAACAATTCATTACCAAATTGTGAGTTCTTAAAGTCTCATGATGTAATTATCCTTTGAGATAATCTTCACTATTGTTTCACTTTTAATCCTAAAGAACCTTGTTGTTTACCAAAGAGAAATTGCTTCTAAAAAACTTCATTTTCCACCATTTACCACTTCATTTCACTCCCACCACAATTCCATTTTCACCCATTTTTCCTTCATAAAAATCCTTATAAAAACCCTTCATTTAACCTTCAAAATCCTCAAAAACCCCTTTTTAAACCTTATATCTCCCTTTATTTGGTTTAAGAATCCCTCCTCTCACCTATCATAACCCTTATTTTGGCTTAAAAACCACTGTTTTAGGCCTCAAATTCACTTTTCTACACTATGAGGTTCTTAAGCCCCTGAGGGCTTATTTCCTTTAGCACCTTTCCCCCATGTGGCCTAAGCCCCGTAATCGGGTGCTTAAAGGCCTAAAAAACATTTTTCCAAAACCTTACATTCCTTTGTTTTTCATTACCCCGACGTTATGATTTAAAATAAATCTAGACCATTGATCTAAACAGATCAACGGCCATCGGGCCCCATCCTTCCGCCCGATCACCTTTTCTTCCCTTTTCCCCTTTCAAGATTCTCTGCTTCCTCTTTAAATCTCGATCGTCCATTCATCAGATCTAACGATCGGGATTAAACCCGATGAACCCCATTCACCGTTTAAACCCATCCACTACGTGACAAATCACTGATACAATCGTCAGTCCCACTGCTTCATCCTTCGCACATCTCTTCATCTGTCGCGTGCGATCCGCACCGTTGGATCTACAACCTCCAATCTGACGGTTTTCGATGCATTTCGCGTAATTTTTTGGACCTCCCCATAGTGCGCTACTTCCGTGCAAAATAGGCGGTATTAAAAGGGACAGGTGTGAAGTGATGTATGGAATCGTGTTTTTTTGGGCAATACCACCTCCCCCCATTTCACCGCACGAAAACCATTCCAAGTTTTCCACCAAACCACCGCCCTCCGTAACGTTGCCTTTCGCATTTTTTCCTAGTTGTCGATCTTTGAGATCTAACAGCTCTCATTATATCGTGACTCCAATTCATTTTCCCTCTATCTATTCTCCCAAGCGACTCCATTGGACGAACTCCACCGTTGATTGTTCTAATCCAACGGCTCTTGTTCGTTGTCGCACCCAAACTTATGTTGGCACCTGGTTAGCTGTTCTTCCAGGGTTTTTCTCCCTCTGCCGCTACATTTCATCTATCCTCAAGCTTTTCTGTTGCCTCCATTAAACCTCTGAACGCAGTCTTTACCACATCCGTAGGGTTTCTTAACAATTTGTTGTGTGTTTTGCAGGGTTTTAATGGTGGTTCTTCTGTGTTTTTCCACAGTCACAGATAAGAGACAAAAAGGCTCGGAGTGTTGATTCTGTGCCTTAATCCAATAAAAAAAAGGGACCTCTGGGTTACGAAATTCACGTTTATTAGGGATATCACGACCCTCAATCTCAGAAACCTTCCCTCTAACAGAAAGCCACCCTTGCCACTGAAATAGAGCACAAAGTGTATCAAAGTGAAGAAATTAAGGTTAAAGGGTGATTAAAGCCAAAGTATGAAGATCAAGGTTTTGATCCTAAGGTTTAGAAGGATAAAGGCAGTGTTAAAGAACAAAGACACGAAGACTAAGATCAAGGCTAATTAAGCCTAAACACAGCTCAAGAACAGATTAAAGTGTTTAAAGGTTAAACAGAGAAAAATATCAGTAAAGAGGCCTCCACTGCCACAACAGAGGCCAAAATATCCTCTTCAACTACCAAAGTACCACCTGCAGCCTCAATAAATCAGAAAAAGGCATAGTTAATTCCTAGTCAGTGATATTTTGTTTAAAGACAACCAGAGTTATTTCCAGCCTGCCTAAAGAGTTTTAAAGTCAACAAAATCTGCCAAGTAGCTTAATACTTAATGAAAACCAATTAATATAGAGGAAATATCAGAAATCTTCTCTATTGAGCCCCTCAAAGGCAGAGAAGCATTAACTTATATTAATTGAACCTAGAGACCCTTTCTTTATTACACCTCCTCATTTTATTATAAAATCTCCTTGAGGGGAACATTGTTGGGGTGGTTGGACTTTGATGTAATAGTTGTTGTATCAAATCATTGTTGAATGTAAATAAGTTCTGAAGCTTTGAAGCTCTGTTAATTTATTGAAGAAGTTAGGCTGATAAGAGAATTTTTTGATGTGATGAAGCATTGGACATGTAGTTTGTAACTGGATTGACAATCAATATACAAGCTGATTCTTGGGATCCTCATCTATATCATTGGTGAAGTACCTCTCACTGTTATTGTTTTCCTTTCATGTATGCCATTTTGTTCACTTTTCTATGATAAAGAACAACAAGCATAGAGCTAGGATTTACTGTTAAAAGTACCCTTCTCTCACTGATAAGCTTTATCTATATGTTTTCTGCTAATTGTGATATTTGAGAATGACTTAAATTAAGTATAAACATTATCAAGGAATGTTGGTTAGTCCATGTCTTGAGGTGAAACAATTGAAAGGAAGTTCTTGAATGATATTTTCATTACATGATAAGTAGAGTTAAACTAGGAAATTTTAAGGTTTGCCCTATCTTCTAGTTCTTTCTCCAAAGGTTGTTTGAAAGTTTCCCTAAGATTATGCTAAAAGCAGACCATGATTGTAACACATCTGACCTGATCTTAAGCTGCACTTTGTTTTTCTTATCTATTTTCATCCCTTCTGAAAGTAGTCTAGTGAGATTACTGGATTGTTGTCTGATAAGTTAGCTTTAATACAAGCTTGTCCAAATAAGTCTATGGTTAGCCCTGTCCTTTGGCTGGTTTCAAACAGTTGCTTAAAAAGGCTTTTCTTGTATGGAAATTTGATGAATCTTTGTTGAAATTATTGGCTTTTTCCACTTTCTCAACACTTTTAATGTTCCACTCCATCATTTAAATCTAAAGGATCTTATGATATAGATGACTTGCCCCTTGGACCACTCTTGAAATTGTTGTATAATTAAACCCTTTTGTGACTCCATTGCCCAATGGATTAAAGCTGCTTCACACTAATCTTATCTGTTGAACACTTCTCAATATACTTGCATCTTCACCTTTCAGAAACTCTTTCATTTTTTGATATTCCATCCAATTAAAGATCATATCTGACCAACCAAACAAACAAAAACCCTTGTTCTTAATAACTAGCCTAATATCATACTAAAATATTGAAAGATAAATCAATCTTTGCGCTTATAGAGAGATCCCTCTCTCGATTCATGAGGGCTAGATCCTAGAATTCCAAAGTGGTTTTTGATGTAGTCTTTGCAGCATTTAGTCTTGCCACTCTACTAAATTACAGGGACCTACCATTTCTGGCGACCATACTGGGGACATCTGAGTAAAAATCCTTAAAACAAAACACTCATTTTTTAGTGCATTATAAGTAACTTTCTTCAAGCACTACCTAGCATATCGATAATCATGATAGGATTTATTTGAATCAGTGACAAACTAAGTAACCCTTAGGATTCTCATAGAACCTTATCAAACCTTGAAGGAATCAGCTAGCTAAGCCATAAGAGTAAACTCTGTTTGTCTCATCACCTTAGCTAAATGTTGAAATAGATTTAGAACACTCTCTTAACCTATAGGACTATAAAAGACTCATAAAACCCAAAAAAAAATTAGATTGGTATATGGTGGTGGACCATAAAAAATTTTACCTCCAAAAAAGCTAAAAATTTCCACCTGGTGACTCCACTGAACATCAGTAGGCCTGCTAATTTTCCTTGGTTTTCCAAAGACTCCACTGGGAAACCCTTTATTATAATATCATTTAAACTTAGTACAGAATACTTTGAGGATTAAATTTTTCTTGCTAAAATATTAGTTAGCCTAACAAAGATTATCATATTTGGGTAAAATTTTCTTATCATTGGGTCTATAAACACAACATAGTGGCTCATAGAAGAGTTCATACTAGAGCCTATCCTGACCCAAACCCTTCTGAGATAGTTGATGATCCAGAAAGTATACTTATGAAATCTCCTAAGGCCAAAACTTCAACTATTGTTAGGTCACTTCATAGAGCTAATTCTGTTCCTGAAAACCTTGCAACTCTACAAGATTCACAAGCTGACTTAAGAAACCCATTCAGAACTAGGTCACTTGATGATATAGATCAGACATATTTTGAGCCTTCACCTTCATCCCAAGATAGAAGTGAACATCTTGGAAGCAAAGAAACTACCCCACCTGATTTGCATTTCCTTCATAATTTTGGTTTCTCTCATCCTAGATCTGCTCAACAATCTCTTGCTGATCCATCCACTTATGTTATCCATACAATCATTGTTCAAAATATAGCATTCCATCAACCCCCTTCTATCTTACATCCCCCACTTGTATACCCCCCACCTTTTCCACAACCTCCTATCATGGCGACATGGTATGCTCCCCTAGTCCTTCCTTTACCTCTAGTCAATCTGCCACAAGAATATCAGTCCAAGATACCATTATATGATGCCAGTGGTACTACTACTGCTTCACAACATGTGGAAAAGATGAATGACTATTTTGATAGAAATGAGATAGATGATGAAACTGTCAAACTCAGATTGTTTGGTCAAATTTTAGGGGGAGAAGAAAAGAAATGGTTCAAAGGCTTAACCCCTAATAGTATTAATGACCTCCAAGCCCTTCATCAGTTATTCTTAAACAAGTGGAAGTTAGGAAAACCTCTCTCCAAATACTTTCAGACTACAACAATCTCGAAAGAAACACTGGGGAAAGTGTTCAAAATTATTGCACTAGATTCAATAGTGTTTATAATGCACTACCCCAGACTTGAAACCTCCACAAGGTTCAACTTTGGCCAAATTTCCTGAAGGATTTGATCCTGAAATGGCCTATCAACTAAGAGAAAGAGACCTCTTGACTTTGGAAGATACGCATAAGGGAGCTCTAGCTGTGGAAGTAAATCTGATTGAGAAAAGAGCGAGGATGAGGAATGAAAAGAAAGTATCATTTAGGGAAGAATATACACCCTCTACATATAGCTCGAAAATGGAAAGAATGATGGAGGAAATGATGAAAAAGATGAGCATACTTGAGAGAGCCCAAGCTAGAGAAAACCAATCATCTCCCCAAAACAAAAATCAATCTCAAAATCAAAATCAGAACTTTAGAAGAAATCAACCTCGAAACAGACAAAGAGAGGATGATCAACAAATCAGACCTCCTTTCCAAGAAAACTATGTAAGTGAGGTTGAAGAAACAATTGATCAAATAGAGGAAGATGACATAAACATGTTGGGAGTAGGTAGTGACCACTTTGATGTTCCTATCAATAGAAAACAAGGTCTATACACACCCTATGATGATAAAAGAATAGAGGATGAACATTATTATCAAGAGATGGAAAATTTCATCATAGAAACTCCAAAACAATATGACCTTAGGAGTAAAAAGAATCAGGAAACTCCCATAACCAAAAACTCTGATAAATCTGCAAAAAAATAGCCCTGTGAGCAAACCCAAAAACATTAAACAAAAGGACAAAACAGTGGCTGTAAAATCTGATCAAAACAAAGAGAAAGGCACTCAAATTAATGAAAAAAAGAGTGCAGATCTTAGCAGCGTTAGCACCTTGGCTAGTGCTCCTATTAAAACAATTTTGACCAATGTAAATAGAGGAAATCAACAGACTGATTTTGCTGATAGAGTAGTGATTAACAAGGCTGAAACAAACATTGTAAAAAATCAGTTTCCTTTTAGTTTGGAACAAGAAATTGCCAAGATTAAAATCTATGTTCCCCTTACTGAATTAGTCACCTAAGATGTATATAGATCACAAATTTTGAAAGCTTTCAACATAGCAGAAAATAATGACATTGTTAACCTCAATGATGACCAACCAGAGCTCTTATTTGGTCCTAAGATTGAGGGAAGATACCAAGAAGGGCCAGTTCCTCCATTTTATGTTAGTTTGAAAATTCATGAAATTTTTTTACACAATGCTATGCATGATTCAGGGGCCTCTCATAAATTAATGCCCAAAGCAATAATGGAGAGTCTAGGCCTTGAAATTACTAGACCATACAAAGATCTATATTCCTTTGACTCCAGTAGAGTGAAATGTTTAGGCTTGATCAAAGACCTTTGTGTAAACTTAGCTCAAATTCCAGCCAAGTGTTTAGTGATGGATATTGTAGTGGCTGATGTACCCCCCAAATATGGTATGATGTTATCAAGATCATGGGGAGCTAAGTTACAAGGAACAATGCATATGGATATGACATATTCTACCATCCCTGTTTTCAATCGGACTAGAAGACTTTATAGGGAATCTCACATGCAATACATGGTTAGTAGCCAAGAGAGACTGGAAAACTCTCCTCTTTATTCTGTGCATACAGGCCTTGAATCATTTATTCTCTTCAATCATGAAACATTTAATGAGCAAGAAACCTTAACTGACTTAGTGGACACCCCTCACTATAACATAGTGGCAAACACATAAAGGGAGGAAGACAAGACAAAAGCATCAAGACATTTTTACAAATCAAAAGATTACAAAAAACTAATCACAGCTCTAGGGATACAAAACAATCATCCATTGGTTGTCAACTTTGAGAGTCAAGAGAAGAATCCTCAACATAATGAAGAACATGAGGAACTAAACCAATTTAAACTTAATGCTGACATACAAAAGCAATCCAAAAGCACACAATATAAAGAGGAGGGTATCCAAACTGGTAAATCTGAAACTAGTCCTCTTTGGAGCATGAACTTTGATGGGTCTTGCACTAAGAATAATGCCAGAGCAGGCATATGGATACAAAACACTGAAAAAAATCACGATGAAGGGCATTCCTACAGGTTAAGTTTTCAATGTTCAAATAACATAGCTGAGTATGAAGCTCTCCTTTTAGGCCTACACTTATTGAAGAAATTAGTGGCCAAAAGGATAAAATTTCATGGGGATTCAGAGTTGATTATTAGGCAAGTGAATGGGGAATATAGTGCCAAACACCCCAGACTTAGAGCCTATAGAAATGATGTCATGGACTTATTAAAAAAATTTGATGAATCCCAACTTATCTTCGTCCCAAGAAACAAAAATGTCCTTTCCAATGGTTTAGCCTTTGCTGCTAGGACTTGTCTAACACCTTATGAAACCAAAAAATGCACCACCCAAGTCAAATTCTGACCAACTGTCCCAGACAATGAAAAATAATGGCAAGTGTTTGAGGGAGATAAACAAATAGAACACTTCTTACAATCCAGAAATGAATTTGAGCCACCAATTTCAAATTCAGAGTATGACCAAGACTATCCTATAGAAGAAAATTTACTTGAAGAAGAAGTAAAATCTCCAGAGATTGGTGATATAAATATGTTATTTGATAAACTTGAACATACCACAGAATTTAGTACAGATTTAGAAAAAGAAGACTTAGAAATGCTGCAATATAAAACTCAAAGCTTTCCAAAAGGATTGGTCCCATTAGAAGAATTGTTGATTTCAATGATATTGCCAAAAAACCAAAACTGGAGCCTGTTGAAATTGAATTAGAAGAATGTAACATAGGCAGTAAACAAAAAACAAAAATGATCAAACTGCCTAAAACATTTCTAGCTCACATCAAATTGAAATATATTGAGCTATTTAGAGAATTTTCTGATGTATTTGCATGGAGTTACGAAGACATAAAATCATATGACACAAAGATAATTCAGCATAAGATACTCCTCAAAGAAAACCAGAAACCATTTAAACAGAAATTGCGCAGAATCGACCCTTTTCAATTACCTCTGGTTGAGAAAGAAATCAAGGAAATGTATGAGGCTAGAATTATTGTCTCTGTTAGATACTCAGAGTGGGTGTCCAATCTTGTGTCAGTTAGGAAGAAAACAGGAGAAATAAGGCTTTGTATTGATTTTAGAAACTTAAAAAAAGCCTCATTAAAAGACAACTACCCTTTACCCAAGATAGATCACATTTTACAAAAAGGTAGTTGGTTCTAGAAGAATTTCTTTGCTAGATGGCTTCTCAGGTTACAATCAGATATTAGTACATCCTAATGATCAACTCAAAATAGCCTTTACCACACCTTGGGGTACTTTCATGTATGTGAAAATGCCCTTTGGTTTAATGAATGCTGGTGCTACATTTCAGAGAGCCATGGATATTGCATTCTCAGAAGAATTAGGCTTCTTCATCATTATTTACCTTGATGATATCACTGTTTTTTCCAAAACAGATGAAGAACACCTATAACACTTGAGAAAAGTCTTTGAGAAATGCAGAAAATATGGGTTATCTTTAAATCCTAAGAAAACAATGTTTGGTCTCCAAGAAGGCAAACTACTTGGACACATCATATCAGAAGAAGGGATAAAGATAGACCCAAAGAGGATTGATGGTATATTTCAAATTAACCATCCTAGAAACATCAAGGAACTCCAATCTTTCATTGGGAAGATTAATTTCTTAAGAAGGTTCATACCCAATCTAGCTGAACTCCTTAGAAACATAACCAATATGCTTAAAAGAGAGGAAGGAGTTAAATGGACCTTAGAATCAAAGAAATCATTTGAACTGGTAAAACAAGCATTAACCAAAACACTAGTTCTCATTAGCCCTGATTTTACAAAGGATTTCTTCATTTTTTCATTTGCATCAAACCACACAGTGGCTGCTGTCCTATTACAGAAAAACTTGAAGGGACAAGAGCATCCAATTGCATTCTTTAGTAAGGCACTGAGAGATGCACCTCTGAAGTACAATATTATGGAAAAAAAAGCCTTTGCCTTAGTTAAAGCCTTAAAATACTTCAGAGTTTACATTTTACATTCCCACATAATTGCACTTGTGCCAAATTCAGTTGTAAAAGACATTTTAACCCAAGATCCAGATGGCAAAAAAGGAAAGTGGATTGTTGTTATACTTGAATATGATTTAGAAAGCAAGCCCACTAAGCTCACAAAAGGCCAAGGACTAGAAATATTAATGGCTGAGTCTAATTTTGAAGCTCTTGATATAAACATGTTAGATGCATTAGATGAACATGCGGAGTTGTCAACTCCCATTATTGAAGATCATTTTCTTTTTTCATCTTGGTATGTTGATATTTTATATGTTTTTCTCAATTTAAATACACCTCTTGGTTTGTCTAAAACAAAGGCAAGGTTTTTAAAGTTGAAAGTTGTTAATTACTGCATTTTGGATAAATTTTTATATTGGAAAAATGCTAGTGGATTATTACTTAAATGTTTGCCTGAGAATGATGCAGATAAGATCAAGCATGAATTACATGAAGGAGAATGTGGAGGCCACCTCTATTGAAAGACAAATACCAATAAAATCCTTAGAGTTGGTTACTATTGGCCCACCCTCTTTCAAGATGTCCACAAAATGATTATTGCCTGTCACAAATGCCAACTCTTTGAAGGCAAAAGAAAATTGCTTCCCTTACCTCTGCAACCAATCACTGTTGAATATCCTTTTCAGCAGTGGGGTCTAGACTTCATTAGGGAAATCCATCTAGCCTCATCTGCCCAACATAGATGGATCCTCACTGCAACATACTACTTTACCAAATGGATAGAACCCATCCCTTCTAGGCAAGCCACTGACTTTGTCATCATAAAATTCCTTGAAGATCATATCCTATCTAGATTTGGTTGTCCTAGCACTAGAAAATTTGGCGGAAATTCCGACGGCCAATTCGTTGCTATTCCGACACATAGTCGTCGCAAGAGTGACAGTTCCAGGGTGGGCAAAACATGGTTTGTCATGCCGTCGCAGTTCTGACGCACCTAAAAAGTGTCGCACTATCGACACTTCCTCCGTTGCTTCCGAACGGGCGTCACTCTTCCGACGTCTCACGAACCGTCGCGCTTCCGACGTTCCTAAACGGTCGCACTTCCGACGAAATGTGGTCCGACGTTTTGAACGTCGTTCTTCCGACATTTGTAAACAGTCGCAATTTCGACGCAGTGTGGTCTGACATTTTGGACATCTCTCTTCCGACATATGTAAGATGTCGCAATTCTGACGAATTGTGGTCCGACGTTTTTAATGTCGCTCTTCCGACATTTGTAAACTGTCGCAATTCCGATGAAATGTGGTTCGACGTTTTTATACTGTCGCTCTTCCGACGTTTTTGATTTGTCGCAATTCCGACGTCTACAATGTGTCGGTATACCGACGACGGGTTCAATTTAAAAAAAAAAAATGAAACTTTAAAAGACGAGAAACGTTGTTTTGAATATATTATACGAAGTAAAACAGTCCATGAAGTCATTACATTTTCACATCTGAAGATTGGAACCCAAATATCCATCCAGAAAAGTGGAAGTCCCACCCCAGACAATGATAGAAAAATACCCCATGTCACATACAGGAACATGATATAAAACCCAGTAACGGTCCACATGGAGATTATCTACAAATCTGAGAAAGCATCCAAATATGCCTGAGGCATCTATAAGAAAGTGAAATAGCAGTATGTAGAATAGTAAAGCAACAGATAGAGTACCGACGTGCATTGTTCCAAATACAAATTAAAGTACCCAAAACCCTGCAACAGAGAAAAACGCTAATCATGTGAGGAGTGTGATATGTCCAAAATATAAAAAGACCATCAGACCATATCAATAAACCAGCAACATAGACCAGCATCGCTAGTTTTGAAGGCAGAAAGATAAACATTAATCATTTTTTTTTTCACAAGAGAAAAAACGTTGTTTTGAATATATTATATGAAGTAAAAAAGTCCATGAAGTCATTACATTTTCACATCTGAAGATTGGAACCCAAATATCCATCCAGAAAAGTGGAAGTCCCACCCCAGATAGTGATAGAAAAATACCCCATGTCACATACAGGGACTTGATATAAAACCCAGTAACGGTCCACATGGAGATTATTGACAAATCTGAGAAAGCATCCAAATATGCCCGAGGCATCTATAAGAAAGTGAAATAGCAATATGTAGAATACTAAAACAACAGATAGAGTACCGATGTCCATTGTTCCAAATACAAATTAAAGTACCCAAAATCATTGAACAGAGAAAAACGCTAATGATGTGAGGAGTGTGATATGTCCAAAATATAAAAAGACCATCAGACAATATCAATAAACTAGTAACATAGACCAGCATCTCTAGTTTTGAAGGCAGAGTGATAAACATTAATCATTTTTTTTCACAAGAGAAAAAACGTTGTTTTGAATATATTATATGAAGTAAAATAGTCCATGAAGTTATTACATTTTCACATCTGAAGATTGGAACCCAAATATCCATCCAGAAAAGTGGAAGTCCCACCCCAGACAGTGATAGAAAAATACTCCATGTCACATACAGGGACTTGATATAAAACCCAGTAACGGTCCACATGGAGATTATCGACAAATCTGAGAAAGCATCCAAATATGCCCGAGGCATCTATAAGAAAGTGAAATAGCAGTATGTAGAATACTAAAAAAACAGATAGAGTACCGACGTCCATTGTTCCAAATACAAATTAAAGTACCCAAAATCCTTGAACAGAGAAAAACGCTAATGATGTGAGGAGTGTGATATGTCCAAAATATAAAAAGACCATCAGACCATATCAATAAACCAGCAACATAGACCAGCATCGCTAGTTTTGAAGGCAGAGTGATAAACATTAATCATTTTTTTCACAAGAGAAAAAACGTTGTTTTGAATATATTATATGAAGTAAAACAGTCCATGAAGTCATTACATTTTCACATCTGAAGATTGGAACCCAAATATCCATCGAGAAAAGTGGAAGTCCCACCCCAGACAGTGATAGAAAAATACCCCATGTCACATACAGGGACTTGATATAAAACCCAGTAACGGTCCACATGGAGATTATCGACAATCTGAGAAAGCATCCAAATATGCCCGAGGCATCTATAATAAAGTGAAATAGCAGTATGTAGAATAGTAAAGCAACAGATAGAGTACCGATGTCCATTGTTCCAAATACAAATTAAAGTACCCAAAATCCTACGACAGAGAAAAACGCTAATCATGTGAGGAGTGTGATATGTCCAAAATATAAAAAGACCATCAGACCATATCAATAAACCAGCAACATAGACCAGCATCGCTAGTTTTGAAGGCAGAGTGATAAACATTAATCATTTTTTTTTTCACAAGAGAAAAAACGATGTTTTGAATATATTGTATGAAGTAAAGCAGTCCATGAAGTCATTACATTTTCACATCTTAAGATTGGAACTCAAATATCCATCCAGAAAAGTGGAAGTCCCACCCCAGACAATGATAGAAAAATACCCCATGTCACATACAGCGACTTGATATAAAACCCAGTAACGGTCCACATGGAGATTATCGACAATCTGAGAAAGCATCCAAATATGCCCAAGGCGTCTATAAGAAAGTGAAATAGCAGTATGTAGAATAGTAAAGCAATAGATAGAGTACGTACCGACGTCCATTGTTCCAAATACAAATTAAAGTACCCAAAATCCTTGAACAGAGAAAAACGCTAATCATGTGAGGAGTGTGATATGTCCAAGATATAAAAAGACCATCAGACCATATCAATAAACCAGCAACATAGACCAGCATCGCTAGTTTTGAAGGCAGAGTGATAAACATTAATCATTTTTTTTTCACAAGAGAAAAAACGTTGTTTTGAATATATTATATGAAGTGAAACAGTCCACATGGAGATTATCGACAATCTGAGAAAGCATCCAAATATGCCCGAGGCATCTATAAGAAAGTGAAATAGCAGTATGTAGAACAGTAAAGCAACAGATAGAGTACCGACGTCCATTGTTCCAAATACAAATTAAAGTACCCAAAATCCTTGAACGGATCAAGAAAAACGCTAATCATGTGAGAATTCTAAGTAAAGTTAATCTATTAACATTGCGAATAAAATTACACCGAAGTCAAAAACATTGCCTGGCCAGACTCGTGGCAAATTTGTCATCAAAAAATCAAAAAATTAAGAAGACTGCCCTCATACGGGGAAACCAGTCTTAAACGTTTAATTTACAGAATTCAAAAATATTACAAAGGTCCAGCACAGTAAAATAATCTAAAAGCAGCCCAATTAAGTGGGCCTGCTAAGCAAGAAAAACAAATTAACCAACTACTCCTCTGGTGGTTCCTCCACGATTCGGCACCCTCCTTCGGAAGGTCCAGGATCGCTAGGTGCTACCTCCACATGCATGCAACGACTCCCCTCCTGAAGGCCCGAATGCTGGCCGGCTTTTTCCAAGCTTAGACCCGCCGGACGGGTGCATTCTTCCTCCGTTTGGGCCTCCTCGTGGAAGACCACAGTGACTAAAGTCGTGATTCGCGGGTGGTTGAGAGAGCAATTAAAGGAAAATTGCGCAGTGCGCGTCGTGGGAGAAGGTGAACTAGCGGTGGGGAAGCGAGGAGTAGGGGAATCCATACCGTGGCCAGATCCTACAACCCGACCCCGCCCACTCCTAGTATTTGGATATCGACCTGCGTAATAATCACTGGACTGGCCGGAAGTCGACTCTGTTGAGGGGCTGGAGGGCGCCCGCAGGGGTTGACCTCTAGTGCTCCCCCTGCGGCAACGCATCCTATGATGCACGCGAGGCATGGGTGCAGTCTCAGGCGCAGTGGGCACAAGAGGAGATGGAGAAGCAGAATTCCAATTAACAGAGGAAGACAGACAGAGACAGAACCAAGAGAAATGCAGATATGCTGCAAGGTCTAGGCAGCAGTTTAGCTAGCCACTTCTCCTTATCGTCATAATTAGCAGGCAGTGTAATCCAGCAACCGGCTCGTCTGAAAAAGCATAGCTAAAAGCCATTTTCTCGACCCGACTGTAATGCAATCAAAGGACGCCCGTCATAATTAATCTATGATCATTAATAATGAAAGCTGAAGGCCAGATCATATTGGAGCGTGCAGAATCGCTAAGAGGAGTGGAGGCCGATCTTGAACAGTGTTAAAAATTAATTGATGCGGATTTGATGTGAAAACTTAATTGAACAACATTAAATGTTAATGCGATTGATATGAAATCGCCATATCCATGTCCCATCGCCTTAAACGCCATCGAATGCAACCGCAGCCGGGAGCAGGGCAAGTTTTTATTGAGGACACGTGGCAGAAATTGATTGGAGCGGATCTTTGTTTGGGCCGCTCGCGCAGTGGAAATCTGGACCCGAAAAATATTAGGTCGAATTTGATAAGAAATTCGCGTCAAAACTCTCCCTCCATACACCAGCCCAACTTCAGACCTGAAAAAGATTAGGGCGGAATTCATTTGGTTTTCGCGTCACAAATTAGAAATTAGTAAAACTTGTCAATGACTAATGCGACATAATTGCGTTAGATTATGGTTTATAAAGCGTTTAGGAAGTCAATGGAGCTCGACTTAAGAACAATTTTGTTTGATCCCATCATATAAAATTTGTGTTGGTTTTCTTTGATAATACACATATTTATAATAAATCATGGGAATACCACACTAAACATGTGGAAAAGTTATATAAATTATTGAGAACAATCATTTTATGTAAAAATATCCAAATGTGCTTTTGGGAAATAAGAATTCGAGTATTTGGTTCATATTGTTTTAAAGGAAGGAGTGAAGTTGGAGCCTCAAAAGATGCAAGCTATTACAAAATGACCTATTCCTAAGAAAATCAAGGTTCTTAGAAGATTTTTAGACTTACATGATATTATTGATCATTTGTTAAGAATTATGCATGCATTTCAAGTCCACTTACATATCTCTTGAAGAAAATATCATTTATATGGAATGATGAGGCTACTTTGGCATTCTCTCTTTCAATGGATGCCATGTCTTCTACACCAACATCGGTTGCACCTACTTTTTGTAAAACATTCATAGTAGAGTGTGAGGCACTAGGACAAGGAATTTTCGTAACATTAACACAATAAGGGATATCATTGGCTTTTAAAAGCAAGGAATTCAAAGAAAATATTTGGTGAAATTCAAGGAATTCACTTTTGTTAATAGGCTTATGTCACACGATGATGCAGGGGAATTAGGCACTAGCCAGAAATGTAGGAGGTTTTGTCCACATGTTGTGGCTAGGAGGGTTCGAAAACATTTGAGTTGTAACAGCTAGGTGTCAATACCTCAGCTGACTGTATTACTTAGACTAGTTAAAGTTGTAGGAGTCGAACAGTTTCAGTTAGTTGAATTATTATAATTAGACCTTTTGATTTCTAGAACGGTCCTCTCAGAGGAACCGAAGAGCCATATGTTATGTATATAAATTGTAATTCCTCGGATGAATAACAGTAGAGAGGGAAGAGGAGAGTAGAGAGGGGATTTCTGCAATAAACCTCTGTGTGGGAACAATTGTTCCAATTAAAACATTTCCAAGCTTAGTTGCCATTGAGTTATCTGAACTACCTCATGTGAAGAATTGTTTTAACTATGAGGCAATTGGGTAATGATAATCCATTCTCCAATCTTTGAATTCCGTGAATTGTTGGATAATACACATGAACTCACCCCACCCCAGGCGGAGTGCATTGTAGAGAACCGGGGTCGTGAACACTGTTCAAATATAAAATCTCGCTTAATAAAGAGATAAAATTGTTGTGCTTTCAGAACCTGACCCGAGGATTGGACATGAGTTAACAAACAAAAGGATGGCGGAACCAGACTTGCACCCGTGGTCAATACCTGTACCAAAACCACGAGCGGAATCACAAAAGCGGGTTGCCCATATCGCACCGCTTTTGCGGAGTAGGCGGTATTTCCTATTCGCGAGCGATTCCATAGGGAATGCGACACGTGGTGAAGTGACCCCTGGAAAACCACCGTTTAACCCGCGCCATCACACGTTAAAGCCCGACGTTGGAAGCCGAGCGAAATTGCCAAGAGTCGTTGATTTGGAGAAGGGCCATCGGACGGTGGTTGCACGTTTAATTTTCCCGGAGGTTAACTAAGGTGTGCGGAGGATAGCCAGGTATGATACGAGTGTTTGATTGGTTATTGATATATATAGGTGGGGCCGGAGTATAATAAAATTGTTTAATTAAACGATTGGCAGATAATTAGCATAAGTCTGGAGCGTGATTGTTGTAAGGCTGGGTGGTGAAATATAGAGCCGAAAGTTCATTACAAGTTATTTATTTAAAAAGAAACGTGGAGTATAAATACAAAGTGTTGAAAGTTAAACATTGGTTATAAGGATTGGAGATAATATAAGTCGGGAATATAAATTAAAGTCCAACCATTGTGGATAGTATTTATTTATCAAATTCTACGAATTTGATAAATAAACCCGAAGAAAGAAGAAGTCAATTAAGACTCAGGCTGGAGGAAAAGAATGGGGTAAACCAAGGGAAAATGCTAACAGAGTGATTGTAGACACACCAGCTCTCCTTGGGGGTCCAATTTCAGTTTTGTTGCGTCACACGATGATCTCTCTTCTCTAGCATTTACTTGTATTGAAGATCACTATTCTAGGAATAAGGAGTTATTTTCTCCAAAAATAACCCTAGCCAAACATTGACAATGCATCAAGGATATCTTTCTATGCTTCATAAGCACATTGTTCTACTTCTAAATCATGTCTTGGAAGTGGTTGTTTTGCTGGAAATTATTCACCAGTTGGTTTCATACCAAAGTCTTTTTCACATTTTCAGCATCCAATACATGAAAAAGATAATGGTTTAAAACAACATAAATATTTGAAATTTTGCAAGAATTGCCTGGCGCACTTTGAATATGAATTTTGAAGTCAAGTGCATGATCTTGTATAGGATCAAGTGTCATTTTGAATACCAAATGTTTCACAAGAAACTTCTCAACATGCTACCCTGCAGTAAGGATTAAATGACAATATTGCATCAACTATTTCCATAATAAAAGTGCACCTCGGCCATAGGACTAAACAACTACAAATGTTGTAGATCTAACAAGACCACACAATAAAATGTATTCCACAAGGCCAATACTGTATGAAAAATGAAAAGGAGTTTGCAACCAAAATACCTTAGGCAACTAATTCAATTAGATACACCAAACCATCAACAAAAAGGAAAACCAACCTACTCAAAAGGCAAGTGTTTACCTCCTTTGACAAAATTTTGAGTTCCGAAACAAGGGCCTTTATTGTCTTGTCAATGCCCCTAGTAATTTGAATGGGGTTTGCACCTGCTGCAACAACCTAAACAAAAGGTTTCATTTCAAATTATTTTCCACAAATTTAAGATACAACCATTGTCAGTTTTGTATTTCCTAACAAGCTCATAAATTTTGACAAAAGAACCAAAATTTTTTAATACATGATAGCAATTTTTTCACTCAAAAAATATCTTAGACTCAATAAGCCCAACCCAAAACTAAAAAACCAAACACCATAAGACCCTACAAAAATGAATAGATGATCTTAATCCAGTACTATCGACAAAAAGTTACCTTTACACCCTCACTTATTAAACCATGTGCTGTTGAATTTTAACTTCAACTGCTGCAGCAGAAGGACGGATGCAGCAACAACATTTTTTTTTGGAGGTTGCTTGCATGCCATCCAGAAATTTAATTCGGCATTTAAAATTCCTGCAAGTTTTTTTTGTAGACGGCCACAGCCATATTTCTGTACAGGATTGTATTTAAACACAACAGCCAGCATTAACGCAATTCACCAACCAGAAATTAAACAAACAGAAATTTACCCGACAGTTTTGTAAATTCAAAAGGAGGGCACGTGGAGCATTAATATTGGATCGCATGAAATTGAAGGGAATCTGAAAACCTGAAAACCGGACCCGAATTTTTTATAGGGCACATTGGATTGAGAATTCGAGTTAAAATTAGGCAGACGTCGGCATCCCATTTTGGAACGCGAATTTGGTTTGAAATTCAATCTATTTAGACTTTTGAAGTCCGACGGAAAGGGTTCTTTAATGTTTTGATAGTTTAATATATACATATGTTATATATATATCATATACGAAATGAAAGGTGGGCCATAGAATTTAGTTTTAATTTTATTTTTTTTAAAAGAGGGTTTATTATAATATGTTTTATATGTTCCGGCATATAAAAATAAAAAGGTTGAAAAAGCTTGGTAGTTTTTTTTATAGACAGTACGTAAATTTTTTATTACATAGCAGTGTGTAAAAAGTGAAAAACTGAGTGTAACTTTTTAAGTGTGTATGCACAGCAGTGCGAAAGGGAAAAACACAGCAGAGTGTCTTAGAGACAGAGTATGTTTGTTTTGAACGGACAGTGAGTTGGTTTTATGCACTGCGTTTTGTAGCAGTCATAATTTTGTAATCCCTCTCAGTGAGGAAGTAGTGTAATAGTTTTTTTTTGAGTTATTGAAGGGAATAGAAGTTTGTTTTCAAAGTATTGAAACTTTGTCTCCTGTCAAAGAAATTTTTATTTTCTCTGTGTTAGAGGAAAGGAGATTTATTCTCCATTCATTGTTATGGAATTTTTCAATATTCCAACATGTGCAAGAACAAAAGATGTTGTGGTTCCATCCCCAGCTAAATCATTTGTATTTTCCGCAGCTTGCCTTACCAACTTGGCCCCAATATTTTCAACTGGGTCCTCTAATTCAACCAATAAAAAGGCCAAAACCATAGCATTGAGATACATTTCATTACACTGTCAATAACAATAAAATTTGACTCAGCCATAACCCTTCCCTTTTATTGTTGTGAAAAGCTTTATGCATTACTCTAATGTGGCTAGTCCATAGGCCAAGTAGACCACTGGGTAACAAATATGTTTCCTTTCACCTTTGATTTTCAAATTATGCCTACCAAATCTAAGACATTTAAGAGGGGGAACTAATACAACGTTAAAAAGAAAACCAGAGCACACATCTACAAATTACCTCCTTAGCTACTGCCACACCATCATTAACTATTTTCGGAGAACCATGCTTGCTCTCCAAGACAACATTTTTCCCTTCGCCCCAAGGGTGACTCCAACAAGATCAACAAGTTTGTTCACACCACCTGCAAGACAAATTGACAATGCTTTCAGTAAGTGTGCAATTGAATGCCGGACCATATGCCAAAACAACCCTCCATGAAAAATTAAAATAACACATTAAAATCGAATATAAGTGGACAAGGAAAGATCCACCGCAGTGAAGTTTCACGTGCAGGTGACCTTCCTTTAAACATGATTTTTTCTCTGACCTGCAATTTTTTTGTCACTGAGCCATCCTTGTTGAAGTACAACTTCTTTTCCATAGCTCTTATATTAACTACGTTCTCTCTGTCGCATAATCTCAGAGTCCCTCTTCTGCTTGAGCGATTAAAGGAAATGGGTGAAAAAACTGAAAGAGAAGACAATTGTCTGCCATAATTATCAAACATTTCACCCAACTTCTTCCCCTTTCCATTGTTACCCAATGAGGTAGATGTGGCAATTTTTGTCATACCGCCCAAAGCAGAGGCCATCTTCTCTTATGTTGAATATAGAATTACAAGATCTTCATATTAGTATGAACCTTAAAAAACATGACTCCCATTGCTAAAAACCACTTTTAAGTTGTAACAGGCAAACTAAACAACTATCACAACTTTTGGCAACTTCTGGAGCATTAAGAGAGAAACAACCAAAGAGAAATACAACCAAAATCCTCATTTTAATGAGACCGGACTATATATTTGAATTAAGATAATAGAAAGAAATCACGACTATATTAAGGCCAGCACAAAACAATCTTTAACCAGTGTCTCTCGCGGCCTTCAGGTTGCCATGCTAGAGGTTGCATATTTTTAATGTAAATTCTTGACCTCTCGTGCCCATATATGAATGCATACAATGGGATATCTACATCAAATTCTCCTTTATATCCCCAAAAACAAATTCCCTACTACAAGAGCACCAGTATTGATGGATCACCCCACACCATCCCACCCACTAGAAACGGTGAAAAAGGAAACCCGAGAAACCTTCTGAAATATCTCAAGATGACTATATGGGTGGTTCTTATTAATCAACCAACCATTCAGAACATGCTCATCAATCCAAACCATAAGTATTATGTGACAATATTCAAGCAGGCACTGAATCGGATTTCTGAAGCTATGTTAGAGAAACCCTAAACTCTCACTGAAAATAGGTGAAATGTGGCACCACTCAGAGATTGACATGTGCCAATTGGTACAGGTGGTAGACAATTGGCATGCTCAAACAACGAGGTGATGCAGGAATGACATGAGGGAGAAAATATCAGAAAAGCCCCAAATCTGGAGAACTAAAGCTCATCACCAACCTGAGATTGACAACTTTACATGATGTAACCTGTGAAATCGTAAATGGAGAAATCATAGTAACAATAAAGTAACCTATGTAACAATAAATTCGGATTCATCCTGGGAGTGGTAATGGGATAAATCATAGTGAACAACAGGAAACATGCAGAGTTGCTTACAATCAAATAGATGAAAAAACACATACAAAAAACCTAGATAATAATCATGAACAAGCTTAATAATGAATTATGAACTGTAAAGGAACTTACAAAATGTGACATTACGAACCTGGTCAAGCGCACAAGCAAAAATATCCTGGACATGACCCTGGTTGACAAGTTGTATTGCTCATGATGCAAGAGGATTTGTACCTGCACTTCCAAGTCAATCAAAATCCATCATTATCTATACAATAAATGCAAGTAATTGATGTAGTATTTTTTACTCTAAGATGCATTCTTATGATAATGTTAGAACATATGTTGAAAATGTCAAAACATACTTGAATAAACTCCTCTTCATTTCAAGAACAATTTATTGGAGTCGCATGAACTTGGAACAAGCCTCCCATGATATGAAAGAGTAGCAACTAAGTCAACAGTGACTTTTTTGTTGCTACGCTGGATCAAGGGAGGTTTGCTCCAAGATTAAATCACTCCAATAAATTATTCTCTACTAAACAGGGCCAACCACGTGAAGGTGGAAGCTCTTATGGCCCCTCTCCCCCCCTCACATCACTCTCAATTCCCCAATACCCAATCTATATTTCATTTTTTACTTTCATGAGCATAAAAAAAAATATTCAATAACTAATAAAAAACAATTCAACAAAAAGTATGCAAGGAAACATTGCAATTAATGCTTGACATAAAAATAGTATGATAAATGAGTTTTTTATATAACGCAAAAAACGTTCGAAGTATGGTAACGTTTGTCTTATAATAATACAATATTTTACATTATCGAATTTTCTTTTTCTTCTTCCTATTTCTAAAGCTCCTAATTACATCATCAATATCATCATGCTCTGCTCTTGTTTCGTGCCTTTCGACCCGCACTGCTGACCTAGTTGCATAGTCACGATGTCTGGTCTCATCCAGTGACGGGGCATCGCCTACAAAAACAGATAATATTAAATTTAATTGTCAGTTTTTAAATATCATTGAACTGGTTCGGTAATATTAATAAAAAAAATTGCAATGAGATTATTTACCTGGTGCACCAGTTGTCACCGCTAACCTAGTTGCGTAGTCACGATGTCTGGTCTCATCCAGTGACGAGGCATCACCTACAAAAACAAATAATATTAAATTTTAATTGTCAGTTTTTAAATATCATTGAACTAGTTCGGTAATATTAATAAAAAAAATTGCAATGAGATTATTTACCTGGTGCACCAATTGTCGCCGCTGACCTAGTTGCGTAGTCACGATGTCTGGTCTCATCCAGTGACGGGGCATCGCCTACAAAAACAGATAATATTAAATTTTAATTGTCAGTTTTAAATATCATTGAACTAGTTCGGTAATATTAATAAAAAAAATTGCAATGAGATTATTTACCTGGTGCACCAGTTGTCGTCGTTGGGACTGTTGCCCTGTCTTCCTCTCTGGTGGTAAGATCCTCAAGGGAAACATTCTCTGTCATTTAAAAAAAAACGTTATAAGGACAACCATCAAGGTATAATTAGAAAAAAATATAAGTGGAAATTAATTACCGTCACGGCCCTCACTGATAGTAGCATTGTTGGCCTGGTCCCCACTACAATGATCAGGTTGCACGTGAGGATCATCTACATCTGGCTCTAAAACTGGGTTATTTTCCTCGTCGGTAGTGCTTCTCCCCTGATTTAAACAAAGTTTTTAGACATTAAATTTATGGACGAAAACAAACATATTGAAAGGTTAATGTTTTACCTTATTAGGCATTCTGGATCTTGGGACCTGCCCCAAGCTTCTGCGACGTTCAACTACGACTTGATAGCCAAAATGGAAAGCGATATTTTTATCTTCCTCTGTAGTTTCTGTTCCGAAGTCATCACCCTACATTACATATGATTGTGTATTTTTAATCATGTTTGATAGGATTACAAAAACGTTGGAAGGTGATACAATTAATTATAAGATGTTTAGCTACTTAATTACAATTCTTGTGGCTAATTTCAAGTAGCCGCCCTGGCCTAGCTTGTGATGGCCCTTTTTTTCAATCCTAGCTTTGGTTGCCTTTGAGGTGTTAGGCAACCTAGCATCAAAATATTGAAGTCAGATATGACGTAGCACACTTTTATTTTAGACATAGAGAAAATTAAAGCTATTGAATTAAAGTTGTAATTTACCTTGCGGGTTCAGTTGGCATTTTTCCTTCTTTCTTTGCCCTTTTCTCTTTTCCGTCATGGATGAGTGCTCTCCACTCACTCTCTGAAACTGCGAGAGGACGCTCATATCTAGGGTTAAATTGCAATTGCGTCCTATAGGTGTCCCTGGTATATTTCAAATATTTGCCGGCTACCTGAGCCACCGCTTTTCTGTCAAATGTGCCGACCCCAAAAGGGCTTCTAGATAATCTAGAAGTTCTTTTTTCAGGTTGGAATTCTGGGAATTCCACCCTGTACGTATGGTTGGGCCAAAAATTACCAACGCATGGCTCTCCAGAATCCTGTAGAACTCATTGTTTCCTACATAGAATAAAACCAAAAAAAAAGAAGATATTATCATTAATTTAAAAATAAAAATCATGATAAATATGTTTTAGATAAAGTACATGAAATAGTTAAAATATTAAAATTTACCTGGGAGTTGTACATGCTTTATAGGGACACCCTCATCGTTCACCAACAACGTGCCATTAATGGTCCCTGTAGAGCTGACACGTGTAGCTCCAGGAAACGCAATAATGTAGTTGGCCATATCGGCCTCATCATTGCCAACACGTTCAGCGGTTGGCTGGGTGTCTGCTTGGGCAGGGTGTGTTTCTTGGCTAGCACCTAAAGGAGTAGAAGGTGTACGAGAGGGTTTTTGGGCAATCTCTTGCCCTTGTGTCCCACTACCACCAACACCGAGTTCAGCAAATGCCAGAAAACGCTACATACAAAAGAACTTTTTGTTAGTTTAGTCAATGTAAAAATTAAAAATCAAACTATCACAATTCATCTAATGCAGAACAAAAAAAATATCCTTTTGACTTTTTATTATTACCTGATATCTTTCTAGCTGGCTCATAAGTTGTTTTATCTTCTCTTCTGTTTCAGGTGTTTGAGGCGCGTCTATCAAAGTATTAAATTCCAACCTTGCATTTCGTGCCTTTTTTTGCAACAAGAACACTGGAGATAGGGATGAAGAAAGCTCTTCCTCAAAGAGGGAATCATCAGGCATACCATGGCTAGGTGTCTGCATATTTGAACAAAATTAATATTATTTCAATTATGTAAATAACTAAAATACCTGAAGGTAGAGCAATGCTGGCACTTTACATGTTCTTCCGCTGGCCTCTTTCCGCGATCATCCTGTCTCGGGGTTGTTCCTGCACTGCTCTGATCAGTCTGCCACATTGCAATAATATTATAAATGTAAAAACTTGAAAACAATATCTAACTTGAAAACACAAAATGAAAACTGAAATAATTTCTAATAAGACACCGGAAGACAGAGTTAGAGTTTCAAATATGCCGTTAGAGTTTCAAATATTCCTTGCATTGAATTCAGTCCTGGAAACATGTCATTGCACATTAAGGCACCCAAACATTCAATCCATGAATGATATATTTAAGTAGGCTTCTCCTATTCTGGGAAAACACCATACCTATAATGCATTCACTTGCATGTATAAAGGGAAAGGAAAACATGTTTTCATACAATGGTGACAAAGGCATCTTGGGGAAAGGTATCCTCGCTTTTTATTTATGTTGTTCACCCACACCACTCTCGTGTTTTCACTAATCCTGTTTTGTCATTTTTGGATTCAAATTAAGTTAAGGCCTTAAGTATTTTTTGACCTTTCGGTGTAGTTTTTATAAGTGGCATGTATGGATTTTCCATTAATTCTGCACTTTTTCTCTTCATGCGCATGTTTCCCTGGAAATCAAATGCATGATTTAGTCCCATACATTTAACAAGTTGTTGGATCAACTCCATAGGAAATATCATGTTTCCTATTCAATCAAAATTTATCTCGGTTAGGGTAGGTAGGAAGGTTTTCCCTTTGTATTAATAGGGCACTTCTAGCTTGCATTTTTATTATATCTTTCAAATTTAGTGTCGTTTCAATTAGGGCATGAATTTTTGCAACTTTCAAGGTGAGAATGAACAAAGACAAATTTTTGTGATGGATGACTGGATATGAATCCATGGCCAGAGGAAAAGGCACTAATCTAATTCTTCAAATATCTATAGTTCTCATTCACCTCATATGGAGATGGTCCCTGATTTTGAGCCAAATGTTGCAGCAAAAAGTTCCCCCCCTCCATAATTTGATATTCAATGGAAATTTCTTAAATTGATGATGGGGCATGATTATGGAACATTGGCACATACATATTTAATGGAATTCCAAGATCATGATATATGTTTGCATATGTTTATGGAAATGTTCCACCAAGTCCCCTGGAGGTGGGAGCGAGGGGGCAAGGGAGCGCGGGAGCGGCCTATGCAAAAGCTCCCTACCAATTTTCAGGAAACGTGGGGGGACGTCGGGGTCATAAAAATTATAAAATTTAATATTTAAAATGTAACTATATTTTTGCAAGGAATGTATATATAGTCATCATACACTTGCATCATGAAAGATAAATCATAAATGATAAAATTACAAATCGTTGAATGATGAATCATATAATTGAAACAAATTTAAAAGTTAAAATTTAAAACATACATCATACAATCATGCATGTAAGTTTGTAAGTTTGTAACTATATAATCATTAATGTAAATACTAACAATGTACAATGAAAATAAAGTTTAAGATATCATATGACATATTATATCAAGATTCAAAATAGAGTTTAAACTGAAGTTTACAACTCAAGTCTGAAACATAAAAATTAAACGCAAATAAGTTATGTCTGAAACATAAAACATAAAACATAACATATGAATATCAAATGATATCATCATACTGATAAATGAGCATAAATGCTCGAGTTAATGCCCCACTAGTCTCTGCATCCAACTTCTGCACGAATATATCAAGATCAACCATGTCACCATCTGAATCAGAATCACTTGGATTCTCAAATATGCTAAGTGGCACATCAACTTTTGACACGAAACCATAAACTAAAAGGGGCGGTGAGGGGACGTGAGGGGGCGTGAAGGGGGGTGTGAGGGAGCGTGAGGGGGCATGAAAGGGGGTGTGCGGGGGTGTGAGGGAAACATCCCCTAGAAGTCCCCAAGACCCCGGAGCGCGAGGGGGCGAGGAATCTAAACCCCTAGGTGGGGGGGCGAGACCCCGTGTAACACTGTTTTATGGAGGTGGTGGAGCAAAAAAGAGCTCAAATAGAGATGAAAATTTTCACATAAAAAGGACTGTGGGCTTGACTAATGGTTCCATTTAAAATATAATGCAAACATGCATTGAAAATCCATCTGAGTTTGCATTGTATTACTTATGATGGATTCAAATTTGGGTTTCAAAATGCCAGGTTATGGCATGATTTTGTCGAGAAACCCTTAGTTGGATTCTCATGTTGGTTTAATTTATATTTTAAGTTTGTTTTTCAATCTTTGGGTGATAGTAAGTCATGAACTAGGTTACCAATGTGTAACAATCATATTTCAAGAATAAAGTTGTGATTTTTTTATATTATTATTATTATCTATTAGCTACGAGTATTGACACCTAATGCCTGGAATTTTGACATCTTGATAGCATGGATAATTTTGAAAATGTTTCTAGTAATGTTAACATAATAACTATCATTATGTGTCTTCACTTTTGTCACCATAATAGACCTGTGATATGGACTCATCACACAACTTCATATGCTATGTCCAAACAAGTTCAAACTGGTTGAACCTACCTCATAGTGTGGTTATTAAGGACAAGTTGCTTGGTATATAACTCGATAGCATAGACCGCGTTGCGGTTCTAAAAAGAATCCTCAAGTGTAAAAAAACTTCACGATATGTTCTACTATAAAGCCTTTTGGGATACCTAAAATAATACATGTATCATTGATGACTTTTAAAGTGTGACAAGATCTAGAGGGAAAGGAAATCAATGGAAGAGTGATCCACCAATGAGAACCTAGAATTTAGCATCAGATGAAAGTATTTCAGAAATTGAAAACCCTATAATTTTAATTAGTGATGAAGGACATCACATAGGTAATTATATTTTCATGTAGAATAATCTCGTTAATTCAAATTTAAACTACATAATATGAAAGGCATACCATAAATTTTCCAATGCAATCTCAAAACAACCTATAAAAAGGAAAACCTTCTTTTCCATGGGAAATAATTTACCTTTCCTTTTTCAAGACAATCTAAATCACAAAAAATATGAACTATACTGCACGCATTATTGGATAATGTGAAAGTGGAAAAGGAATACACTACACAAGTGATGCACACATGTACATTTTAACACTAATAGATTTTTGTAGTTGAAATGCAATGCTTGTTTTCATTTAAATGTAGGGTTTTTAAAGCAGGGAGAAATAATGGCTGCCAGATTAATAAGCATTTCTTTGGGAAAAATTTAAATCTTGTATTGGGTGATGAAGATAATAAAGGGTATTGAATCCTGATTCTTGACATCTAGAGAGAACCCTATAGCCTAACACAATCCAATGGAATTGAACAAACAAACCCAAATAGAGTCAACTCTACTATAGGAGGAAGGGCCTGCAGTAAGAACTTACCATTTTGCAAGAGCTGAGGGTGAATGTTGCTCCAGCAATGCCGAGGGCAAACGCCGAGGGCAAATGCCGTAGGAAAATGCTATTCTGCAAGAGCTGAGGGCTAATGCAGGCGAATGTCGTTTCCGAAAGAGCCGAGGGTGAATGCTGAGGGCAAATGCTGTTTTGCAAGAGCTGAGCACGAATGCTGAGGGCAAATGCTGTTCTGCAAGAGCTGAGGGCAAATGTTGTTCTGCAAGAGCGGAGGGCGAATGCCCGTGTCATATCAGACGTTAATGTAGCACACATGTACATTTGAACACTAATAGATTTTTGTAGTTGAAATGCAATGCTTGTTTTCATTTAAATGTAGGGTTTTTAAAGCAGGGAGAAATAATGGCTGCCAAATTAATAAGCGTTTCTTTGGGAAAAATTTAAATCTTGTATTAGGTGATGAAGATAATAGAGGGTATTGAATCTTGATTCTTGACATCTAGAGAGAACCCTACAGCCTAACACAATATAATGGAATTGACCAAAAAAACCCAAATAGAGTCAACCCTACTATAGGAGGAAGGGCCTGCAGTAAGAACTTACCATTTTGCAAGAGCTGAGGGCGAATGCTATTCTGCAAGAGCTAAGGGCGAACGCTGAGGGTGAATGCTGAGGGCAAATGCTGTTTTGCAAGAGCTGAGCACGAATGCTGAGGGCAAATGCTGTTCTGCAAGAGCTGAGGGCAAATGTTGTTCTGCAAGAGCGGAGGGCGAATGCCCGTGTCATATCAGACGTTAATGTAGCTATTGCCACGGATACGAAACAATAAAATCATTTTTATGTAGCGCACATATAAGTTTCGAATTTTTATGTAGCGCGCATATAAGTTTTGTATTTTTATGTGGCGCGCATATAAGTGTCGTGATACCGACGGCGGAAAAAGCGTCGCTATTGCGACGGGTACCTAAACGTCGCAATGGCGACACCTAGACATTGTGTCGCACTTGCGACGATTGGAGTCGTCTCAATAGCGACGCTTTGGGCCATAGTGTCGCAATTGCGACGTCTTCCTCCAAACGTCGCAATTGTGACACTTTTCTAAGTGTCGGTATTGCGAAACTTTTCTATAAACGTCGGTATAGCGACGGTTTCGGACGGGATGGAAAAAATTTGGGGAAATTTCTGACATTTGGTCAAAAGCATCGGAACCAAGTGTCGAAATTTCAGCCAAATGTAGTAGTGTAGGAAGATTATTACTAACAATGTTGCTGCATTTGGATCCAAAAATATGGTTGAATTTTGTCATAAATATCAGATTACATTGGGCCATTCTACTGTGTATTACCCTCAAGGTAATGAGTTGGTAGAATCCTCAAACAAGAGTTTGGTGAATATAATAAAAAAGTTGCTAGAAGACAATAAGAAATCATGGCACACAAAGCTAGTACATGCACTATGAGCTGATAGATTAACACTTAAGAAATCAATTGGAATGTCACCCTACCAGCTAGTTTATGGAGTGGATGCAATTTTTCCAATCAGTCTAGGAGTTCCAGCCATGAAGCTGATCAAAGAAGTGCAGTATGAGGATGATGATATGACAAGAAGAATCAATCAGATTATACATCTTCAACAAACCAGAGAGGAAGTATACAACAGAGCACTACACAAGCAAGAAAACATAAAGAAGTTGTTTAATAAAAGAACAAAGGCCAGTGATTTCAGCGTTGGTAACAAAGTTTTAAAGTGGGATTCTAGGAGAGAAGATAAGGGAAAACATGGAAAATTTGATAACTTATGGCTAGGCCCTTATCTCATTCATTCTATTGCTGGTAACAATTCTTATTTCTTGCAGGAAGTGAATGGAACTGAACTTCTTGGAGGTCCTGTCAATGGCAGGATGCTCAAGAATTATTTCTGTCAAGAGTCATGAATTTCAAAGCTTTTTAATTTCCATTGTAAATTATCATTTTCTGACATTGCATTCAAATTTAGAAAAACAAAAATAAAAAAACAATGGAAAAGAAAAGAGGACAGATAAAAACAAGAAAGGTATAGCCCCATACCAAAAAAGAGAGACAAAGTCTGAAAGTGTGCAAGCTTAAATGCCACTCCTAAAAACACACTTCTAGTTAGTCATACAACCTAATCATGACTAATTAGCTTTTCAATTTATTGCTGATAGGTTAGTGAATTATATTAGCCAAACAAATTAATCTTGGCTTATCAGTAAGGTAGATTAGAATAGAGAAACATTGGTTCTAAAAAGCTCAAAACTTGAACCAAAAAGAAAGAGAAAACAACTCAAACAAGACCAAAAATAGAGCTGAAGAAATAATGAAGGATGCTTTAATTTTTAGATCTTAAGCCTTCACAATTTTGTTTTAGTTTTCTGCAAATAACAGTCTATGTGTAGCTTGTTTTTATTCCATAGATCTGCAGTAAGTCAAATTTCTTAATCTTGGCTTGACTGCTTTTAAATTTCCTGTCTTAGAATTTAGAGAATAAAAGTCTGTCAGACAGTCTAATCCTGACAGACAGTAGTTAGGTAGATAAAATTATGAGTTCAACTGTTAAATCTGAACTCATGGAGAAATAAGAGTAAACTTACATTAGTTCTATGTTTTCAATAAAATAATTAAATGTTTATGAAAAGGTTTGCAAGTCCAAATGCACCCGCTGAAGAAAAAATGCTAGGAAGTAGGTTGTGTAGGTAGTTGTTTGGGAAATACCCTTTTGCTGATATGACAAGTTCTGATCATTTTTGTTAGCAGCTGATAAAAATATTATCAAAGTTCAAGGCACTGATCAGCTTCCAGAGAAAACTGTCTAAAGTTCTTGACACCTTCAAGAAGATGCCATCCCCATGTGGAGCCACTGTTAGCCACCTATAAAAATTTGTCATATCAAATGGTGGCTAAATCTTTTTTAGCCTTCAAGAAACAATTCATGACCAAATTGTGAGTTCTTAAAGTCTTATGATGATAATTATCCTTTGAGATAATATTCACTGCTGTTTCACTTTTAATCCTAAAGAACCTTGCTTTTTACCAAAGAGAAACTGCTTCTAAAAAACTTCATTTTCCACCATTTACCTCTTCATTTCACTCCCACCACAATTCCATTTTCACCCATTTTTCCTTCATAAAAATCCTTATAAAAACCCTTCATTTAACCTTCAAAATCCTCAAAAATCCCTTTTTAAACCTTATATATCCCTTTATTTGGTTTAAGAATCCCTCCTCTCACCTATCAGAACCCTTATTTTGGCCTAAAAACCCCTGTTTTAGGCCTCAAATTCACTTTTCTACACTATGAGGTTCTTAAGCCCCTAAGGGCTTATTTCCTTTAGCACCTTTTCCCCATGTGGCCTAAGCCCCGCAATTGGGTGCTTAAAGGCCTAAAAAAGCTTTTCTGAAACCTTACTTTCCTTTGTTTTTCATTACCCTGACATTATGATTTAAAATAAATCTAGATCGTTGATCTAAACAGATCAACGGACATCGGGCCCCATCCTTCCGCCCGATCACCTTTCTGTCCCTTTTCCCCTTTCAAGATTCTCTGCTTCCTCTTTAAATCTCGATCGTCCATTCATCAGATCTGATGATCGAGATTAAACCCGATGAACCCCATTCATTGTTTAAACCTGTCCACTACACGACAAAGCGCTGATGCAATCGTCAGTCCCACTGCTTCATCCTTTGCACATCTCTTCATTCGTCACGTGTGATCCGCATCGTTGGATCTGCAGCCTCCATTCCGACGGTTTCCGACACGTTTCGCTTAATTTTTTGGACCTCCTCGCAGTGCGCTACTTCCGTGCGAAATAGGCAGTATTAAAAGGGATAGGTGTCAAGCGATGTATGGAATCATGTTTTTTTGGGCAATACTACCTCCCCCCATTTCGCCACGCGAAAACCATTATTGGTTTTTCGCTAAACCGCCGCCCTCCACAACATTTCCTTTCACGTTTTTTCCTAGCCATCGATCTTTGAGATGAACGGCTCTCATTATATCATGAATCCAATTCATTTTCCCTCTATCTATTCTCCCAAGTGACTCCATCGGACAATCTCCACCTGTTGGTGAGGAAACAGGTCTCGCAGGCAAGACCCAGGTTCAGAGATTGGGGCCAACAAGGAAGTCCGTTGTAGTCTAGAACCATGTCGGCATTTTCACCCTACTCTGAAGAGCAGAGAGTCTCACCCGAGGCGTGCCATGACCACATACAGAAGGGGAACAGATCGATAGTGGCATATGGATCTGCAATTCAAGATTATCATAGAATACTTTATGTAAATAACATCATATGCACAAGAGCATTTCATAACATATTGCAGGTACTAAGAAAATAAAATTTAAAATACCACAGACATCATGCATGCATGTAACTCATATAATAAGACAGCAACCTGTAAGCATATTAATAACCTTCAGCTGGATCCACAGTTACATCGCTTCAATAGGAAGAGCTTACAATTATGTTACAGACATCCCATAGGACAGAGAGATAGATAATAGAAGTCTAGGAACTACAAAGATGTCTTGCTTGGGACAGAGCCCTTCTGCAGCATCTGCTCGATCCTCTTCAATCCTTCTACATCCGTGCGTCTCTTCTTTCGGCTGGGTGACAGGCTATTTATTCACCTTCCATCGCAACTGCTAGTTCCTCTTGCGTTCTTCTTCAGTTTCTTTCAGCTTCTTTCTATTGTCTATGAGTTCCACTATCCGTCCTCTGCCATATCTTCTCTTCGTTTGCACTTATCTGCGTCAGCTTCATCAACTATCTCTTGTTCCTCCGCAACCTCGGTAGCTCCGCTACTCACCGTAGTTGTGGCTGCCATGTGTCGATCCACAACCGAAAAATCTGTTCCTCATTCAAAATTAAATACAAGGGCCCCAACGGGCCCTAACCACAGTTTCTTGACTCGTCCTGAGTCAATCACAGATCACTGTCTCCACTTCCATTGCTCCACTGGACCCCATGCCCTGTTCTTGCTATGCACCTTCAATATACTGCCCAAACAAGGGCCCCAACTCTGGGACCTTGCTCAATGCTAAAGCCTTAAGCTCATTGAAGGTTGTCACAACTTTTTTCCACCCCTGTAACAATGCGTCTATCTCTGCGGCGATCTTGGTGACAGCTACCTCCCCGACGGGCTCCAGTACGGTTCCGAATATCGTGCTAATTTGGGTTTCGGCTTCGGCGGTTAACTGCTGCATTGTCTGGGCGCTGAGTTGGAGGGGCTGGCGAAGCTCTCGAATTGCTTTCTTGGCCATTGCTGAGCTGGCCTTGGTCTATTGGATCTGGGTCTCCAGAGCATCCACCTGGGCGTATAGCTGGTCCAACTACGAGGGGTCTATGGCATCCTGAATCGCTTTCGACAGTTGTTGTAGCTGCGCTGAAATGGGCTGAGTCTTTACGGTAAGGGCCGTCAAGCATTATTGGAGACCTTTCAGGAGGTCATAAGCATCGCGTGCTGCAGAAGTGAGAGCTTCCTGGATCTGGGTGACCTAGCCCTACTTCTCCATAATCTGCACTATGTAGACTGCCTCGGGATCGGGCAGCACTGGTTGTGTTGCTAACACTGTTTGGTTCTCTGCATTTTCCTTATGGAGGTTAGTGACCACTACCCTGAGGTGGATGGCCCACTGCAATATATCTGTTTCTGGCACATCCACAGGCATCCGAGTGTAGTGAGCCTCTACGGCTAGCCATAGTCCCGTAAACATTCTGGCCACTTCGTTTATCTGACCTTGGAGCTGCCCGTGTGCTACTGTGAGCTGCTCGCGCTATTTAGTAAGCGCAGTGATCTGCTGTTTTTGCTGTTCACACCTTTGTTGTAGTTCTGAGTGAAGCCTTTCCACCTACTGGGTGGCCCTCTAAATAAAGTGGTACAGCTGAGCCGTACCCCACGTCTCCAAGTTGGCGACCCCCTAAGTACTTTGATCCAGTCATCATTCCTACAGTGGTTTCCCACTGGCAATTGATCTGGTGGAGTGCCCTTGAGGGGACAATGACGGGGTTTGGTGAGGTGTTGAGTCTGCCATATTCAGGTCTGGCCGCTCCTGCTGATCGGTGGGAGTGGCCTGTGGAAATAGAGTAGGCTCAGGTTGTGCCTCATCTTTGTCTGTAATGATTTGTGCCATCTGCGTGATTAAATCAGGAAAAGTGACATGGGGGTCCCCAGCGGGGTTGACCAGTGGTACCACTACGGTACTTGAGTCGACCTCGGCCCCATGGTACCCATTGATTATATCTCAGATTACTGGGTCTGACACGGTGGCGGATGAGTTGGATGGTGTGGATGAAGTGGTAGGTGGAGGTGGAGCGGTACGTGGTGGTGAAAGTCGAATGTTGATGAAGTCGGAGGGGTCAATGGGAGGTTGAGGTGGAGTCCCCCCTATTGCCCCTGTTTCGACAAATGGTTCTTCTTGTATAGGCACCCCTGGACTTAGTGGCTGGGGTGGATCCTCCTCAGTGAGGTCCACCATCGGACTCGACTCTATGGTTCGGGCCCGCTTGGCCTGGGGAGCTTCTAAGGGGTTTTTGGACTTGCTCTTTTCCCCCATCGGGGTAGTCATCAGACTTGGTGAAGTAAGTAAAACATTATGAATGGTGGAGGTGATGGAGGTCTTGTAGAGAAGCAGGTTGGACTGAGAAAGCTGAAATTCAGAAAAAATAGGGAAAGGAGTGGCACCACTTGAGACAACCTGGACCACTTCGTTGAGGTTGCGTACCTTAGTGTTCAATTGGTGAATGAGTGGGGCGAGCTGCATGTTGGAGACTCGTTGTCCTGCCTCCGCTTCTAATTTTCCAGGAAGTTGTTGCGGTAGCATTTGATCGAAATTGTATGTGGGTACCCTACTTCGAATTTCCATCGCGACCCTCGGCCACGAACAAACTTCATTGTGGAAGGACGCGTCGTCAAGTTGGAATTTCAGCAGCCGCATGTGAAATGTCTCTTCCGACACGCAAGTAGGTTGGAGGAAGGTGTGCCTATGGCTGACCCCGAACCATACCTGCTCACTGTATCCATCCAGTAGATTCCTAGGCACCCTCTGCTGGCCTGTTACCACATCTGTCATTAAGCCATACCAACTTCGGAATGCCTCTGCATTGACCTCTTTGGTGCTGGGATCACCCGACACCTTCCACGGGACGAATTTCATTTCCGGAGGCTGACCCTCACTGGTAGCCTGACAAGGGGAGTATGCCACTTCCACATGGAAAATGCAACTATCAAATAGCCATAAATAAAGCTCGTGGCCCTCTTGTAATTGTCTTCGCATGCGTCAAACAACTCCTTCAGCAGGAAGGAGCACTAGTTCAACTTAGCCCCCTGGATGTAGTGCTCTGTAATGGAAATGGTATCCAGGGTACATTCTCCCTTCATGTAGTGCCTCATTGTCTTACTAGCAATGAGGTAACACGCGAACTTGACTTCGGGCTTGTTGATAAGTTCCATTTTCGCTCCCTTTCCTCCCCATCGTGTTCCATATTTTGCATAATAGTCCACATTTCCCGGCTTCTTTGCTTGTTTGGAAGTGGTCTGACATGCAGAGGATACATCCAAGCCATTCTGTGAGAGCCCTGTGAGCCGGTGGATATCCTCGGCGTGGATTGGAATTTCTTTGCCCAACCACAATGACCTGTTCTGGATGTGACTGAGCAAGAACTTCGTGCATTGCATGGCTGGTCCGGTTGTCCCGAATACTGGCAGATTTCTTAAATTTAGATTGGAGGATTTTTGGAGGCCTCGGAACTCCGGCAAGATTCTATTTGCTGCACGCCTTGCTTCTGAGGTATAAAATTCCATATACACCTGGCATTTAAGTGCTAGGAACACGAAAGAGTCCGTGAGGTCTGCATCTATGAGGGCAGCACTATCATACTTCCCTACGAGGTACTCCTTTTTATGAATCCGACTGTCGAGTTGTAGTTCTACTACTATTGGGTTGGCTCTTGTCATTTTTTCTCGGCGTTGATACACCTGCAGAATCGGTCTCGGCCCCTTCTCTTGGTTCTGTGCTTTTGGATACTTCCGCTGCTATGGTTCTGCTCCAATTTCTAATTCTAACTCGGATGTATCTGGCATTATCGTGCTTTTCTTCATGCGGGTTATGTAATTAACCAGCATGAGTGAGGTTGATGAGACCCCATAACGAATTAATTCCTGCTGGCATCCTCCACGGCGATAATCGTACGATCAGTCACCTGTTGAAGTGTGTTCTGACATCTGCTGATGGTGGTATGGGGGAATTGGTGGATGTGACGACTGAGGTTACTTCGAATTATGGAAAAATGATTACTGCAAGGTTACTTCTAATTATGTCAATTTATGTTGCAAATCTAGGCGATCCTACGGACTGACACAAGTACTAACTGAAATGATATGGACTGACACTTGACACGTTTTCTTATCCTACGGGTATGACACACTGAACACGCCCCTCCCCGACCACAATCAGTGGAGGTGCGGTCCCTGCAACTGAGCAGTTATTGACGACCTATGCATGGACAACGAACACGGCCTATGCTCATCCCAGTTGCGGGAGAGTTATTCAACTACGGTACTCTACAGATTCTCTCGAGTGCGAGAGTTATGAATGAAAAGCGAAAGAAACTTAGTCATGGTAGGGCTTCAGGTGTGCGCCATTCATCCACCCAGGTAAAACAATACCATCCAGTTGAGCCAACCGAATGGCTCCGGAATCCCTGATCTCGACGACAAAGTAAGGTCCCATCCAGTGCATCTGCAGTTTTCCCCGAAACTTCTGAAACCTGCTATCGTATAGGAGAACCTTACCTCCAACCTGGAACATTTTTCTCTTGATGTGGCGGTCATGCCACACCTTCTGCCTATCCTTCTGAACCTTTTGGTGAAACTCAGCTAGGAACCGGGCCTTGTCCAGTTCTTGCAATTCATGGAGGCGCTCCTGTAATGATTCCTCTTCCGAGAACTTTAGGGATGTGGCGATTAGAAGACTCGGTATGGTGAACTCGATGGGAATCACATCTCCATGGCCATACACCAGCTAGAACGGTGTTTTATTGCTAAAATGCTTCACCGTAGTTCGGTAGGTCCATAGTGCAGCTGGCAACTGCTCGTCCCAATCATCCCGCTGGGCATTGCAGATCTTCTTCAAACCCTTTTCGAGGATTTTGTTGAACGCTTCAATAGTGCCATTGGCTTGCAGTTGGTACGGGCTGCTTTTGTGATTTTGGATCATGAAGGTGTCCAACAGTGATTTGACCGTTTCATTAATGAAGTGAGTACCTTGATCACTGGTTAAGCTCCGTGGGCAGCCAAACCTACTGATGATGTGTTCAAAGATGAACCGAGCTGCTGTATCGGCCATACAGTCCCGTACCACTGTGGCCTCAGCCCACCGAGTGAGGTAGTCAGTGGCGGTAATGACGTACCGAGCCTTGGAATGCCTGGCTACCGGGGCTATGGGACCTACGAAGTCGACAGCCCACTTCTCAAACGGCCGTAACACATGCACCGGGTGTAGTGGGAGCTCGTCTCTGTGAGAGGGCCTCCCTGTTCGCTGATAGACATCGCATTTCTGAACAAATGACTTACAATTGGCATGGACCCTTGGCCACCATAGTCCAACCTATAGCACTTTCTTTGCAGTGGGTTTCACCCCCACATGCCCGCCCGCAATGCCGCTATGGCACTCCCACAACATGCCTTCACGTTCGTGGTCGAGTACACATCTGCTCAGAATTGCATCAAGGCCCAATTTATACAACTGCCCTGCAATCAGTTGGTGTTCAGTGACCTGGACGACCATGTGCCATTTCTAGATCGGGGTGTAGTGATGAGGGCACTGCCCCATGGTCAAGTAAGTTGCGATGTTGGCCAAATAATCTGGTATGGCTTCGACTCCAAAAATATTAGCATCAGGCAGGTGATCATCGAGAGAGCCATCGTTCTACCCCGTTTCCAACCTATATAGATGATCGGGCCTGACGTTCAACCTCCCGGGCTTGACGATCACTTCGAAGGTGAATTATTGGAAGAGTAGAAGCCATCGGCATATCTGTCCTTCCAACATAGGTTTGTTGACTAAGTACTTCAATGTGGAGTGATCAGTGAAGAACTTAAACTTACCCCCTAGGAGGTAGTGGCGAAACTTCTGGAGTGAGTACACCATTGCGAGGGCTTCCCTTTCGGTGGTGGTGTAATTCTGCTCTGCATTGGACAATTTACGGCTGGCAAAGTAGACTGGGTGGTCAACTGGCGTCTCCCCTGGTTGCGCCAAGACAGCCCCTAGTGCAATACTGGAAGCATAGATATGCATGTGGAACTACTTATCCCAATCTAGATGGACTAGAATGGGTGTCGTTGCCAGCTTCTCCTTTAGGGTGTTGTTACAGGTCAAAATACCTCCTCATCAGCTCAGAGGAGAAGACAAATATGGAAGGAATACAAAGACCTAAATTAAACCTATTTCTACCAAGGTAATGCCTCTCTATAAAAACACAATAGTGTTATAACGCAGCTGATCAGTGAATATGCCGCATTAGTTGCTAGGGCAACGCTCTGTTTACACTAGAGGGTAGTGTTACCCATGTTTTAAGTTTGAAACGGGAAAAACCCACGAAGAATGATTTGAATCTCCATCTTTTTCTCACAAGAGAGTCAGTATAAAAAGGAAACTACAAAGAACTAATCTCTTATTGGGCATTGCCATAAACAACTGAACTCTCAAAGAAGGCAAAAGCATGGAGGTTGGGGAAACATCTTGGTTTTTTCTATTCAGAACTGGTGGAAAGAGAAGGGCAATGATTGCTCTCTCCATCTCCTATAAAATGGAGTTGAAGGCTCTTGGTTCAAGGTCGAAGGATTGTCAAAGTTTGAATACTTATGAAGTGGAGATCATTGTTATAGTGTGAAGGTCAAAGGTCAAAGAGTTTCATTGAGAACTTGTTGATCAAGACATCACCACTTTGAGAGATAGAGAGATTGGAAGGCTGAGGAGGGCTTGGTGCAACCGACGGTTGTAATCCTCCTTTTTATAAATCAATAGAACTGTATCTGTTTTGTCCATTCTATGTGTTGATATTGTAATTATTGTTTAAACACTTATATAGCATGAGATGAATGGCTTAGATGTGCACAACTTAAATGTTTATTATATATGGGCTTAATTGATAGGAAATGTATGTTATGTTAGAAATTACACAGGTGCTTTAATTGATTGCAGGACCTAGATTTGGAGCTGGTGAAGGAGAACCACTGCTTCGCTGCCTAGTGCTCTCTAAAGGACCCCAAGACCATTAAAGAGGTAATCTTATATCTTTTTCTATCAAGTGTTTTTAAGTTAATATGAACATGCATATGCCATCTTTGTGAACTATACAACTAATCTTACTATCTGCCTCGGGCACTGGAAAGCCCTAAGAGGGATATACGATAACCAACAACCCAAAAATTTTACCCTATAGAAGAATTGGCGACTCCACTAGGGACTTTCCCCATAGTTTTCGGACTATTTCTTTCCTTCTTTCTTCTTTCCTCTGTTCACAGATCCTTTCGACCAATTTTTATGCCTAGTAGACATTTCAAAAGCTCGCAGAGTTCAATCCTGTTTCTGTTTGACCATTTGAAGAACTTTACCCTGGCTAACACTACCTCTGTGTGTTTTCCAGTGCATTATATTGCTGACTCTGCTTAAATACAGTGCGTTAGTCTCTGGATTAACACTGTCTTTACCCATAGACAGTGCGTTACTCAGCCAAAATTTGTTGTTCACTGCTGTGATTGTGTTTTGGTTGCAGAGTTTTTTGGCCATCAGTATCTCTCCTTGACTGAATCCCTGTTCTTGTTTACTAAGCTGGCATTTCTATTTTTTTGCTCTTGTTTGAAAAGTTAGTGTTAAAAGCATTTACTTTTTAGAGAATAATTTTATTTTATTTTTAGTTTTTCTGCATCTAGCTGAGTTAATTCTGAAAATTTCAGTTCATAGATTGTTAAGACGAGGTAGATAGAAGTCTGAATCTTTACAATTTGAACTATGTTGTTTGAATGTTAGTGCATGGATGTTGAAAAGAAACCTCTCCTTGTAGAAATACTCTTATCGAATTGAATATTTAGAGCATGTTTTACATGGTTTCTTGAGTCAGAGTCTCATTACATTTCATACGTCCACTCCCCCTCTGCAAGACTAATAATCAAGTACACTAAGAATCAAGCGATAATAAAATCAATCACATTACTCTTTTTTTGAGCTCACACAAACAGTAGTCCAGGCTAGGATCTTGGGTCAGGAAAAGTGAGAAAATCACCCAAGATCTCAAAACATGAAACTAGAGTCATTAACGAGCGAAATCCTACTGTACTCATATTATCGGGACCGTTCCTTTATCGGAGCTCAGCGCGAGACAACACTTGGGTGCACAAGAAGGTAGCCCGCCTTCGACTGCATCTGGTGGGTGTGTTATATATTGGGGTTCCCTTCGGGGATGTTGAAACTAGATCAGGGATCTAGGTATTCTGCCCATATTGCATGTTGTCCTTGACCGTGGACCCCCCTGATGATGTCTGTGATTTGAGGTATCTTTAGTGGCCATACTTTTTAGGGACTTACACAAGGTGACTAGGATGGGCTGTCCTGGTACCTGAAACAGAAGGACCCACTCTGTCTTCGGTCTTTAGGAGGGTACTCATCTTCATGAGAGTGCTTACACCTATCATCTAAGGTTCGGGCGAAGCTCTAGAGTGACCATAACTGTACTTTCAACCAACCCTCTCTGTATACTATTGTGATACTGGATTTCATCACCAGCAAACGGTATTACTCAGACAGGGCACCCTATTCTGGCTGCCTGCTGATTGATTTTAGAGAGTTTTTTTTTTCTCTCTTTTTAGGTGTGTGGTTACTATCATTGAGACTTTATAATACATCACAATTTATTAAAATTGGTTAAAAAAATAAACAAGTCACCGTGGCGTCATCTGACCCACGCTTTTTGTCTTGATGACAACAAGGTCTACCTCCTCTAACTATTGAGGAAGAACTGAACCTTGGTGAACCCATGCCTTCTCTGGAAGAGTAGTCTCCATTGACTAATCTTGATTTTCACATAGCCTCATATCATATGGAATTTCTGGAGGACCCTTTCACGGAAGGGGTTGTACCTCGTTAAAATCCTCCACTCACTGATCCATTGAGGCCTGTGATAGTTTAGATTCCACCATGCCAAGATATATCTTCAGCCGCAAAAACATCCATTTCACCACTAGAATCCATGGGATCGATGCCAATGGAAACCATCCCAGGTTCGCCACCATCCTCCCTGACGATGGTCAATTCTATGCTATCAATTGATAACCCCAGTAGTCAACATATACCTAATCCCAACCCTACGGTCATCACAACTGTCAGTAGCTCACTGAATCCTTCGGGATCTACTCCTATCGTGACCACGATGGGATCCACGGTTGCTCCTCCCACGAGTGTGACTACTTCAGTTCCTTTTAGCAACCCTTTCGATTGGAACCCTTTGCTGAGTTCAAACCCCTTGGCCACTATACCAGGGGAAATGTCACCATCACGCAGGTAGCAGGGAAAATTTCACTTCCCCTACAATCCTTAGGACAAACGGGACAACCTATTGTCAATACTATTCCCGTAAGTGGTTCAAATATAGGTGTAGGGTCTATGCTGTTGCCGAACTATGCAAGTAGTAGCATACCTCCGGGAAACTCTATTGCATCCATTTGGACTAATCCACCCCAACCTCCATCTTGAATGGGAGGGTACTTTTATACTGGGGGCAACCAACCATTCGCCCCACAATACAATATTCCCTATGGACAGCAACCATATGTCCCTAGCCCTCCACCTATAGGAAATTTTTATCAAAGTCCTACTTATCCTCCTGGTAACACATTGATGGGTGGACCCTATGGTCTAAATAGTCAGCCCATACTGCCTTGGTTAGATTCGGGGGCAAATCCACAATTTCCATTTTTGGCAGCTCTGGACATCCCCGATATCCATACACTGACTAATGATCCCATCAATCACAACCCGCTTTGGACTCCAGTATTGCACAAGATTCCTTCTGATATCCCAAAGTTTGACGGGAAACAAGGGGATGACCTAGCCACACACATCACTAACTTTCATCTATGGTCTATATACAATTCCATGGTGGATGATAGTGTTCAGCTTCGACTGTTTCTCCACACCCTTACAGGAAATGCCGCAAAGTGGTATATTGAATTACCATGTGCTGCCATCAACACTTTTGGCATTTTAGTGATGGAATTTCTAAAGAACTTCCAATTACCAATCAGATTTGAAACTGGAACGAAACTGTTAACCTTGTTGTGCCAAGACACCACCACCCACATCTCCGATCACATTTATGAATGGAGATGTAGGAGGAGTCTAGTCAAAGTGCCAATCCTGGATCATCTCTTAGCCAATTGGTTTTGTAAGTCTCTCTTACCCCACATCTCTAAAGACATCGGACTTTCCAGTGCGGTTACAGAAGATCAATGCATTCGTCATGCCCAGCATTTGGATTTAATCTATTCACAATCTGGCACACTATATGATTTGCTCCCCAATTCCCCTGGTAACCTAAATCCTCCGGCCACTCAGAAAACCAGAGCACATGCAGACGGTCGTGTTGGCACAATCTCCGGTGTGGCCACAAAACAATCTCGGGGGCAAGCCTCCCAGCCATCTTTGGTTGCCACCGCTCCTCACCAAACGACTACTCTTCCTACCGCTGAGGTAAATTCTGTGAAAACTTCACAAAAATCCAGTGGGAAAAATAAGAAGAACAAGAAAAAGACATCTTCTTCAGAAGAGTAGTTGGACAATCAGAATAACCCTAATCTAAAAAACGCTGCCAAAAATGACAAAGGGAAGGATAAACCCATGAAATTTCCTTGCAAGATCTGTGTGGAGGACCACTTGACATACAAATGTCCTCCGATGTAGGAATGCACCGATTTTACTGCCAACAAGGATTCTGGGTGAACACCTGTTGTTCTTCATAATCCTTTCCCTAATCAATAGTAGCAACATCAACACATGGTTGACAACCCACCACACCCCCAGCAACGGAGCCATGGTGGTTCACATCCTTCCGGCGAAGGATCATCTGCCATTTATGGCATTGAGAGTGTTGAACTTCAAACACGAGCCAAGCTTTATGGAAAACCTACCATAGATGCTCAAGAACCTGGTACTAGTTCAAATCTACCGCCGCCCAACGATTTTCATATCGAATGGCCTACTGCTGACCCCGTGATTCGTCCCCCTAAAGGGACACTTCGATGCACGACTCATAACACCTTTGCACGTGCAGCCCAAAACTACAACATTGTAGAAGATTTAGTGCAGGCACCGTCAGCTATGTCTACTCTCGAATTATTACAAACCTGTCCAGCACAAAGGAAAGCCTTGCTTTTGGCCATTGGTGGAATAGAACCCCAGGATTCCATGCTAGCTATCTTTGATATGGAAAAATATAAACCTCACCTCTCACACCAACTCGCATTCCAGGTGTAGGTTATGTCGAAAGGGAGACCAATCCATCACACTGTCATAGACGAAGGTGCTTCGACCTGCATTATGTCACAAGCTTGTTGGCTCAATTTCGGTTCTCCTACCTTAACACCGCCATCGAATTCCCTCAAAGGTTTCGATGGCCACACATTCCTCCCAAAAGGATACCTTGCTAGCTTTCCCATCACTCTGGGTGGGAAAAAGGTAACCGTGGATGTTGAAGTTGTAGAGTCCCATCTCAACTATAATCTATTGCTTGGTCGCAGTTGGTCTTATGCCATGACCGCCATTGTTTCTTCGGTCTTTCGACTCATCCTATTTCCATTGGATGGGAAAATAGTCACAGTGGATCAGTTATCCTTCTACACCCCTGATTATACCATGTTACCAAGTAGCACTGTACCCCGAATACGAGGTTTTCCTGACTCTTACGTCAGTATCGGTACCGATCTTCTGAAGGCATATTCCCTACTGGGTTGTTTTCCTCTCCCGCTGCCACATATCCCAAACACAGTTTCAATTATATCCACCACTTTGAATGGGTCTATCGACCCATGGATCATCTTGGCACCTTCATACATTGATTCCTACAGAGATCATATGCCGCTCTCACTAGCCGAGTTGGCTTACCAAGCCATCCAAATAACATCTGAACCCTACACTGCCATGGTTTCGACCGAAGGTACAAAACTCCCACCCATCACAGTTCTCTCTAAAGATCTCCTAAGTGAAGTCTTGCCTACAAACAAAGCTATTTGAGAGATCATGACTCTAGAAGAACGACCTTGGGGAGAGTTTCACCATCGTGCTTCGATGATTGACTCGGACGTGATAAAAACTGAAATCCCATCCTTTGACCCACCTGAGATGGTTCCCTCTGCTTACACTACTGTTCAAACTATCGATTCAGAAGGGAACATGGGTAATCTTTCTAAGAAAATTCTCATTGATATCTCGGTCAAAATGGGTATCGTGGAAAACATTCAGATTGGAGCCGATTGTAATCTCGAGGAAATTGCATGCTTCACATCCATTTTCAAGGAATTCTGTGATGTGTTTGCTTGGTCTTATGATGAAATGCCCGGCATAGATCCATCTATAGTCGAGCACGAAATCAAGATTTATGACAATGCCAAACCAATTCGACAGCGACTCAGACCTGTCCACCCGCGCAAAGTAGTTGCCATAAATATTGAGGTAGAAAAAATTTTAAACACTGGTTTCATCTATCCCATTCCTTTGACAGAATGGGTGTCCAATCTGGTTCCCATCGATAAAAAACAAGGCACCATTCGAGTTTGTGTTGACTATCACGATCTGAACGCCACTTGTCCCAAAGAAAATTATCCTACGCTGTTCATTGATCAGATTCTCGATGATTGTGCCGGATGTGAATCTTTTTCCTTCATGGATGGATTCTCGGGCTATAACCAGATTGCAATTAAAAAAGACGACCATCATAAAACTTCCTTCATCTGTCCGTGGGGCACATTTGCATATTGAAAACTCCCATTTGGATTGAAGAATGCTGGAGCAACTTTTCAATGGGCTATGGATTACACTTTTCATGACATTCGACATATTGTACAGGCTTACTTGGATGACCTTCTGGCCCATTCTAAGAAACAACCTGATCACCTCGCTCATCTGAAAGAAATTTTTGCTAGGTGTAGATTCTACAATATACGTTTGAATCATCATAAGTGCGTATTTATGGTCGAGTCCGGATGTCTGTTAGGTTTCATTGTCTCCAAGCACGGGATTAGGGTTGATCCCAATAAGGTTAAGGTGATTGTTGAATTTCCGACACCACAATCCATCCTTCAACTCCAACGTTTGCAAGGGAAGGAAAATTTTTTACGTTGATTCATTGTTAACTATGCCGAGATGATGAAAGGATTTATGTAATTATTGAAGAAAGGAACACTATACTTGTGGGATGACCAATCTCAGCGGTCATTTGGTGCTTTAAAACATGCACTTGTGTCAGCCCCACTCCTTAGTGCCCCTGACTACTCACGCGACTTTCTCCTCTACCTGGCAGCCTCACCATCCTCACTTGGAATGGTTCTGGTTCAAGTTCACATTGACGACAGTGAACATGTGATTTACTATTTATCCAAAGGTCTAATCAGACCTGAATTACGTTATTCACATGTGGAGAAACTTTCTCTGGCGGTATTTTTTGCCGTCACCCGACTCCGACACTATATATTGCTGCGAAAGACTACGGTTATTTGTTTGGAGAACCCCATGCGACATATCTTGTCTAGAAAAATTATTGGAGGAAAATATTCCAAATGGATCATAATCCTCCAGCAATTTGATTTGGTCTTCACAGCTGCCAAAGAAAAGAAATCCCTCGTCTTCGCTGAATTATTATCGGATCTTCCCCAAATCGACCCAGGAGAAGTAGCTCATGATCCATTTCCTGATGAATCTGTATACTTGGTCGATTCTTCAGACCCATGGTATGGAGACATTTTGGTCTACCCACAAACCCAACGCTTCCGCCCAACTGTCACGTCCGACGACAGTCGTCGTATCCACCACCAAGCAAATCACTACCTTATGCTAAATGATACACTATATCGTCGTGGTGTTGATACTATTCTCCGACGTTGTCTCACTTTCGATGAGGCAGAACGCGTTTTGAATGACTGCCACATAGGGGCATGCGGTGGTCATATTTCGAGCATAGCTACTGCCCAAAAAATATTGCGCGGAGGGTACTATTGGCCCACTTTGTTTAAAGACTGCATTGCAATGGTCCAGAAGTGCCATTCGTGTCAAATTTTCACAAAGAAAATGTGTGCTCATCCTGCCCCCCTTCATCCGGTTATCTCCATTGGTCCTTTCACTAAATGGGGAATTGAATTCGTCACCTGCAATCCCACTTCGGAAAATGGACACAAATACATCGTGGTTGCGGTCGACTATTTTACGAAATGGGCAGAAGCCATTCCCACTTTCAAGGCCGATGGCGAAACCGCCACTCTATTCCTGTTCAATCAGGTAATCTATCAGTTCGGCATGCCCCTATCTATTGTCACAGATCATGGATCCCACTTCCAGAATCATATGATGACCGAATTAACATCCATGCTAGGTTTCCATCAAGATCATTCTTCGTCTTATTATCCTCAAGCTAATGGTCAAGTCGAAGCCGTAAATGGCATTCTCAAAACCATGATTCGTTGATTGGTCGGAAATAATCAAACCACGTGGCATCGGAAGTTGTATTCCGCATTATGGGCATACCGAACGTCAGTCAAAACTGCCACAGGTTTCACGCCATTCCAACTTGCATTCGGCCTAGAGGTAGTACTTCCAATCGAGTGCAAAATTCCATCACTCAAACTCGCCGTTGAACTCCTTCCTGGCACCACCGCCATAGAAGAGCGCTTTCTCTCACTCGATCATTTGGATGAAACTCGTCAAGATGATACACTAGCATTCGAATCTCACCAGCGCCGAGTTAAAGCTCAATACGACAAATCTGTCAAGCCTCGTTATTTCCAAGAGGGCGATCTTGTTCTACTCTATGATAAAAAACATGACCTCTTGGGGGCAGGAACACTCCAACCATTATGGATTGGTCCTTACATCGTCACTAAAGTCCTCTCAAAAGGGGCTTATGAACTTCAAGACTGTAATGAAATTCCACTCGCGGAGCCCCGCAACGGGCTCTATCTAAAGAAGTATTTTACCTAGTTTCACACTAGGCATATGCTTTGTAATTTTATGTATATAAGTTTTGCCTATTGTTTTGATGTTTCTGGATAGTTTTTGGTTTTCAAGGTGTTTTTTTTCTCATGAATAATCTTTTTCTTTCACACATATGTCGTCGCCCTCCTTATCATACGACGGATATGCAGACGATGCTAGTCGTCACACTAGACGCATTGCTTCAGCTGCTTGGGTTCTCTACACTCCTGAGTCAGACCTTCTTGGTTACGGGGGAATCTTCCTAGGTAGCGCCACCAATAATGTTGCCAAGTACATGTCAGTGATCCAACTCCTCACGGAAGCGACATCTCATGACATCTCCAATTTAGTGGTCAGGTTAGACTCCCAACTCGTCATTTTGCAGTTAAACAATCATTACCGTGTTCGTCATCTAGTCTTTTTATGTTATTTTTTAAGGGTGAAACTTTTAGAACATCAATTTCAAACAATTACATTTGAGCACGTTCCTAGAGAATTTAATGCATTAGCCGATTCTTTGGCAAAATATGTGTTAGATTGGCATTTGCTACATTTATTATAAAAGATTTATACATGATTATATTTTCATCCCATTGAAAAATACATAAAAATTTAAAAAACAAAAAATCACCAAAAAGTATGTGTATATATATATATGCCGTGTCCAGTACAATAGTCACATCAAAAAATCTTCTAAAAATTGGGTGTTTTACAAAAATTTGGCTACACTAAGCCACGCTCTGACACTAATACATCCGCTCCACTAGCTAGGCCTCATGATCATGGTAACATACAACTGCTCTGGCTATCCTCCTCAGAGGCATCAGGTATCTCTCTGGCACACCCACAATATGCCGCTACAAATGAACTGGAACCTCCCGCATAGGAAGGGGTGGTATGCCCATACTCAAACCCTCCAAGTTTTTGGAGAGTTCATGTAAAACCTGGGCATCATCATCCTCGGCGGCTTCCGCATCCTCTGCTGCTACGCCAGCCTCGGGTAGCTGCAGTCCTTGCCGTGCATAGCGAGGGGCCCCAACTGGCCGAACAGGTGCCACATCTGTGTCAAGCAAGCAAACGCTTCATGTCAAAACATAATTTTCACCCTATTTCAACAAAAATAAAAAAAAATTACATAAACATTCAAAAGAAAAAAAACAAAACAAAACAAAGTACTTCCATGAAATGCACTGATCATTTCCTTCTTACCATCGAGCCCCCACTGGGTGCCAGGAGGAAATACTAACTCCAGATCACCTGTGAAGTTCATCCCTGCATAGGGGTAATCCTCAATCATGATAATATGGGAGATTAGCCAATCAAAAAATCCATCATCAAAATAGTGGCGGACGGGACCCTCTCTAGTCCGCGGAAGCAAGGCTGCCCACCGAGCCTGCCTCGGCTCGCGTGGGCGCAATGGCGATGTGACAATCCTGGGCCTCATCAGTGGTACCCGCTCCAGTACGAAAGATACAATCAGTGTACCGTACCCAAACTCTCTCTGGGTACGACTCTTACATGCGGTAAGCTCTGCTCAGACCCGATAGACAACTTCGTCACACCAGTCAAAAACCTTAGGCTGCATATAGTCCAAGGCTAGGAGTACCTGGGCCTTGGTGGCCACATGCTGACTCTTGGCACCTGCCAAGCAAAAAATCATCCATAAGATAGACCTCAATGATCTCAAAGCTACCTGTGTGATCGGTACCTGGTTGCTCACAGCCTGAGTGTCACGTATGCAATGCACACGAATCAGATCAGCAGTGGAACGTGGGTCAGCTCTGGACCTTGTCAAGTTGGGCCTCGGCCTACGGCATGATAGGCCGGTCAAAAAGTACACATCATCCTTTTTGATGGAGAGCTCATTGCCCCCAATCCGAAAGACATGGTGCCATTCATCCCATTGCTGGATTAGCCACCTCAGGAGGTCCTCTTGACCCCTCATCAGTTCTAAGCGGGCATATTTTAGCAATCCGCATCTGCAGAGAGCCATCAAGCTTGCAGCATCCGTCACCATCTCTCGTTCTTCCCGTTCATGTTCTCTCTCTCGCCAGATACTCATGATTAACAGCTGAGCACCTGCAAATACAACATTTTCAACCGATCAACACTTTCTTGGACCACTTCAAAATAGTAAAAAACGAGTTGCCTAAAAACACGGTGCACCTAATGCTAGCCCCAGTGTAAAACAGAGCGTGATAATGCAACATCCCTTCACGGGTTATGAATTTAACGCATTTTTAACACTACTGGACCGCGTTAGGCACAAGAATTTTTTAGGGCCTCACAATTTTCTCATTTTGAACCAGCAAAAAGTAACAAAAAGACAATTAAATGATAACAGGAGGTTTTAGCTCTTACCTGGATCTCGCGGGAAGGAAAACCGTTGCCCGGATTGACCGTAATCATCAGCTGAAGATTTCACCCCTTTTCACCCTAGAGCTCCTTCACAGCACTCAAAACAGTGAAAATGAAGGTCTTCTGACTTTCTTATAGCCAATTCTAGGGCATGACTCTCTTAAGCTAGTTGGCAAAAGTCGTGAATTCTTGCTGCGCATGTGTCGCAACTCTTGAGATTTGGTACTGATGTTCTGATGAGTGATCAAGATTCATATGCAGACATACTCATGTTCGCTCGAACATTCTTTTTATGGTATTTTTCTTGCTCATTAATCCAAAAAACCTCAAGTTCTCTTCTTCGGACTCATTAAACTTATACGAAGTTGATATCGAGCGTTCGTTTTTATGGTCTCTTTTTCTTGCTCGTTAATCTGAAAAACCTAGAGTTCTCTTCTTCAGACTCGTTAAAACTATGAAGAAGCACTGAGCTTTCTTTTTAGTTACCTTTTTCTCGCTCATAAAACTGAAAAAACCCCGAGTTGACTTTGTCGGGCTCGTTAAACTACCACGACAGAGAGTAAGGAGCCATTATTTTCCTCTTTTTCAAAGCTCTTTAAACCGAAAAAGTAACCAAGTTTTCTCCGCGTGACTCGTTAAAATTTCACGGAGGTAATCGAGTTTTCTCCACATGACTTGTTAAAATTTCACGGAGGTGATCGATTTTTCTCCACGTGACTCGTTAAAATTCCATGGAGGGCACTGAGTTTTTCTTTGTTGGACTCGTTAAAATTTCACAAAGAGTACTGAGTTTACTCTGTCTCCTCGTACTCATAACAAAATGAGGTAGACGTCCATCGAACATAGATTTCTCACTTTTCCAGCTTCGATGGACTAACTTACGAAAAATGAACTATTTCGGGCTTACTATTCTCCCTTTGCCATGCCCGGTTATCAAGACATGACAAAGGTACCCCAATGGAGTCGTCTTTTACGATATTTTTCAGACTCTCTAAAGATGAAAAATTCACCAAGTTTACTCATCTAGACTCGTTAAACCTAATCAGATGGGGCACAGAGTTGTCTTTTATGATATTTTTCAGACTCTCTAAATATGAAAAATTCACTGATTTTACTCGTCTGGACTCGTTAAACTTAATCAGATGGGGAAAAATTTGGACAAAATGGATACTACCTCTGTTACATTTCATAAAGGCCGATTTGGTAGCAAAATTCTTGAACATGGCACTTCCCAGAAAATTCTTTCGCAGTTAGCCGAACCCTACCATCTATGAGTATTAGCCTTCATCTCCCAGTGTCCCTGCACCGATAAAATCCTAACACACTCTTTGGTGTTCATTAAGCCTCAGCTGCCTAGTACCCTATTACAGTGCCTTCTATTGTTCAAGAAGATCTCGCTATCTACGGCTCCTGTTATCAACCAAACCGCTCATTATGCCAGAAATTATTTATCGTCCGACATCCCCATTTACTCTTCATTATCTCAAATCATAAAAAAAATCAATTGGTTTCTGTTTCGTGTTGACTAATGTAGGACGCCTCAGTGCCTACCTTTCAAAAAATCTCTTCCTATCGACTTCAGCATCTTATCTAGGAAGTTGATCCAGAAACCCATCAGTACCCAGATACTTGCAGACATTAGTGGTAGGTAGTCTTGTGTTTGATCAAGAGTTTTCATCATTGGCTCCTGGTTGAATGATTCTACGAGTGTTCGACTTCAACTCATTTTATTTACACTCACTAGATTGTACTGCGCATCTTAGGGACCATCATCATTATTGGTGGCCACCTTCGCGTCTGTTAACAATTTTCATTATTGACTGATAATCAGACGATTTCTCACATGTTCGATGACAGCTCCTTCATTCACATGTTAAGGAATATGAAATTTAAGTGAATCGACGGTCAAGACCTTGGGGCAAAGGTTACATCATTAAAGTTGTGTTCCCTTCCCCAAGTTGCGATATTGTTTATGGAGACAACTTCTTCAGCCTGACCCTGTTATGACAGAAACTCCCACATTGTGCTTATCGGTGGACAGATTCTTCATATCTCTATTCTAGAGAAATCATGTTGTTTAAGCTACTGAGCATGGGAATGCCCGACACAAGGCAGATACTATATTTTATGACATATGTTGTTGTTTCAGGTTTTCCTCGGTCTTTCAATCTCTTTATCTCTACTACACACATTGTAAAGTATTTCAGCCATCGTCTTCGTCTCTAGCCTCACACTTTAGGGGGCATCTGTTACAGGTAAAAATACCTCCTCATCAGCTCAGAGGAGAAGACAAATATGGAAGGAATACAAAGACCTAAATTAAACATATTTCTTCCAAGGTAACGCCTCTCTATAACAACACAAGAGCATTATAACGCAGCTGATTAGTGAATAGGACACATTAGTGGCTAGGGAAATGCTCTGTTTACACTAGAGGGAAGCGTTACCCGTGTTTTGAGTTTGAAACGGGAAAAACCCATGGAGAATGATTTGAATCTCCAGCTTTTTCTCACAAGAGAGTCAGTACAAAAGGAAACTGCAAAGCACTAATCTCTTATTGGGCATTACCATAAACAACTGAACTCTCAAAGAAGGAAAAAACATGGAGGTTGGGGAAACATCTTGGTTTTTTCTATTCAGAACTGGTGGAAAGAGAAGGGCAATGATTGCTCTCTCCATCTCCTATAAAATGGAGTTGAAGGCTCTTGGTTCAAGGTCGAAGGATTGTCAAAGTTTGAATACTTGTGAAGTAGAGATCATTGTTATAGTGTGAAGGTCAAAGGTAAAAGAGTTTCATTGAGAACTTGTTGATCAAGAAATCACCACTTTGAGAGATAGAGAGATTGGAAGGCTGAGGAGGGCTTGGTGCAACCGACGATTGTAATCCTCCTTTTTATAAATCAATAGAACTGTATCTGTTTTTTCCATTCTATGTGTTGATATTGTCATTATTGTTTAAACACTTATATAGCATGAGATGAATGGCTTAGATGTGCACAACTTAAATGTTTAGTATATATGGATTTAATTGATAGGAAATGTATGTTATGTTAGAAATTACACAGGTGCTTTCATTGATTGCAAGACCTAGATTTGGAGCTGGTGAAGGAGAACCGCTGCTTCGTTGCCTAGTGCTCTCCAAAGGACCCCAAGACCATTAAAGAGGTAATCTTCTATCTTTTTCTATCAAGTGGTTTTAAGTTAATATGAACATGCATATGCCATCTTTGTGAACTATACAGCTAATATTACTGTCTTCCTCGAGCACCGGAAAGCCCTGAGAGGGATATACGATAACCAACAACCCAAGAATTTTACCCTACAGCAAGTGTCAAGGGCTAACTTGTAGTCATTTGTCCACTGGAACACTTCTGATTTCCGTAGTAACTTTTCTAGAGGAGCAGTGATCTTCATGTAATTTCTGATGAACCGTATGTAATAACACATGTGCCCTAGCAGTGACCGTAACTGCTTCACTATTTCTGGGGCTTCCATGTGGATGATCGCGGCTACCTTGGCGGGGTTGACGTAGACCCCTTGCTTGCACACCACATGTCCTAATAGCGTTCCGAAGGAAACTGCAAAGATGCATTTGTTCAAGTTCAAGGAAATCTGCAATTTTTGACACCGATCAAACATAATGCATATCAAGGTGGCATGGTCTTTCAGAAAACTGTAGATGGTCCAATCATCCATGTATACTTCCAGGAACTTATGAATGTACTCCCAGAAATTAGCGATGACGATCTGGGAAAACACAGTAGGGGCGTTCTTCAACCTGAATGGCATCACGTGGTATGCAAAAGACCCACACTCGGTGGTGAATGTCATCTTTGTTTTGTCTTCTTCCGCAATGCGCACTTGATGATAGCCCGAAAATCCATCAGTGAAGGAGTAAGCCTTATTTCCCGCAACATTGTCCAATACTTCCTCGCTGAATGGGGTGGGAAATGGGTCATGGATACAGGCATTGTTCAAACTTTGGTAATCCACGCAGACGTGGATTTTAGACTTTTCCTTCTTATTTTGAATGACGATGGGACTCACCCACTCTACTTCTTCCACAGGGAAGATCAAACCTGCCTTCAGCATTTTATCGATCCCCAGCTTGACTTTCTCTTTAATCCGCGGGTTCAACCGGTAAGGTCAATGCTTCACGGGCCTGGCGTCTGGTTTCAACACAATGCACATTTCTCCGAGGTCCCCTTTGATGCCCTTTAAGTCTGCAACCGATGAAGGGAATAGGTCTTCGTATTCTTGGAGGAGGCTGAAAATTTTCTTTGTCATCTCCTCGTCCCAGTAGTCCCCAACTGTAGCTAGTTTGGGTTTCTCCTCCATGCCGATGTTTAGCTTCTTTTTCTTCAGCGGGAGTAGATGGACGCCTTCAGTGGTTGGCTCTTCTTTGATGTTCTGCTTGCCTTCCTTCTCTTCAAAATATAGGTGCCTTAGGTCCTCCAGACTGTCATCGTCTGGCTCACCATCGATCCGTTGGAAAGCCAGCTCGCGCCTCCCCTCCAGATTTAGTGCTAATGTTCTCCCGTCGGTCCCCAGATCAGGGAGAAATAGTACCCCCTTTATGGCCTGTAATGCTTGGGACACTAGCTCTGTCTCCACTTCGAATGAAAAGCACCAAATAAATTTGTTCGCGACTTCCTGCCAGGAGCTGGTCTCTCTTTTTCTCTCTTCTTCTAAGTACCAGGCATGTGGGATGGTATCTAAGGAGTGGACGAACTGATGTACCCATAGCTCCTCCGGGTACCCTATACTTTTCCACTGCTCCTCACAGGTTTTCAGGTGGTCCCTCGGGTCGGAAGTCCCTTGGTACCTGTACCTGCTTCGAGGGCCCTCATCTTCTTTGAAGCACGCCCTCAAAGCCTCCGCCACACAACTCCACCGTGACAGGGTGTTGCAGTGATTTTTCCACCACCTGGCTGATGTGGACTATAGTGCTACGTCCAAAAGTGGTATCCTACTTCCTTCTGGTACTGTGTCTTCTACCTTTGCAATGAAGGTATTTACGGCTTGCATGTTGGACAAGGTGGAGTACTCCCTGATCTCAGAGCCAATCCAATGGAGTCTAGCGATATTGGCACATCTCCTCGTGCTGGTCTCATACCCACCTTGCTGCCAGTCCTCCCAGGCTAGTTCTGACCCTAGCTCCAAGCTCTGGACACTGTGCCAGCTTATGGAGCTGGTTGCAGTCGGGTTAATATAGTCTTCCTGCTTCCCTTCTGTCATATGATAGAGGTTTTCCAATATCTGAGCATCCTCCCTGTTATCCATAGTTTCTGTATATATTGGACCCTGATAGGGGTCGAGAGGTTGAGTGACCTGGACCTCTCTATCTTTGAAAATCATCAGTTCCTTTTTGAGGTCGATGATGGCACAATTTTCAAAAGCCCAGTCGATCCCTAGCAATGCAGGGTAGGGATCCTTGTCTCCCATGATATCAATGACCTCAAAGTTCGTGTAAGTCTTCACCCCTGCAATGTTGACCTCGACATCTTCGATTCGGCCGATCGGTATAATGCAGTACTGGTTCACCATCCCAAGCTGGATTGGCGAGTAGGTTAGCCGTGGCTGCCCAAGAGCCTCCCACGTCTTCCGAAGCAGGATATTGACGTCAGATCCTAAGTCGAGCATGGTATCTCTGATCTGAAATCCCGCAACATGCGTGTTGAGCCGAAACTCTTTTCCTGTTCTTCATTTGTTCCACTTGACCCACTGTACATACTGGGGTGTTGTGTTCGAGGGTTCCCTTAGCCCTGTGTTCCCCTGCAGTACATCCTCCAAGGTATGCTTGAGTTGTTCCCGCATTGAAGCATTATCAACAATTTTGAGGAGTAGATGGAGCCATTCCTCAATCAGAGCCCCCGTAGCGCTCTGTTCCCTGGTATCAGTCGTCATGGGTATCTCAAGGCCTTTGTCTCTCCCCAGCTGGGCAAAGGTCTCCACCACCTCATGGAAGTACTTCTGTGCTTCAGGCCTTATCATTTTTTTCGGGGAGGCAGGCCTGATCTCGTGGATCAGCTCCTTCTCGCGAGCATCCTCCCTCGTTTTCTTTCCTCCTCGCATCACGATGGCTACGTTCTGCATGGCTGGAGTTGCTGTCCCTTGAGGTTTTGAGTTTACCAGATTCGTGCCCCTCTGTCGTGCTCATTCCTCCCACTTCTTGATAAGTTCAGGGCATTCCTCTATCGTGTGGGTGTTCACGCGGCACTGGGAACACCATGGTATTCTGGGTAGGGGGAATTCCCGAGCCATGTGACCCTCCTGGTCATAGTTTTAGAATTTCAGGGGACCTCGTCCCCCTATGCGGCCTCTGCGCATACCGCCTCCTCTGCCCCTGGAAGCCTCGTTCACCTTATAGGAGGGCCGGTCTAACCAGTCCGCCAATGCGTTGAGAGCTCTACACTATTCGGTGTTGTGAGTCGTGGAAGCAAAAAATTCACAGTATACATTTTTTGGGACATTGGAGTACTTCTGCAAAATCAGACATGTCTGGGGCTGATGACCCACCGTCCCAAAAATTTCACAATACTCTGTGGCGGTTTGGTTTGGTTGAGGTGGGTACCCTGTGTAAGGTTGTTGCGGCTGATAGAACCCCTGTGGGTTCATCGATGCACCACCCCCACTAGGTGGACCCCCCTGTATTACTGCGACTGAGGGCCCCACTCCCGGGCTACGCAACTGAGGAGACTCAGTTGCCACGTGCCCTTCGACCAGGTAGTGTGTGCACCAAACGTTCGGCCTGGCTGGTCTTATGGGCTGCATCTCCTTAAGCTTTTCAGTTAGATTTGAAATCTAATGTTGCAATCCTAATAGGGAAGGATCCTTCGGGTCTGACCCTCCCTGATATTCCTGAGGTTAGCCCGCCATTGCCTGTTCCAAAGCATCCTACAAGTTGTCGATCTTTTGCTGGGTGAGGGGGGTTCGTGTCAAGGGAAGAGGAGCCTTGATGAACTAGTCCCTCTGATGGTTTGGGTTGATCGAGCAAATGAGTTTCCTGATCGCATCCTTGAACCTCCGCATCAGCTCCCATGCAGTATATCCTTCTTTCTGCTTAATCTCCCATAGTTCGGATAGACCTTGCTGGTCTGTTTGGGGAAGCTTAAATTCTCGGACAAAATCCTGCTTGACATCTGCGATTGCTGGATTCAGGTGGGCCTCTGACCACTTTATGAACCATCACAATGCCCTTTCTCTCAGCATGGTTTGGAATTCTATTAGCTTCCCTGCATCTGGCGTCTGCCGAGCCCTCCATATGGCTTCACAGAGGTACTAGTGTTGCTCCACATCATCGTTACCCTGGCCAAAAAAATTTGGGTACCGGGTGAATGACCCCGCCATATTTACTTGCAGAGGTGTGACTATAATAAACCCTCCAAGTCCTGGTTCCGTGACTATACCACTAGGAATTTCAATACAACTAGGAATTCTGCTATTAACAGGTGTCACTGCTAACAATGAATTGTTGTGCAATCGACTCAATTCTTGTAACTTAATGAAAATATCACTTAAAGGTTTATAGAGTACCAGGGGAAGGTAGGGATCCTTTCCATTCAAGCTTTGGGAAGTAGGAATACCTGGAGATGGTGGGATAACCTTAAGTATGAAATTTAGGGTCCCGGCAACGGAACCATTTGTTGGCAAGAAAACAGGTCTCGCGAGCAAGACCCAGGTTCAAAGATTGGGGCCAACAAGGGAGTCTGCTGTAGTCTAGAACCACGCCGGCATTTTCACCCTACTCCGGAGAGCAGAGAGTCTCACCCGAGGCATGCCGCGACCAAATTTAGAAGGGGAATAGATCGATAGTGGCGGATGGATCTGCAACTCAATATTATCATAGAATAGTTTATGTAAATAACATCATATGCACAAGAGCATTTCATAACATATTGCAGGTACTAAGAAAATAAAATTTAAAATACCATAGACATCATGCATGCATGTAACTCATATAATAAGACAACAACCTACAAGTATATTAATAACCTTCAACTAGATCCACAGTTACATCGCTTCAACAGGAAGAGCTTACAATTCTGTTACAGACGTCCCATAGGACAGAGAGATAGATAATAGAAGTCTAGGAACTACAAAGATGTCGTGCTTAGGACAGAGCCCTTCTGCATCATCCGCTCGATCCTCTTCAATCCTTCTACATTTGTGCATCTCTTCTTTTGGCTAGGTGACGTGATATTTATTCACCCACCATCGCAACTGCTATTTCCTCTTGCGTTCTTATTAAGTTGCTTTTGGCTTTTTTCTGCTGTCTATGAGTTCCGCTATTCATCCTCTGCCGTATCTTCTCTTCGTTTGCACTTATCTACGTCAGCTTCATTAGCTATCTCCTGTTCCTCCGCAACCTTGGTAGCTCCGCTACTCACCGTAGTTGCGGCTACCATGTGTCGATCCGTAACCCAAAAATATGTTCTTCATTCAAAATTCAAAACAAGGGCCCTAACACCACTGTTGATTTCTCTAATCCAACAGCTCCTGTTCGCTGTCGCACCCAAACCTCTGTTTGCACCTGGTTAGCTGTTCTTCTAGGGTTTTTCTCCCTCCGCCACTGCATTTCATCTATCCTCAAGCTTTTATGGTGCCTCCATTAAACCTCTGAACGTAGTATTTACAACATCTGTAGGGTTTCTTAACAATTTGTTGTGTGTTTTTCAGGGTTTTAATGGTGGTTCTTCTGTGTTTTTCCACAGTCATAGACAGGTGACAGAAAGGCTCGGAGTGTCGATTCTGTGCCTTAATCCATTAAAAAAAAGGGAGTTTCGGGTTACGAAATTCATGTTTATCAGGGATATCATGACCCTCTATCTCAGAAACCCTCCCTCTGACAGAAAGCCACCCATGCCACTCAAACAGAGCACAAAGTGTATCAGAGTGAAGAAATTAAGGTTAAAGGGTGATTAAATCCAAAGTATGAAGATCAGGGTTTTGATCCTAAGGTTTAGAAGGATAAATTCAGTGTTAAAGAAAAAATACCCGAAGACTAAGATCAAGGCTAATTAAGCCTAAACACAGCTCAAGAACAGATTAAAGTGTTTAAAGGTTAAACAAAGAAAAATATCAGTAAAGAGGCCTCCACTGCCACATTAGAGGCCAAAATATCCTCTTCAGCTACCAAAGTGCCACCTGCAGCCTCAATAAATCAGAACAAGGCATAGTTATTACCTAGTCAGTGATATTTTGTTTAAAGACAGCCAGAGTTATTGCCAGCCTACCTAAAGAGTTTTAAAGTCAACAAAATCTGCCAAGTAGCTTAATACTTAATGAAAGCCAATTAATACAGAGGAAATATCAGAAATATTCTCTATTGAGCCCCTCAAAGGCAAAAAAGCGTTAACTTATATTAATTGAACCTAGAGACCCTTTCTTTATTCCACCTCCTCATTTTCTTATAAAATCTCCTTGAGGGGCACATTGTTGGGGTGGTTGGACTTTGATGTAATAGTTGTTGTATTGAATCATTGTTGAATGTAAATAAGTTCTAAAGCTCTGAAGCTCTATTAAGTTATTGAAGAAGTTAGGCTGATAAGAGAAGTTGTTGCTGTGATGAAGCATTGGACGTGTAGTTTGTAACTGGATTGACAATCAATATACAAGCTGATTATTGGGATCCTGGTCTATATCATTGGTGAAGTACCTCTCAATGTTATTGTTTTCCTTTCATGTATGACATTTTGTTCACTTTTCTCTGATAAAGAACAACAAGCATAGAGCTAGGATTTACTGTTAAAAGTACCCTACTCTCACTGACAAGCTTTATCTATATGTTTTCTGCTAATTGTGATATTTGAGAATGACTTAAATTAAGTATAAACATTATCAAGGAATGTTGGTTAGTCCATGTCTTGAGGTTCAAAACTTGAAAGGAAGTTCTTGAATGATATTTTCATTACATGCTAAGTAAAGTTAAACTAGGAAAGTTTATGGTTTGCCCTGCCTTCTAGTTCTTTCTCCAAAGGTTGTTTAAAAGTTTCCCTAAGAGTATGCTAAAAGCAGACCATGATTATAACACATCTGACCTGATCTTAAGCTGCACTTTTTTTTTCTTATCTGTTTTCATCCCTTCTGAAAGTAGTCTAGTGAGATTACTGGATTTTTGTCTGATAAGTTAGCTTTAATACAAGCTTGTCCAAAGAAGTCTATGGTTAGCCCTATCCTTTGGCTGGTTTCAAAAAGTTGCTTAAAAAGGCTTTTCTTGTATGGAAAGTTGATGAATCTTTGTTGAAATTATTGGCTTTTTCCACTTTCTCAAAAATTTTAATGTTCCACTCCATCATTTAAATCTAAAGGATCTTATGATATAGATGACTTGCCCCTTGGACCACTCTTGAAATTGTTGTACAATTAAACCCTTTTGTGACTCCATTGCCCAATGGATTAAAGCTGCTTCACACTAATCCTGTCTGTTGAACACTTCTCAATATACTTGCATCTTCACCCTTCAGAAAATCTTTCATTTTGTGATATTGCATCCAATTAAAGATCATATCTGACCAACCAAACAAACAAAAACCCTTGCTCTTAATAACTAGCCTAATATCATACTAAAACCTTGAAAGATAAATCAATATTTTCACTTATAGAGAGATCCCTCCCTGGATTCAGGAGGGCTAGATCATAGAATCCCAAAGTGGTTTTTGATGTAGTCTCTACAACATTTAGTCTTGCCACTCTACTAAATTACAGGGACCTACCAGCCAGATTAATTCAGGGGTCCACTGAACCCTATCATTCTTCCACAGGTCCGAAACTCCACCAATCTCGATAACCACTCCTGTAACTTTTGCATGACGGTCACAAAGAAGATCTCGTGCACCTCTGTGAGGATATACTTATTCTTCAACTTTTTAGTAGACAACTTCTTACTCCTGTTTTCTTTTAGGGAAAACTCCTAGATCTACTTTTTGAACCACTCGTCAATTTTAGATTTTTCTGGATCCCAAAAAACATGACTCATTTCCTAGTCTCTCTCTCAAAATGCTCTCGGTCCCAACAACGGAACCATTTTTTGGTTTGAGGGGTCTTGAACCAGGTTCAGATTTGAGGTTAACCAACAAACCCCTCTACTACTGGCCCTTTTTTCAATGACCTGCTTGCGCAAGTCAAGGTATCACCTACAGTATTATGGGAGGGTGCTGGAACCAGGTTTCCGCACCCTTAGAGAGAGTAATTTTAATGAAGTGGGTGCTTTTAGATCTAGAGAAAGTCTGCACAGAGAAATCCCTAATGAGGATCCCTTAACAATATACTTTTCATAATGACTTGTGCACTGTAATGTTCCCAAATTTTAGCCTCAAAGCTAAATGGAACATTAGAGTTAGAAGTATCTTTAGCTGGTGAATAAATGGGTAGAAAAGCCAATAAGTCTCCTAAGGAGGAATAAAAACACTTCAAGTGTGAAAGGAGAAACTCCTTGCGGCTTAATAAAACACCTCCATGTGTGAATAGGGATAATATCAGGTTGATTTAGTCTACTTTGACTAAGTCAACAGCGCAGTTGTGGAGGAGCAGGAATCAAGGAAGGAATAACACAGTTTTGGAGGGAGATGAATGTCTTGATGGAAATGACCTAATTGGGTGGGGCCAAGGGAAATAAAACTCACATTTTATTTAAGGAAGAGGATGGCAGCATTATTCTAGGATGTTTTTAGATTATTATTTTTTCTGCTCAGACTTTTTTCTTCCTCTTGCTATTTAGCAGGGTTGCTGTGATGTTTAGCACCGGGTGTTCCCAAGCGGGAATCCCATCTCTTTCCCTGAGGAGCCTCTTGGGAGAGTTTTCATTCATTTTCCACATTAGGTTTTTAGGCCAAGCTTCAGCCTACTTCATTAGCACAGTTTTTGCAGGTTACTGTGTAGTGTTGCAGGGTGCAGCAGTGGAAGGGATTGGAATCCCACTTTTCTGAGCTAGTTTTTCATAGGAGGGAGGTTTCCCCCTATCGGGAGATCTGTTTGGAGAGGTCTAGAGCTCATTTCAAATATGTGGTAGCAAAACACTCATTTCCCCAACATTCCCAGCATTGTTCCAACTAGGGAATGCATTATTTTTGGAGGCAGCTTCAGTGAATGGTCTAGTGGCTCTGTTGCAGTGTTTTCTTGTGATTGAGAGGTTCATCCTCTCATGGGAGGAAGCCCTTGAGGGATATACATCAGATCAGACATATTTCAGCCTTCTACACTCTTATTCTTTAGTGTTGCAGTGATAATTCAGTAATTTTCTGAATATCACATTTGTATGTAGAGTGTATGACAAGAAACCCTTCTCAGGTTCTCTTGTATTTTGTATAAGGAGACTAGATCTCAGTTCTTAAGAATTATTGATTAATATATGATTAGATCTAATTTTTATCCTATTTTCTGAGTTTAAACCCTCATAATACTGCGTAGTCTCTTTTGTGTATTATTTTTGAGTAGCAGTGTCTCGGGTTTTTGGTCATTTTCAAAAACACTTCTGTGGGAGGTCTGTTTACCTCACCTAGTTTCCTTTGTTTCAAATCTCCTCTTGGACTTAGATGCTAGATGGACATATATCATGGATCCAAGTGATTTTTTGTATTTTTATGGCTTATATTTCTGGAAATGATTTTTTCTGTGAAGGCATTGCTGAGCAGTCCATTTTTGGAATATTTTAAGATATTCCCAATACTGCTTATTTTCCCTATTTTGGGATATTACAGTGGTATCAAAGCTTCATTATTGGCTCAGCCTGTGGATCTCAGGCCATTATACTTTTAGGAGAAGGAGAGATGGATAGAAAAGAGAAGGCTCCATTATGTGAAGGGAGAAAGGAAGATAGGCTTACAAAGCTTCTTCCAAGATCTATGTAGAGCTTTCAAGGAGAGTTGAAGAAAATAAGAATGGATATGGGATCTCCAGAGAAGTTTGTATCTAGAGCTGAATCTAGATTTGCACATGGTGAGGGTGAGGATGCAGCTACACACCATGATGCACAACGCAGTCAAGTGCCCAGATCTATCTTGAGATGGATGAGAGGAGGGAAAATACCTAAGAGGAAAAATCTTAGTGAATTGTTGCAGGAGTATGAATCTCAAACTGAGAGGTTTAGAGATCATACCAATTTCCAAGAATTTTTCAAGGTCCAGGTGGAGGAGAGCAAGCAGCAGGATGCAGATAGATTTCTTCTATCTACTTTTGCAGGGTCACCTACATGTTCAGTTGGAGCTTGGGTGAAGGAGCTAGAATCATATTTACAGCAACACCACATTTCTAAATATGAAGCCATCATAATTGCAGTGCTGCATTTCAGAGGTAAGGCCCATGCATGGTGGAATTTTGAATCTTGTTCTTTGAAAAATGCAAACACTTCCTCTTATGCAAGATTCATTGAAACATTGGTGGGAAGGTTTTATGGGAAACTTCCTAAGACACATGAGCAAGAACAAATTGAGAGAACAAAAACCTTGCATGTGATGGAGGAGACTCCATTTTATAAAACCATGGCAGACGCTGACATCTTGCATTACACATCGTTAGAGGCAAGATCTCTAGTTCATATTCCTAAACAAGAGGGCATGGGAATATATTTTTCATAAGAGGATCCAATGGTTGAGATGTTACCCATACACATTGATGAAGATGAGGGCAACAACGTTGTCACATATAGAGCACATCTAGTACCTCATGCAGAGGGAGGAGGAGCACATGATCCAACATGAAGGATTCTTGTACCCTTGCAAGAAGTTCCCCAGGATCTCATACATAGAATTCCAAGCACAATTAGTGAGAAACATGATTGTGAAGCATTACAACTGGAAAGAGGGGGTAGGAAGGAAGAGCAGCATCATTTGATGAGAGGCACACACCCTTCTCTATTTTAGAGAGCTGATTCAAAGAGGAGGCAGATTGTACTACACTATGAAGGCAAGGGCAAGGTTGCCCAACCATATATACAGTCCACCCTTGACATTGATGTCTCACTACATGGAGGCATTCCACCTGGGAGGCCACCAGATCTAGCATTGATGAAATACATCTTGTCTTTGGATTCACCACTCTTTGATTTTGGAGGGGTGAAGGGTTTGGAGGAGAAATTTGGCATGGGGGATGTCAAGGTAGCAAGCAATAGCATGAGGAGAGCTTCACATGCTAGATCACCAACGTTGTCTCTTAGGAGGATTGATACTTATTGGAGATCTCAGCTCTTAGTAGAGTACTCCAAGGATCTTAGTGCATGAATGATTCTTGATGACCCGGATAGAGATGATGAGTATATGGTGGATGATATGGTCATCTATTCACATGGCTGGGTCTTCTTGACTAGAGCTTCTAGTCTCAAGGAGAAGTTTCTACTTGCAGCACATGAGGACTTCCTTTCCATGCATTATGATGCATACCTTTCTTTGGCAGAGGAGTTCACTTGGGAAGGCATCCAACATGAAATATTTCAGCATATCAAGAGATGCATAGCCCAGATGGTGATAGATAGGAGGTCACAACCACTTCCCTACTCATTGGAGGCGAGGGAAATATTCCAGTTGAGGCATTTCAGCTCAAAATCTCAAGTACATGATGGAGGAGGTATAATTTCACATTTTGTATTGTACTTCTTTTCCTTGTTTGAGTAGCATGATGTATCAAGAATAATTATCTCTTCTTGCATATTGTATGATGATGTACTTGCAACTACTTGTATCATTGACTTTGGCTACCTTATTGGTGGTTTGTGGGGGAAGCCACATGATTCTTGGTGTGCACCATTGACACCACATTATATCTTCATGTTTCCATCTTATGAGATGACTGTGGCAGAAAACAAGTGGCTAGGTAAGAACTTGTTAATTCATGTTTTGATGCAGGCCAAGGATGCACTACGCTGGTTCCATTGGTGGAACTATGAACCACTCTCTGATTGTCATATGGAAGCTTGTTTTTATTGCATTTTGCTTCCATTTATTGCTGATATTTTTATATCCATGGAAGGCATTGTTTGGAGAGTGCTGGAGGTATCGGATATGCCCGTTGGGAGCATGATTCTCCCCACTTTACATGTTGTACATTTCAGGAGAAGCCATGGGCAAACCATGTCTGCCACATCACACTTTTTCCCTTCTTGTGGGAGGAACCACTTGAAGAACTTGAGGAGGCACTTCATGGCTGAATTGTTTGATGGGGGAGCTTGGGAAATTCTTGAAGACCATGTTATTTCAGCCCAAGGATAGAGGCAACCCCATGGTTACCATAAATGGAGAGAGAAACCATTTGGATGGTAGAATCCAATCTCTCCATGCAGCCCCAACACATTGTATAAAACCGGGGTTGATGATTCTGTTGATGAGCTACCTAGGATGGCTCATTTCATTTGGATGATAGCATGGGTGAGGGAGGGAATCATTCACCATGTTTTTCATCACTCCTAATTTGTGGAGGCCATGGGACAGAAAGAAGGTTTCCATTCACACTTTCTACCTTTGATTGATGTAGGCCATTTGGTTTTGCACACTTGGGAAGAAACTTTGGTTGGCAGTTTTATTACAGATCATCTTGATGCAAGATGGAGGCCATTTATGGGAGGCCACAAGAGGAGGAGGGGATAAATTTGGATTTCCCTATAAATTTTCTTGAGGACAAGAAAATATTTTGGATGGGAGAACTGTAATGTTCCCAAATTTTAGCCTCAAAGCTAAATGGAACATTAGAGTTAGCAGTATCTTTAGCCAGTGAATAAATGGGTAGATAAGTCCATAAGTCTCCTAAGGAGGAATAAAAACACTTCAAGTGTGAAAAGAGACACTCCTTGCAGCTTAATAAAACAAATCCATGTGTGAACAGGGATAATATCAGGTTGATTCAGTCTACTTTGACTAAGTCAATAGCGCAGTTGTGGAGGAGCAGGAATCAAGGAAGGAATAACACAGTTTTTGAGGGAGATGAATCTCTTGATGGAAATGACCTAATTGAGTGGGGCCAAGGGTAAGAAAACTCGCATTTTATTTAAGGAAGAGGATGGAAGCATTATTCTAGGATTTTTTTAGATTATTATTTTTTCTGCTCAGCCTTTTTTCTTCCTCTTTCTATTTAGAAAGGTTGTTGTGCTGTTTAGCACCGGGTGTTCCCAAGAAGGAATCCCACCTCTTTCCTTGAGGAGCCTCTTGGGAGAGTTTTCATTCATTTTCCACATCAGGTTTTCAGGCCAAGCTTCAACCTACTTCATCAGCACAGTTTCTGTAGGTTATTGTGTAGTGTTGCAGGGTGCAGCAGTGGAAGGGATTGGAATCCCACTTTTCTGAGCTAGTTTCTCATAGGAGGGAGGTTTCCCCCTATCAGGAGATATGTTTGAAGAGGTCTAAAGAAGTGCTTTTTTGGAATATTTTAGGATATTCCCAATATTGCTTATTTTCCCTATTTTGGGATATTACATGCGCAACTCGTGACTCATAAGATAATAAATTAACAGGAGACATATAACTCAATATCACCGTATCTATGCATTCAATGTTCTTTTAAGCATCTAATACATGTGCACAAACAATCTACTAACAACATTCATTTATCATAGAAATAACTAGAACTAACATGCAGTGAAACTCATAACACATCACAGAGACATTAATACCAGAAATACATCCTTATATTCATCAAATAGTTTAGATTCTTCTTACAAAATATTTCACATACCCACGCACACAGCCAGTGGGGTCCACACACAACATGACTTTGGGTCTCTGCGCAGACAACCAAAAGGAGCCCTCACCAAGAAAAGTTTGCAAAAAATCCTTAGAGTAGATCTATCATTAACAATGTACCATAAAATTACTAAAAAAACTGGCTCTTCGACTCATCCTAGACTCTAATTTATATATTTATCCTACGCTATACTAGGGTCTGAAAACCGTGGTTTTCGACCCCTAGATCTACCCTTTTTTCCCAGTACAATGTATGAGGGACTTTGACCCACCCCAAAGTCCCTTAACTTGTGTTGTGCATGACTGAACTACTAAAAATATTACAAAATTATATCAAAAATTGCATTCAGGGGACCCCTCTCCAACACAGGGGTTTGTGTTTGAAATGGGGTTGCTGGTTGGGTGAATTTGGTCAAAGAGGCTAGGTAGGGAAAATAAGCTTGGGGTTGAAAAGACTCAATGTGTCAAGAGAGGTAGAAAACCAAATAATTTAGGGTTTCTTGAGTGGGATGGATCAAACAGGCGAGGAGCTAGAAAGAGCAAGGCTAAGCATGAGTTACTTCTAAACTAAATAAGATGGAAAAACTATGAAGGTTTTCCCAAAACAGAGCATGAGAGATGTATTATGTTTATCAACTTAAAAAAAAGAATATCATAGAAATTAAATTCATCATGAAACAAAACATTCATACATAATGAGACATAATAAGAACAATGCTAAATTTCCATACCACAGGTATCCCAAATAAATAGTTGCAACCTTTTCATTAATTTCCTGCCAAATAGATTACACTAGAGTCTCTGATCAATGCATAAACATCGAACCAGTGTAATGATTCAAAAAGTACATGATATAGACCTCAAACAACCTCTCCCAACCTTAGGGCTTGAATCCATGAGAGGAGGTGCAGTTCCACCAAAAACTGAGTTGAATACCTAGAGTGAAGGGAGGTCAAACTGACTCATCCCTTACCTTTTGAAAACTGATTCATTACATGTCATCAAAAAAATTCACCTAATGTATTTAACCTAGGTAAGTGTAAAAAAATCATAATTACATTTACTTCCATCAATTACATAAGTGAAAACATGATTTCTCAAGGTGAAAATCAAAATTGCAGAGAAAACTCAGAAAAATCAGACATTGGTCAGGTGCATAGCACAAGTGTCAAGTGCACCCTCCTTCTTGTGGTTGAGTTTTGGATGGGTTGCAAGTGTCCAAAATGAGCATAGGATAGCTCATTTGAAAGATTATCTATTCTACTTTCCAAATATATGATTGGTTTGCAGATTTGACACAATTTTATCTCCCAAAAAGTGATTCTACCGAGACTGTTCAGGTGTGAAGTGCCAAGGTGAAAAAGGAGGCAGAACTGTGATTTTTAAAATTTTTTTGACTCTTTCACCTGGAATTTTGACCAAAAAAGGATAGAAAAGTGGTTTTCCTTCATGTTTTCTCTGTTCTGAATCCAATGGTTGTCTCATTTTAACCAAAATATGCCTCAAACAGAAGCGCGTCGCATAGGGCGTTGCACTCCTGACAGTTCAACTGTCACATGATTGTCCAAGAATGCACAAAAACTTCAAAAAATTTCAAAAATGTATCAAAATTTTCCAAAATTTTATAAATGGTTTCTGATGATGAGGGTTAGGCATGGAGTGAGGCTTTAGCAATGATATCAAGCCTTCTTTTCTCTTCTTGCATGGTTAGGGTATCAAATTTTGCATTGGCTTGTTTAAGTTTTGACCTTGCAATTTTATTTCTCTTGGCATAGTTCTTTTCCATCCCTCTCTAAATATAATTTTCCTTGTTTGATTTCTCCAAGAGCTTCTCAAGATGTTTGTTAGCCTTGTCAAGCCACTGCTCCCGGATCTCATTGATACAACAAAAAAATTCTCATTAAGAGTGACCTAATCTGCTAGTTCTCTTTCTTTCTAACTTTTTAGTTCTAGGGCTCTTTTCAAACCTGTAGTCCTTGGCCTTCTTCTTGGCACTTGTTCTTCTGGTTCATATAGCACACCATATTTTTATAGTGTCTCTTCAACCAAGACTTTAGCTTTTTCTGCCTCTCTTTGATCTTTCATGAATTTCACTTCATCAATGAAGTGTTTGGTATTTAGCTGCTGATCCTCCTACTCAAGAAAGGTAATGAAAAATTTAGATCTATCAAGATTAGTTTGTAGCTCTCTAATATTGGCTTCTTTTTCCTTGATGACTATGCTAGTGATCTTAGAATCATCTTTCTTATTCAAGTCAACAAGGTCAAACTCCATTTCTATCTCATGAAGATTTCCCTCCTCATGCCTAATATCTTCCTGAATATCTGCCTCTATCGTCTTTTGCTTTACTTTGTCTACCTTCTTTGTTGATGAAGAAGGGAAGGCCCCTTCCACAATATGTGGAGAAAACACTTGCCTATTACCTCTCTCATACGTTTTTGCAAATGTCTCTATCTCAATCACTTTGGTCTTTTGAAGCTCACTATTCCTAGCCATGCTAGATGACCTAATCTGAGTGTGAAATGGTGATGATGGTGGTGAAATGGGTGAAGTATTTTTATCTGATGAAAAAGTAGATACTATGGGCTAATATGGAGGAATTGATGTGGAAGGATGAGATGGTGGAGGCACAACTTGAAGAATTTCAATTGGTGGAGAAATAAATATGTCATTAGCTATGAAAGTGTCCCATGAGATGTTCATTTATTGAGGTGATGGAGGTAAATGATCTCAATAAGAGAGTGGTGAAAAAGACTTTTCATCTGATTTTCGTAATCTCTCTTTTGAACAGTGTATGCCATTTTTTCAATGTTTCTAAAGAGATAATAAGGTATGTTGAGCATTTTGACCCTTGCGAAGTGCATTAATAACCGGATGTGGTAGGTGTAGAGTCTAGAGAACCTTCCATAACAAAAAAATTACTTCATGATGATTTTCATCATGGGGGCATAGCTATCCAGGAGGTAAAAGAAAGGAAAGAACCGTTTCCTTCATTCTTGTACCTTGGCTTGATGTATGGCTCATATGTAATATTCCCAACTGGGAAAAGTAGGAATATAGTGAAAAATAATGGCATAGCAGTGTAAAACATCATATAAAAGTAAGAGGCCAATATGGAGACCTTCCATTCATCATAACAACAACATATAAGTGTAAAGTAATGAGCCACAAAGCATAAAACATGATATAACAAGCCTCCAATAGACAATACCCTCAAAAGAGGTGCTGCTACTATATATCAAAATGCCGGAAGACTGCTACAATGCAGTCATAAAGTGCACTGCTACAAAAAATGAGTATACAAAAGATCATGGGCTGATACATGCCTCAAAAGATATAATAAATGCAGATCTAGGCACTATATAACCTTAAATGAAGAACCCCCAAAGGGTTTTCAGAAATACACCAATGTACAAGATGGGAATCCAAGCCCTAGGGCTGAAGATTCACTGCAACAAATGGAAATATGGAGCTGATATAATATGACAAATAATGCAGTCTCCTCCAATAGATCCTCTAGATTGAAGGCTGATACCTTCTCTAGAAAACCTTCTCCCCAAATGGTGTACTGAAACCACCCTGCAACTCCTCCCTCAAAATAACGCAGTCCAAGACAGAAACTGTGCTTTAGGGGAAAATAAATAAGTGGCCTGATGCCAAATGTTTAAATAAGGCTCAAGGGCCTTCCTTACTATTCTCCCAATGTAAAGGAACCCTTCTCCACTGAAAATGAGCACTGAGGTGACCCAAATATCTTCTCCATTGCTGCAACATGCAACACAACTCAACCCTCAATAGGATCTGTGTTGTAGATGAAAGATAAATATTTGCCTAAAGCCTGAATGTGGATGTAAAGTAAAATTATCTTCCAAGAGGCCTCTCAAGGAAAGAGGTGGGATTCCTGATCAAGAACACCCTGTGCTAAACAACACTTGCAATCTTAGCTAAACAAATAAAGAAAGTTGTATGTCTAAATAGACCATATATCAAACATAAACATATATCAGCCTAATCCCATATGGATACCATCCTCTTCCTTATATAAGAAATGATCTTGCTAAATCTAAGCCCCATTCATTTATGACACTACTTCCATGCATAAAGTGTGCATCTAAAACTGCGTTGTCCCTCATTGAATGCCACTACTCCATGACAACGTTGTTTATTTGGTCAAAGTTGACCTAGTCAAGGTGTTCCAGCCCCTTTTCACACCTAAGGGTGCTCAATTAAGCTGCCAAGATGTCTTCTTTTCACATTGCAATTGATTTTATTCATATTAAGGAGATTTATGGATCTCCATTATCCTCTTATTCATTAAACAAGAAAGCAAAACAAAAATTAATATTCCAACTAGCTCATGGATAATTGGGAATATTACATCATAGTAATGATTCTCCAAGTGTTTTTCCTTGTACCACTTTTCACCAACATTTGGAATTCTAGTGGATAAAGTGTCACCAACAAGGGTTACTTGGTTTTCATGAAGATTAGAAATGAAAAGCCTTCTGAAAACATGGTGATGTTGGACCCTTTGTATTTTTTTATAAAATTTAAAGCATCAAACATACTTGAAACATGCCACAGTCATGGGAGAGGCAATGAGTTCTCTGGTTTTTGTAGGTTCATGTCTGAGGATCCTCCCTCCCTTGTGTGGCCTCCTCTCTTCCCTTTCTTCTTCCTCAATGAATTATCTATTTTCTTCTTCCATAGTGTCTTGGCTGGAAACCCTAATGTGAAATGTAGGTTTATGGAGTGGGGAATGGGATGAAAAAATTTAGGGAGATGGGGGAAGGGATTATTAAATTGAGGGAGGTGACAGGGAGTAGAAATGTTGTGGGATTTTGGAATAGGAATTTTATTACAGGTATGGGGATTTGGGAGCCTAGTAAATTAACATATTTAGGTCTTAGGGTTTAGGGAAAACGAAATTTGGGATAGGGATTTAATGATATAGGGGTAGGGATAGGATTTACTGTGATGTGGGAAGGGTAAAAGGGTCTTTAGGGATCAAATTTTGGATTAGGAAGTGAAACTAGGGTTTATATCTTGAAAAACTAGAGATTTCTCATGAAAATCTTGACACCATGAAATTTGCACTTAAGAAATTCAAGGAGGGCATAATCATGTCTTACTTACTTTCTTGAAAAATGGAGAAATCTCTTTCTGAAGGTTTGGAACACTTGCACAAGATTTTGGAGCTTAAAAATGAAATTGGACAAGTGCACAATGCCTATCTTCCAGGTGTGTAACGCCTTTGCTCTATGAGCAATGCTCGGCCCAGGTGAGCAACGCCTTGTTCCAGGAGCGCAATGCCTCCCAGAAACTAGACCTTTCACTTTTTAAATTTGTTTTTAAAGCTATGTGAGTGACGGCTCGATGACATAAAGAGAAAGTGAATGTATTTTGATCTTTGGATGGGCTTTATGCTTGATGGATTGGATGTTTTGAGCTTTGGGGCCCACTTTTCCTTCTCACTTTAACCTTAAATTTTTGAAACTATACCTTTCACTTTGACTTATTTCCTTTGATAATTGATCATTTTGATGGACTAGGAACTCTTTTCACTTTAATGTTTGCTTTGTTGGCATGTGGAACTCTAAGTTGGTAGCTTGGGAGCCTTGTAATTATTACATATTAAATGACATAAAATTACAAAATAAAAATAAAAGTTACATCTTTTTGGAATAAAAATTACATTTTAGGATGAAAATCACAACTTTCGAATAAAAATTACATCTTTGAAAATCATATTTACATGGTAAAGAAATGTTATTTTGTTTACTCTCTTACTTTCCTACCTTTATGCAATGGAAATGATGTGTTTATTGGACCTTGAAAAAAACCCTAAAAACCTAATGAGACCTTGCAGGATTTAATTTCAAGATGAAATTGACTAATATTGAATTTATGAATGGTGTAGAGTCAACAAGGTATGAAAATGAGCCATCAAGTAGTGGAAATTTAGAAAAAGGGAATTTTTTTGACTTAGGGCTACCATCAATGACTAATTTTTTGCATGACCTAGTGGAATGAATAAAAATTTCAGAGTGGGACTCCTAAAATGATATTAAAAGAGGATTTTGATCACTAATGGTAGGATGCAAATAATGACACTAACATTGGCCTTATTGGGGATGACAGCTCTGAAAGAGGTGTCAAAAACCACAAAAATCTGGATTTTGCAGATCAATGCCTTATCCATTGAGCCAATACGGTCAAAAACTAAAACTAATAACATGAATGAAAACTCATAACTCAGAAAAATAGACTGACTCAATCCAAATTTAAATGAATGAAAATTGACTCAATACTGACTTACTTGAATGAAAACTGAACTTTTTGAAAATGGCAGAAAATCAGTGAACCTCCATGGCCTTCACTTTGGGCTCCGAACTCTAGTGATTCTCTACTTCACATTTGCAGAAAATATAACTAATATTTACAATGAAATGGAAAAATGATCGAGAAATGTACTTCAAATGAGATAGTGTTTAAGGAGCCTACCATTGACCGGTCATCCTAAACACTCTTTTCCATTCATCTCTTCAAGAAAATAAGCATTCTGTCTTCGACAAGAAGAAATTTGATATGGCCCTTTCCAAAAATTCTCAAATTTTCCATGCTTACCCTTTTCCTCATTTCTGGCATCCCAACGGAGTACCACATCTCCAACCTTGAAGTTGTCTTTAGTTTTCCGGTCATAGATCTTCTTTATCCTGTCATGGAGTTTTGAAGTATTCTAAAATGCTTCATCTCTCGTCTGCTGAAGGTGTATCATTTGATTAATACGACGTTGTATGTCATTTTCCTCAGTCCCTTATTCTTGCAACAATTTCATTACCAGGACTACTAATGATGAAGGAAACATAGTATCAACACCATACACAACTTGAAAAGGAGACATGCCAATATACTTCTTATTACTCAGTCAGTCCGCCTACAATGCATTGATAAACTTCTTATGCCAATTATTTTTATTTTCCTCTAACATTCTCTTAATGATACTGATCAAGGATTTATTAGAGGACATCACCAATCCATTACCTTGCAGGTATTAGGTTGTAGAATGTCCCAAAATAATGTTATATCAATCACAAAACTCAGTCATCTTCTTAGACTTGAATGTTGCAACATTATTTGTGATAATCTTAGTAGGACAACCAAAACGGGACAAAATATTACTTTCTAAAAATTGTATGATGACATAATTTGTTGCTTATCTGGTTGGGATCACTTCGATCCACTTTGTAAAGTAATCTGTGGTTATCAATATCCACTTGTGTTGTGCGGATGATGCTAGGTGAATCTCATCTATGAAATGTAGGCCCCACTACTAAAATGGTGCATGTACTGAAATAGGTTGAAGAGGTAATGGGAGAAGCTTTCTCTTACCTTGAAAAAATTGACATTTGTGACAACTCATTTCTGCTTTGTAGAAATATTCAAAAAGTGTCAGCCAATAATATCTTGCTCTCAATATTTTATTGGCCATGGTCTTCCAATATAGGTGCTCCCCACAATCTCCTTTGTGGAAGTCATTCATCACTTCCTTACATTGTTCTTCGACCAAACAGTTCAACAACACACCTTTGGGATCCTTCTAGTAAAGTGCATTATCTAGTATGCAATAATTTGAAGCTTTTATTTCAAACATATGCCTCGACTCTTAGTCATTCCTACAGGAGGGTTTAGGTGTTGCAAAACATAAACAATATCAGAATATCATGGAGATGACAAAAATATATCGAATACCTGAATGAGATTCACTTCTTCTTCATTTTCAAACAAGGTTGAAATCAAGTTAATGTCAAGAGCATGAATATTTTACTCAACCATGATTTTGGCTAAGCCCTCACCTTTGATCAACTTGGTGGGCTTGATCTCCAGGTCATATTCTAGTAAATCTGCAATCCATATCCCTCTCCTACCTTTTGGGTCTATCTGCATGAAATATTATTTTACAATTGCATTAAATACATAGGAAAGAGTATGTGAATGTAATATGTAAAATCTAAAATATTTCTGTGCTTTAACCAAAGTCAGGGCCTATTTCTCTATGATGTTGTAGCAAAGGGATGCATCTCTAATATTGCGACTGAAAAATGAAATTGGTAGCTCTGTTTTATCCCTTTTCTGCATCAATACTGCTGCCATAGTGTGCTAAGAAGAAAATGAGAATATTATGAAATCAACAGTATAATCAGGACTTATCAAAATAGGGACATTAGTCAATGCAAAATTTACTGAGTTGAAGGATTTTCGGGCTTCTTCAGACCACTTCACATCATTATCTTTCTTCAACATATTTGTCAATTCTCTAAGATGCTCCACCTAATTAGGAATGAACCTACGTAAGAAATTCATCTTACCATTGAATTCTTTTATTTCCTTTTTGCTGCGAGGGAATTCAATCTGCTTCATTGCTTGACATAGGAAGGATCAATCTGGATCCCATCCTTGGAGATGATGTGACCAAGAAGTTTTCCCTCCTCCATGGAAAAAAGGCTTTTCTTTGGGTTGAGAGATATTTTGAACTTTCTGAATCTCTCGAAAACAATTCTTAAATGGTGAAAATGTTCATCATCAGAATGTGAAAACACTATTTAGTCATATAAATAAACAACCAAGAAAAATATTTTTCATTAGTGAATGCTATGTCCATGGCCCGTTGAAATGTGGCCCCTGCTTTTTTTAAAATAAATGGAATTTTTGCATATTTAAACGTGCCCCAAGGTGTATTAAATGATGTTTTGTCCTGATCATCCTCATGCACCAAAATTTGGTTGTACCCAGAATAACCATCCAACAGTGACATCTGGGAATAACCGAAAACTCTTTGAAGTATACGGTCCATTTTCGGAAGTGGATAGTTTTCTTTGAGGGACACTTTGTTCAAGTTCTTGAAATCTATACAGAGTCAGATTTCTCCATTCTTCTTTCTTGCTGGGGCCAAATTCGAAATCCAACCAGAGAATCTGATCGGGACAATAATACCAGACTTGAAAAGTCTATTTACCTCTTTTTCAATTGATGGAAACAATTTGGGATTTATTCTTCGCAAATTTTGCCGAAAGGGATTTTGATCGGAATAGTGTGTTGAATGATGTTCTTTTCATAAACCTTTAAATATCCATATTCCCATGCAGAAACATCAAAAAATTTAGAAATTAATTTAACATATTCAACCTTTACCTCGAGAGATAAGGACTTAGATAGTTTAACCATTTTTGGTTTGTTTGTTGTCCCAATGTTTACATCTTCAACACCCTTTTCTGTAGGCACCAATGTAGGCTTCCTTGCTACATCATCTTGGTCAAAAAATTCTTCCAAAGGTATGAGACCTTTTGGAATATTGTTTTCTTTCAGTTGTAGTATATCCATATGAGTTTCTTCTATATCTTGGTCATCTTTACCACAAATTTCATCTATTGAACAGTTCTCAAATTCCTCTTCACCTTGGAGAAAGTTATTTACTTGCTTATCATCCTAGAAAACTTTCCAATACCGCAAGTTATCGGGAAAAGTGGGCCAGTGTTTCACATGAATCTCAAACTTCATGTTTGAAAAGATGGGGATCTTAAAATTTCTTGCGGCTTTAGCCATTGAATCTACCATGAGATTTTGATTCCTTGGCACCACTGTAAGCATACACTCCTGAAACGTTTTCAAAATATCTAGTACAACATTCCTATATTGTCTCATTTGAGGATGGTTAGCTTGATATTCATGTAATATTCATTTTCAGGAATATCTCTAAAACGCAGGCAACTCTAACCAGAGATGGACTAGGAGGGCATTTACCAGATATTTCACCTCTAAAAATAGGATGAGATCTGGAGGCTATCTGGCCCTTTTCAGACTTTGTCTAAGAGTGTGGGGGAAACACAACAAGTGGTACAAAAATCTCAATGCAAAGGGGAAGAAATAACAGACATGCAGACAAACAATTATATGTATTCAAAGTATGAACAGATACTCAAGAAATACCACGTGAATGCTGAGCCATTTTATTAATTTCAAAATATAGAGGAATACAATAATGATCAAAGTGATAGCTCCTACATTTACAAAAGGAAAGTTAAGATCTATTCTCAGAATGTTGCTTTGTTTCAGATATGTGTTGCATGGGACAACTGTGACTCAGATCTACATTCTAGTTGATGCCAAATGATTGTGTCACTGCCCAGACATGCCTCCTCATGGATCTGTGCTTCCTCCCATTAATAATGCCTCCAATAGTTGGGATCTGCAATATTATAATCACCCACTGATCCAGAACTTCCCCCAATAGACGTGCTGCTATTCCTGCGCTTGATCTCCTATCCACGATCTACCAAGAATGCACCCAGAGCTTCCCAAATACAGATTGCGTCCTTATGCACATCCAATAAATGTGCGGATCCTCCATAGGTGATGTGCAATTAATAAACACGCTGCTCCTTTACGAATACAGTGGGTCATTCTTCCTACACAGATGCTGACAGGACTACCTCACCCGAGCAGGCACTTGAAGTCCCCTGGGGCTGAGGGCAAGAACTCCTAATGGAGACACTCAATGCGCTAAATAGCACTGCAGATAGGCTAAACAACCAGTGTGCTCAATATTCGTAATGACCATATTCAAAATACATAAATTCTTTATATCCTAGAATGAGGAAACTATCTTCTTTATATAGCGTTGTCCGCTCCCGAAACCTACGACCACCTCCACCCACGATACCATGGTAATACCCCCTTTGTTGCGTGCCTAATTCATCCCCCTTAATTACCACATGCATCTTATTTTAGAGCGAGTCGTGGTCCCTTTACTCATGTTTATTCATAAGCTAACTACTTAAAGAAAAATTGACCAAAATCGAATATTCCAATTAGCCATTGCTAATTGGGAATATTACAATCTCCCCCGGCAGAATGTTGCTTGTCCCCAAGCAACTGTAGTAATGGATGCTGCAATATTTTCTCATTCTCCCAAGTCACATCCTCATCCAGAAAATTATTCCACCTCACCAAGAACTCCTGGATTGTTTTGTTCCATAGCTGCCTTTCCCTGGTATCAATAATTGCCTCGGGCTGTAATACCAAATGCCCTTCATCATCTATAGGTGGCAGCTCCTCTGTCATTGTCACCTGCTGCCCCAATGCCTTCTTCAGGCATGATACATGGAAAATGTGGATCCTCCATCCCTAAGCAATCATCCAAACAAAATTAGCCACCTCCCAACAAGGTAACTCCTGGAAATCTCCTTCCACCTCAAGCTCTGGTAATGAAGGTGGGCTGAAAATTTGATCATGGTAAGCATCATAACCTACCCCATGTGGTCCTCCTCTCCACTTATGACAAGTGTAGAGTGTGTGTTGATCCCGGGCTGCAAAATTATTACCCTCAAATGGAAAAGTGAAGAAAAATCCTCCAAAGAAGGCTCCTCCAACAATGAAGAAAAAGTTGGCCCAAAACAATCCATCCATGAAGAATAGGACATGGTCATCCTGGAACATCCTGATGAGAATTTTTCTGAAGGTTTTACATGATGATACATGATGCAAAAAATTTCTCACAAGGATACAGCGCAGTCCCATCCACTGCAACTTTAGAAAATTACATGGCAAGTAATGTACATGATTCATCATATATACTAAAGGATAGTAAATGGCTGAATGTAACAAAAATACATAGTCAAGAACTTGCCCATGGCTTTACAATGGATGAATATCAATCTTATGGCCCACCTCAAAAGAGAACAAACATTTGACTGTGGTGGCCATATCTCCTCTCATGCTCCCATTAGAACATGTAGTGCAGAAATTGTGAGAATTCTTCCCACTCAAGGACACATCCAGCTCTTGTGTCTCCCTCATAATCAAGCCTCCCATACAAATCTGATCTATATCAGAAAATGAAGACATGGTCAGCAGAAAAATAAAGAAAATTCTAAAGGTTACAAGTGATGCAAGAAGGTACCAATATCTTTCCCAGTAGTGACAACGCAGTTTTACAAGTTGATGCTTGATAAAAGTACATGGCAAAATGTTTCTTTTTACATGGTTAATCATGCATGTATTTATATGATACATGCTATAGTGCATAAACTAAACATAAAAGTGATGATAAAACATTTTCCCATGGCCACAAAAGAGATGGCTGCCTCCATCATGTATATTGGCCCAATACAACTCATGGAGCAATGTGACAAGCTTGCCCTCTTGTGAAGCAATGCGCTGCATAAGAATGGTAAGAGTGTGCAACTCAATGAATGTATATACAAACTTCTCACCATATGCTAGAATTAATATGGTACATGGGTCCATACATGAGTCCTCCATAGTGTTTTGGCATGCTATGAATAAGAATGAACCATGTGCTGCAAGAAGATAATCTTCCTTATGCTTGAAAACCCAAGTCGAGAATAATATGCCATAGATGTCTCTATCACCATTACCTCTTCTTTTTTCATCAAGTGAAAAAAATATGAAGTGATCCTGGGACCTATGGGTTATGGATCCACCATATTTCTACTGGGCACCCTTCATCCATAAGTCTCTGCCCCAAAGTGGCAGCACCGTGAGCTTATGCAAATAAGCCCTTGTCAATACCAAAATCTGTTCTTTGACATGCTCCTTGTAAAAGATTCCTCTAATAATGTTGCAACAAATATGGAATACTCCAAAATATGGAAGAGCTCCCAAATCATCAAATATAAAAGAGATAATGCCATCTCCTCTTCCTGCAACATCATGCAAAGTGTGAGAGAAAAGCTGCTCTTTCTCTCCCAGAAACAAGCAAAGCAACAAGAAATTTTGCTGCCTCCCCATACCTCCATCATACCGATCATGTGATGAAGACATGATGAATAATATGAGTATCATATTGACACCATGCATCCATATTCTATGCTGCTCAATGATGTAAGTATCCATTCTCTTACTCTTAGGAAGAGTGTTTGCCAAGTGATGGCCAAAATCTTTCAAGAGTAACTAGTGTAGCCAAGCCTACTGCTGCCCATTATCATATATCTGAAAGTAGCCTCCTAGCTCCTTTCTCATCAACCAAATCCACTCAATCTCTTGTGGATGCCTCCTTCTTCTCCTCATCTTCGCACTCCTCCCATGAGGGCTACCATCCTCCCAAATCAAATTCCTGTCTTTGCACTTCATGGGATTTTAAAATGTAAGCTTCTCAAGGATCAATGAGACCCTATCAAGAATCAAATAAGTGGTAGGAAAAACCTTCCCATAATGATGTGTATGGCTCAAGGAATGTCCAACATAGGCATGAGAGATGTCATCCATCTTTTATCCGCTCTTGTGAGAAGGGAAGAAAATCTTTGCACTCCATGGTGTGTTGAAGTGCACCTCTGATGAGATCTCTCCTTGAGACCTCCCTTTTTTCAATAGTCTTCCAAAACCAATGAGGTCTTGGATCTAAAAGTAGAAGTTTCTCTTTGAGCTGAGAGGAGCTCATTGAGAAAGTGTCATCTTGAAGGGAAAAAGGGTTTCTTACTCCAAGATGTATACCATCAATCTTCAAGGCTTCAAACCCCAACCTCCAATGTGATATGAAATCCAACAAAGGCTCATGAAGATGATGGTTTGTTTCCCCCTTGAAATTTCTCATGTTGCACAACGCAGTGCAACCAAGCTGCTCTATAGTAGCAATGGGATTTGATCCTTGGTCATGCAAAAGTAAATCTCCACATTGATCAAAATAATTTGCTGCAAAAATGGAATGTGGAAATATTTTCATACCTTGATGTGCATTTGGAACTTCTTGCAGGGCTGCAAGAGTCCCTTCCTCAAAAATGTTGGCTTCCCCAACTGTTGATGCATGTGGCCGCTCCTCCATGAGTGTGACAGCATTATCACAAGTCTCCTCAAGAGGTGATGTGATATTTTCTTTCTTTGCTCTTTATCCATCAAAGGTTTGGATCAACCTTTGAGTGAACTCTGAAAAAGTCTTCACCCTTGCATGGCCCAAGTGGCTGCACCACCAATCATAGGCTTCACCCTCCAAGTGCAGTGCTGAGATTTCAACAGCTTCTTTCCCTGCTATAGGATGTAGTAGGAAAAATGCCTCCAACTTTCTCACCCAATTTTTTGCATTAGATGACCCATCAAAGGTAGATAACAGAAATCTATTGCCTTAGATTTATTTTTTGCTACATGGTCTCTTCTCTTCCTTCAGCTGGATGAAATGAGGAAAATCCAGAGTCTCCCTGAAGGCTCTAGGTTGAGATCTATACTCAACAAGGTAATCACTAAGGATCTAATGATCCAAGTATCTTACATGCTCAATGTCTTCTTCTTGATGAGAATAGGAAGTGCATGGTACTTCCTCTTCTTTTTCTTCAATCTTCTTGACCTCCTTAAAGGTGGATGCATCTCCTCTGGATCTGAAAATAGATGAGAATAAAATCATCTTTTTCAACGTTCTGATCTTCTTGGGCTTAGACTCACTGGGTGTATCCACATGCTCCCCTTTCGTTATTCGTTCAAGATGGAAAGAGGTATCCAACCTTTCCACCCGATCTCGAACCATGAAATAAGTGGATCCATAATATGTGGGAAAAGGTGTCCTCATAGTGGTATGCTGCAACTCTGAACTCTGCGTGCTAGACCCCCCAATGTTCCTTCCTCCTTCATCCTTCTTGAGCTGACAATAATCTCTGAAGGGAAAAGCTGCTTTGAAGTTTTCCCCCATGGACTGCCATTCGCAGAAATAATCTCCATCATGATAATGTCGATGTCCTTTGTGATGGTCGCAGGGTCTGCTGTCCTGCTTGATCTGAACAAAGTCTTTGAATAAAAGGGCATCCCTGAACTCCTGCCCAGCTGCCTGGTACTTAGCAAAATAATCACCTATGTGGTCAGACTCTAGTTCCTCCTGTGTTGCTGCCTTAGTATCTGCACTCAGAAAAGTGGGCATAGTAGCATGAGTGGGGGCAAGTGATGCCTGGTGCGAAGTGGCAACCTTCTCCTGCAAATGGTGGGATGTGCCCGACCCCTCACCAACCTGGAAACCCTTTGGGATTTCACACTATCTAGCTTCCACAACCATGAATCTCTAGCCCATCACCTCTATCTACCTCACCAGATCCTGCACTGATTTGAGGAGTGCTTCCCCAAATTGTTTTGCATCGCTATCATCCGCCATCAGCTCTCCCTGCTCTGCTTCTACCGCAGGATCCTCCTGTTCTGTGTCCACCACTTGAACACAGTCTCCATCTCTGTAGGTGCTCTCCAACCTATGCTCAATATCTTTTTACTTCCTACCTCTGTGGCAGATGTAGGGTTTTTCTTCCGATGACATAGACAACTAGCTCCACAAGTTGAGCCAAATCTATGCTCTGATACCACTGTAATATTCCTTTTTAGGAATATCTCTAAAACGTAGGCAACTCTAACCAGAGATGGACTGGGAGGGAATTTACCAGATATTTCACCTCTAAAAAGAGGATGAGATCTAGAGGCTATCTGGCCCTTTCCAGACTCTGTCTAAGAGTGTGGGGGAAACACAACAAGTGGTACAAAAATCTCAATGCAAAGGGGAAGAAATAATAGACATGCAGACACAAAATTATATGTATTCAAAGTATGAATAGATACTCAAGAAATACCAAGTGAATGCTGAGCCATTTTATTAATCTGCCAAATATAGAGGAATACAATAATGATCAAAGCGATAGCTCCTATACTTGCAAAAGGCAAGTTAAGATCTATTCTCAGAATGCTGTTGTGTTTCAGATCTGTGTTGCATGGGACAACTATGACTCAGATCTTCATTCCAGTTGATGCCAAACGAATGTGTCGCTGCCCAGATGTGCCTCCTCACGGATTTGTGCTTCCTCCCATTAATCATGCCTCCACTGGTTGGGATCTGCAATATTATAATCACCCACTGATCTAGAACTTCCCCCAATAGATGCGATGTTATTCCTGCGCTTGATCTCCTATCCACGATCTACCAAGAATGCACCCGGAGCTTCCCAAATACAGACTGCGTCCTTCTACGTAGCCAATAAACACACGAATCCTCCACAGGTGCTGCGCAATTAATAAACACGCTGATCCTTTACGAATACAGCGGGTCGTTCTTCCAACACAGATGCTGAAGGGACTACCTCACCCGAGCAGGCACTCGAAGTCCCCTGGGGCTAAGGGCGAGATCTCCAAACGGAGACACTCAATGCATTAAACAGTGCTGCAGATAGGCTAAACAACCAGCGTGCTCAATAGTTGCAATGACCAGATTCAAAATACATAAATCATCTATATCCCATAATGAGGAAACTATCTTCTTTATAGAGCGTTGGCCACTCCCGAAACCTATGGCCGCCTCCACCCAAGATACCATGGTAATACCCCCTTTGCTACGTGCCCAATTCGGCCCGCTTAATTACCACGTGCGTCTTATTTTAGAGTGATTCGTGGTCCCTTTACTCACATTTATTCATAAGCTAACTACTTAAGGAAAAATTGACCAAAATCGAATATTCCAATTAGCCATTGCTAATTAGGAATATTAAAATTCACCTTTAACTTGCTTCATCACAAGTTTTGAATCACCATAAAAAACAATCCTTCTTGCACGTAGTTTCTTCAAGATATTTAGGCCAGTAATCAGTGCTTCATACTCCACTTAATTGTTAGTGAAATCAAAAGCTAACTTGTGAGAGCACAATCTAACATTTGTAGGGACCTTATTCTGCTGATGAAAAGGGTTTCGGACCCAAATTCAAATACCTACCTCGTCTTTCCCCAGGGCCCCATCAAATTCCATGGACCATAGACCATTTTCATCCTCCAAGTGTTGAAGCACTGATTTCTATTCTGACTTAATTTTCTGAATTGTTTCTTCATGCTTTTTCGGAATTTCTTCCACATTATCCAATGGTTGTTCTGAATTTTTCACTGCTTCATCTGATGGATGTTCTGATGAGCTTGGAAAATTCTCTTTTTCATTTTTTATAACTTCTCTGATGCAATTATGAATCTCTAGAACATCTTCTACAACTACTAGCTGGCTATCAACATCATTTAAGCCACTATCCTTAAACAAAATGAATGACTCTAAATATGTATGTACAACACTTATCAAATGATTGTTAGGATTTTCTTTGCTTGTGATCATATATTTCATCTTGGTTTCACAGTATAATTTTCTAAATTGCTCGAAAACAGGCATAGTTGCATAAGAAAAGTCCAATTGCAATGTGCCTCTCAATTTTGGCCCCCATGATCTTAACAACAACATGCCAAACCATGGTGGTATGTTAGCTACCACCACATCCATTAGAACATTCTTTTCTAGAATCCTCTCTAGGTAGACTACCAAATATTTAATAAGGCTAATACAACCGAATCTTCTTGAATCGAAGGAGTATAAGTCATGATAAGGATGGGTGATTTCAATGCACAACTTTTCCATAATGGCTTTTGGCATTAGATTTTGGGAGGCTCCATAGTCTAACATAGAATTGTGTAAAATGCATTGGTGGATTCTTAGACTCAAGTAAAAAGGAGGAACCTCACTATATTCTAATTGACCATCAATAGCAGGACCAAAAATGAGTTCAGGCTGATCATCTTTGACATTCACCATGTCGGACAAAGGATCTACTTTAAGCATCTTGGAAACATGGGACTTATACTGGTTATTCTTAACAAGCTCGGTTAAAGGAATATACACTTTTAGTTTTGAAATTTCTATTTCTAGACTGAAGGGAGTGGTTTTGTCTACCTCTTTAATAATGATATCTCATTGTCCACCATGGTCCTTTGATGGAACTTCTTTCTTCTGATTGTTCTTTTCCTTATTTGTAGAACTTGTCGATGGTTGATTTACCTTGTTCTGATTTGTGACTACAGGCTCTTTTCCCTTACTCTAATTTCTTGGAGGATTATTCCTTATTTGAGTATATTTTTGCTGATATGCTCTCTTATGAATGGGATTAACCGACACATCTCTTCTTCTCAATGAAATATGCCTATTTTGAGAAATAAGTGCATTTAAGTACCCCCGTTAATAATCATATGATTCAGTCTGCAATTCATGATCATTGGTAAGGATAAAATATTCATCCTTAGGCTGATATTTCTTTTCAAAGTACTCTTCATATTTGGTCAAAAAAATAGGCAGATCATTAGCCTTGAAAAGGAGATTTTCCTCAAAAATTGTGTCTTCATCTTCTTCTTCTCCTTTAGCATAGTTCTGCTGCAAGGGTGTCCTGATTTGCTACTACTACTATGGTGGTTGTTTAGGAGTGAGTTGTTCTCTCTGCTTGATCCTCAACTGAGGCTATTGTTGACCTTTGTAGTTAGGATTTCTGAACTTAGGTTGTCTCTCAGTGATGGACATCCTGTTAACCATCCTTTCAATGTTCATTATCAATGTATCCATCTTAGCATCTGAAGATGAGGTGGATGGTTCATATTTAATAGTAACTCTTCTCTCATTTCTAGCTCTAGCTCTCTTCATCGAAAAATTTGCTTCAACATTGACTGCGTTCTTTTGCATATCCTCTAGTATAGCTGGATTTCTTTCCCTTAGTTGGTAAGCCATGTTAGGATCAAATGCATCTGGATAACGTATGAGAGCTAATGCTAGAGGAGGCTTGATCTCAATGGGAATTGCATTATAAATTCTATTGAAGCGAGTATTGAAATATTGGATTGGTTCATTGAGATTTCTCTTTATGTTCTCATACTCAACAAGTAACTGTAAATGATTTTTATTTACCTCCCATCATGCTATAAATAAATCAATGAGCTGGTATGGAGTGGCAATGGAATTAGTAGTCAAGGACCTAAAACAAACTTTGACATCTCCAGTGAAGCTCTGGGCTATAATCCTCATTTTCGCATTATCAACATCAACTTCCTCCAAGTATACGAAGTTAGTGACCTTAACAATATGTTTTCTTGCAGATATGGTAGAGTTTTCATCAAACAAGGGGAGTCTTTGGCCATAACCCTGAGGTAAATCATTCAATTTGGCAGGTAAGGTATGTGGGGAAAATCTTGCCATGATTCCTGCTAGGTGAAGTGTTGGATTGACAATAGGAGGGATTGGCTGAATAGGTAGTGGAACAACAGTTGTAGGTACTAAAGTAGTAGGTATAAATAGTTGCAAATGAAAAAGCTACAATCGATTGAGTTTGAGATTGAGCTGAAACATGTATTTCCTCTTGATGGTAGAATTGGATCCAATCTTTGATGTCAAGGTCAGATTCGGATTTAATCTCTTCAAAGAACCAATATTTTAGAGGACTAAGGTATAATTTGGACAATGAATTGACCTCCAATAATCTTAAAGGATCAAAGACTATGTCAGATAAAGAGGTTTTAGACTTAGATTTAAATAATGACAATTAAAATTTTAGATCATATGGTATATCTTCAAGAGAAAGTAATTTAGCAGGAAATGAAGCAGGTCTTACTAATGGAATTGGTCATGACTGAATGTTTGTAGCTTGATATCTATTCCTTTGGAAAATATTCTCTGGATCATCTGCTGGATTAGTTGGATCAGGATCAAGATTTGCTCTGGCATATCTTCTCGAAGCCAACTCTACAATCTTAGCACTGCAATTATTGAATCAATATTTCTAAAACTTAACCTTATCATCAAAAGGATCAAATTCCAATTTTTCTTGTTGTACACCTAGGGAAAATAAATCTTTCGTTCCCTGGAAATAGCACAAGTATTTTATCACTCTGCTATATTTCTAAGGTTGAAGAAGAAATCCCAACAGAGGTAACCACAGACCAATCTTTTGGCTTGGTATCTAACCCTACCAAACAGGAGAGGGCTCTCTCCACAATGTCACAACCAAGAGGGCTAGATGAATTATGATTTAGGCTAGTTATGAGTACAGGAGTTTGTGTTTGAAATGGGGTTGTGGATGGGTGAATTTGGTCAAAGAGGCTAAGTAGGGAAAATAATATTGGGGTTGCAGAGATTCAATGGGGCAAGGTAGGTAGAAAACCTAAAAATTTAGGGTTCCTTGAGTGGGATGGATCAAACAGGTGAGGAGTTAGAAAGAGCAAGGATAAGCATTAATTCTTTCTAAACTGAAGAAGATGGACAAACTATGAAGGTTTTCCCAAAATAGAGCATGAGATATGTATTCTGTTTATGAACTTAAAAACCAGCATATCATAGAAATGAAATGGATCATGAAACAAAAAATTCATACATAATGAGACATAAGAAGAACAATGCTAAATTTCCATACCGTAGGTATCCCAAAGAAATAGTTGCAACCTTTTCATTAATTTCCTGCCAAATAGATTACACTAGAGTCTCTGATCAATGCATCAACATCCAACCTATGTAGTGAGTCAAAAAGTACATGATATAGACCTCAAACAACCTATCCCAATCTCAGGGGTAGAATCCATGAGAGGAGGAGAAGTTCCACCAAAAACCGAGCTGAATACCTAGAGTGTAGGGAGGTCAAACTAACTCATTCCTCACCTTTTGTAAACTGATTCATTACATGTCAGCAAAAATTTTCACCTAATGTATTTACCCTAGGTAAGTGTAAGAACATATATTTACATTTACTTCCATCAATTACCATTAGGGGGATTTTGAGGTCTAAAATGGGTCTCCTAAGAAAAATGTACAACAAAAATAAAATTTATAAGAACCAATAGGATTCAAGATGATGATGTCAACCATGGGGGATGTTTCACCCTTTTTTATGTAAAAGGGTAAAAATATTAAAAAATAATAAAATAATAAAACTACTTTTTCAACTCATATTTTCAAATTATCTCCCAAATTTTTACTCAAATTTCGAGCGGGAGTACTCGTTGGATGAAAAATTTAATTCTTCATCCAAGGAGTACCCATGTTGTATACTTTTAATGGACCTTGCTACACGAAAAATGAGAAATACATGAAAAAACGTGATTGCAATCATGTTTTTCATGTATCAAGATCCATTGAAAGTATGCAACATGGGTACTCCTTAGATGATGGATTAAATTTTGCATCCAATTAGTACTCCCACTTGACATTTGAGTAAAACCTTTGGGATATAAGTTGAAAATACGAGTTGAAAAAGTAGTTTTTTCTTTTTTCCCTCTAAAATTTGATGATGTAATCAAATCTTATTTTATTATTTCCATTATTATTATATAATTTCCTTAGGAGGCCCATTTTAGATCTCAAAATTCCCCTAATGATAAGTTAAAACATTATTTCTCAAGGTGAAAATCAAAATTGCAGAGAAAAATCAGACACTAGTCATGTGCGCAATGCTAGTGTCAAGTGCGGCCTCCATCTTGCAGCTGAGTTTTTGATTGTTTCAGGTGTCCAAACTGAGGTTAGGATAGATCATTGGAAAGCTTATCTAGTCTAATTTCCAAATCTGTGCTTGGTTTTTAGATTCGACTTGATTTGACCTTACAAAAAGTGATTCTCCCAAGACTGCTCAGGTGCGCAACGCCAAGGTGAAAAAGGAGGCAGAATTGTGATTTTCTGAATGTTTTTTGACTTTTTCACCTGCTAGTTTGACCAAAAAAGGCTAGAAAAGTGATTTTCTTGCATGTTTTCTCTATTCTGAATCCAATGGTAGTCTCATTTTGACCAAAATATGCCTGAAACAGAAGTGCAACGCCTAGGGCGCTTGCTCCTGATAGTTCAATTGTCACATGATTGTCCAAGAATGCACAAAAACTTCAAAAAATTGCAAAAATGTATCAAAACTTGCCAAAATTTGCTGAATGGTGTCTGATTATGAGGGTTAGGCATGGAGTGAGGCTTCAGCAAGGATATCAAGCCTTATTTTCTCTTCTAGCATGGTTAGGTTTCAATTTTTGCATTGGCTTGTTTAAGTTTTGGCCTTGCAATTTTGTTTCTATTGGCATAGTGCTTTGCCATCCTTCTCTAAATATCATTGTCCTTGTTTTATTTCTCTAGGAGCTTCTCAATATGTTGGTTAGCCCTGTCAAGCCATTGCTCCTGGTTCTCATTTATTACAACTTCAAATTTCTCATTAAGAGTGACCTCGTCTGCTAGTTCTCTTTCTTTCTACCTTTCTAGCTCTAGGGCTCTTTTCAAACCTCTAGTCCTTGGCCTTATTCTTGGCACTTGTTCTTCAAGTTCATCTAGCACACCATATTTTTATAGTGTCTCTTCAAGCAAGAATTTATCTTTTTATGCCTCTCTTTGAGCTTTGATGAATTTCACTTCATCAATGAAGTGTTTGTTCTTTAGCTGTTGGTTCTCCTACTCAAGAAAGGTAATGAAAAATTTAGATCTATCAATATTAGCTTTTAGATCTCTAATTTTGGCTTCTTTTTCCTTGATGACTATGCTAGTGATCTCAAAATCATCTTTCTGATTCAAGTCAAAAAGTTCAAATTCCATTTCTGTCTCATGAAGATTTCCCTCCTCGTGACTAACCTATTCCTAAATATCTTCCTCTGTCATCTTTTTCTTTCCATTGTCTACCTGCTTTGCCGATGAAGAAGGCAAGGCCCCTTCCACAATATGTGGAGAAAACACTTTCCTATGACCTCTCTCATATGTTTTTTCCAATGTCTTTATCTGAGCCACTTTGTTCTTTTGAAGCTCATTGTTCTTAGCCATGATGGATGACCCGATCTGAGTGTGAAATGGTGATGATGGTGGTGAAATGGGTGAAGTAGTTTGATCCGATGAAGAAGTAGATACTATGGGATGAGATGGAGGAATGGATGTGGAAGGATGAGATGGTGGAGGCACAACTTGATCATGTTGAATTGGTGGAGCAGTAAAGATGTCATTAGATATGAACAAGTAGGGGAATTTTGAGGTCTAAAATGGGCCTCCTAAGGAAATTATAAAATAATAGTGGAAATAATAAAATCAGATTTGATGACATCATCAAATTTTAGAGGGCAAAAAGAAAAAACTATTTTTTCAATTCATATTTTCAACTTATCTCCCAAAGTTTTTACTCAAATTTCAAGTGGGAGTACTCGTTGGATGCGAAATTTAATTCCTCATCCAAGGAGTACCAATGTTTCATACGTTCGTTGGACCCTACTACAAGAAAATGAGAAATACATGAAAAATGTGATTGCAATCACGTTTTTTCATGTATTTCTCATTTTTTGCATAGTAGGGTCCATCAAAAGTATGCAACATGGGTACTCCTTGGATGAGGAATTAAATTTTGCATCCAATTAGTACTCCCGCTCAAAATTTGAGTAAAAAAATTGGAAGATAAGTTGAAAATACGAGATGAAAAAATAGTTTTATTATTTTATAATTTTTTAATATTTTTACCCTTCTAGAGAAACTTATTTCACAAGAAAACTACTTCATGATGATATTCATCATGGGGGCATACCTATCCAGGAGGTAAGATAAAGGAAATAATGTGTTTCCTTCATTCTTGTACCTTGGCTCGATGTATGGCTCATAATAATGATTCTCCAAGTTTTTTACCTTGTACCGCTTTTCACCAACATTTGGAATTCCAATGGAAACTGCTATTATGGTTGTGGATACTGTGAAAGTGACACCAAAAAGGGTTACTTGGTTGTCATGAAGATTAAAAATGAAAAGCTTTCTCAAAACAGGGTGATGATGGACCCTTTGTATTTTTTCACAAAATTCAAAGCATCCTACATACTTGAAACATGTCACAGTCATGGGAGGGGCCATGAGTTCTCTGGTGTTTGTAGGTTCAAGTCTGAGGATCCTCCCTCCTTTGGGAATAGTAATTTTATTATAGGTATGGGGATTTGGGAGCCTAGGAAATTAACATACCTAGGTCTTAGGGTTTAGGGAAAAGGAACTTTGGGATGGGGATTTAATGATATAGGGGTAGGGATAGGATTTAATGTGATGTGGGAAGGGTAAAAGGGTCTCTAGGGTTCAAATTTGGGATTAGGAAGTGAAACTAGGGTTTCTATCTTGAAAAACTAGAGATTTCTCATGAAAATATTGACACCATGAAATTTGCACTTAAGAAATGCAAGGAAGGCATAATGATGTCTTAATTACTTGGTAGAAAATGGAGAAATATTTTGTTGAAGGTTTGGAACAATTTCACAAGGTTTTGGAGCTTACAAATGAAATTGGACAAGTGTGCAGCACCTTTGGTGCATGTGCAACGCCTATCTTCCAGGTGTGCAACACCTTTGCTCTATGCACAGTGCTTGTCCCAGGTGAGCAACACCTTGTTCCAGGTGCGCAACGCCTCCTAGAAACTTGACCTTTCACCTTTCAAATTTAGTTTTTGAATTGTGTGAGTGAAGGCTTGATTGCATACAGAGAAAATGATTGTCTTTTCGATCTTTGGATGGGTTTTATGCTTGATGGATGGGATGTTTTGAGCTTTGGGACCCACTTTTACTTCTCACTTTCACCTTAATTTTTTGAAACTACACCTTTCAATTTGACTTCTTTCTTGTGATAATTGATCATTTTGATGTACTAGGAACTCTTCGCACTTTGATATTTACTTTTTTGGCATGTGGAACTCTAAGTTGGCAGCTTGGGAACCTTGTACTTATTACATATTAAATGACATAAAATTACAAAATAAAAATAAAAGTTACATCTTTTTGGAATAAAAATTACATTTTAGGATGAAAATCAAAACTTTGGAATCATAATTTCATCTTTGCAAATCATCTTTACATGGTAAAGAGATGTTATTTTGTTCAGTCTCTTACTTTGTTGGCTTTATGCAATGGAAATTATGTGTTTATTGGACCTTGAAAAAAAACCTAAAAACCTAATGAGACCTTGAAGGATTGAATTTCAAGATGACATTGACTGATATTGACTTTATGAATGGTGTACACTCAACAAGGTATGAAAATGAGCTAGCAAGTAATGGAAGTTTAGAAAAGGTAAAACTTGTTGACTTAGGGCTACCATCAGTGACTAATTTTTTGCATGACATAGTGGAATGAATAATTTTTTTTGAGTGGGACTCCTAAAATGATATGAGAATATGATTTTGATCATTGATGGCAGGATGCAAATAATAACACTAATGCCACTCATCCCAGGTCTTTTCCTTCCAAACTTCTATCCACCTAGACATGTGCTTGTGTGAGTCTCCCTAACCATAAAGCATCTCAGTTGGTGGGGTAGAGGGAGGTTCAAAATGTAACTTCATAATTTTGCTACATTCCCTCCAATCCTTAAACACACCCTTGTGCAAATCCCACCAACGTATTGGGGTTGCACACATAGCCAAATCAAGTGCTGAGAACCTTCGTTCCTCTAGGACGATCTTTTCCAATGCTTCCAGAAATATTTGGACACTACTAGAACCATCGAAATAGGGTATTTCTCTTACATCTAAGGAGTTGCACTGGAAGTTCTTCATGATGTTGAGGCAGCGCAACATAGACACATTGTGCAACCGATTCTGCCAGTTCTCCATCTCGCCATCCGAGTCTAAGAAACACGTAGTCTCCTTCTCCCAATTCAACATCCCGTCATCTCTAGTGTTGATCCAATATTTGTCCTGTGAAGTTAGCTTGTAAATATGGTCGACATCATATCCCTCATGTACTGGATCTTTATATCATCCCCCTTCTGCTGGGTCCAGTGGGACTATCGCGTGTGTACCATTATTCTCAAATATCATGCTTCTACGCTTCAGGTTGATGATGCCTCCAATATCAATGGTCCAATCTAATCCTAACAGCACAGGGTAGGGGTCTGCATCATTCAAAATTTGTATTACTTAGAAATACGCGCATACCTTCACTCCAGCAATGTCTACCACTACTTGTGGAAGCCTTCCAATTGGAATGATCTTTTGCTGATTAGCCATGCATAACTGAATGGTGGACAATTCCAGCTTTGGTTCTCCCATATTCCTCCAGGTTTGATTAGGTAGAAAATTTTCATCAGACCCCAGATACAAGATGACTTGATCTATCTCATACTCTCCAATCTGCACAATCATGTGCATCTCCTGACCAGTTCTCTTCTTGTTCTTATAAATCTTGTTCAGAGCCTTAATCTCCATTCAAGGTACTTATTTTTCTGCGCAGCTGTCTATCAGGGCCTGGAGGTTATCTACCACATTCTGATTGTGTAGTAGCTTAATGCAGGCTTTTAGGAATGATTTGACTTCATCATCAACCTTTGGTTCCATGACAGGCCTTGATGTGGATGCTCCCGCAGTAACAAAATCCTTCCTAACTTCAATGAAAGTCTCTTTTTCTTTCTGCAGGTTGAGTCCTTCCTTCTTGTCAGGTGCCTTTCTAATTAGTGGCTCTGTGTCAGCCTTTTCCTCATTTCGAAACCACTACATGTAATTACATTTACACTTGGACCATCATCACACGATTCAAATTTAACCATTTGTATGTTTTGCGTAGGCGTCTGTTGCTGCTTTTGCTGAATTTTAGCCATTAACACAGGACAATCTTCAATTACATGATCAAATTTCCTACAATACCTGCAGGATTTTTGTGCAAGATTTAGGAAGTCACGTGCATAGTGTCCAACATCTTCATAGTTATATAAAATTAATTGCCTCTTCCCCGACCTGCTCCTCCACCTCTCCCCCCCCCCTTCCTATTGCTGGGAATCCTCCTTGTCTAGAGGGAGATGCTGATGATGAAGTGTCAACCTGCACTCTGTAAAGGTTCACATTATCTATCATTAGGTCAAACTTCAATCAGTGGTGCTCATCGTGACCAACTGAAGAGAAAAATCTTCACCACTTTTGCTTCAGTTCTGGCACATAGGCTCCTAACCTTTGGCAATGGTCTGTATCGTGTCGTCCAACTACCCTACAATCACCGCACCATAGTGTGGGGGTACTAAACCCAGTGGCATCCCTGGGACATAGTGGATTTGGTACCCCCACTTTCAGGTAGTCTGAGAATAAAGGACACTGATATTTGGTGTGGCTAGCACCTTTGCGGCGTATGCACCAGACATATGCGCCAACTTCTTTACCCTAGTCTCTGCATAAATTTTGAATTCTAAGTGCATAGCTTCCAGTTGGATTTGAATCTGTAGCGCTCTGAATTGGGAATATTCTCTAGGCGCAAATTCTAATTTCATAGAAACTTCCATGGTTTCGACCTGAGAATTGATCTTCTATTGACCCATAGGTCCATGCAGATGTGGCAACAACATGACAATGAACCATTCCTTATGTTGCTTATCATCATAAACAAATCCTCCATCGCTGATGGTTTTCTTCAGTCATTGGTCGGCTTCCAAGATTGATTCTTTCAGCCCTTGCTTGATATATTTTAGTTCTATTACACACTGTGAATAGAACTTCGGCTTCTGGAATTGCTGTTTTAGGGCATCCTTAATCTGCGGAATAGTGGGATCTACGTTTTGAGCGAGATATCCCATGAACCAATCTAAAGTGTGACCTTCAAATGCCATATCCAATTGTTCTCTCTTAACAACATCAATATTAACATTTTGCATAGTCCACACCACATTAGCCACAAACCAAAATCAATCCATATCCTCATCCCCCGCACCCTTAAAGGTGGGTAGGTTCATATGCGTGGCCATATCTTCCAAAAGTGGTGGCGGAGGTGGGGTAGGAGATGTCTTACCCCTACGTGAGTTCGACGGTGGCGTAGCAGGAGGGATACCTTCAGCGTGTGTAGCCTCGCTACCTTCTATATCAGGTGATTCTCAAAGGGCTATATACAGAACTATCCCCTCTCTGATTTATCTAATAAGATTTTCTGATGCGCATAGTGCTTTTAATATTATTAGGGGTCATTCACTTAGTGCGGCTGCACAAAACACCCTTTTCACACAATAGCATATTAGTCAGGAGAGGCAAATTTTGTATGAATTTACCTCGCAATCCCTTGAAAAATCTCCTTTTAGCTTTAGAATACGACACAAACTAATCTACTACAAATTCTGTCACAAACCCACCCAAGATGTTGTTAACACAATGATCTACAGTCTGGGTGTTGGAATTATCAGTATTTTCCAACTGTTGGATCAATTCAGGGGTCCACTACGTGACCTTATCGTCCTTCCAATAGGTTTGGAATTCTACTAATCTTGAAAACCACTACTGCAATTCATGCGTAAAGGTCATGAAGAAGATCTCGTGAAACTATGTGAAAATATATTTGTTCTTCCACTCTTCAGTAGACAACTTCTTACTTCTGTTTTCTTTTAGGGAAAATTCCTGAATATGTTTCTCAAACCAATTCTCTAGTTCAGGCTTTAAGGGTTGCCACAACATCTAATCTCTCTCAAAATGATCCAGGTCCCCACAACAGGACCATTTTTTTACTTGAGGGGTCCTGACACAGGTTCAAAGTTGAGGTTAACCAGAAAAGCCCTCTTACAACTAGCCATTTCGGTAGTGACCTTCTTGTGCAAGTCAAGGTATCACCCGAAGTAGTATGGGGAGGGGGATGTTGGAACCAGGTTTCCATGCCATGAGAGATAATTAAATTATGTGGGTGCCTGAAGAGCTAAAACAACCATGAACATACCTCTGCAATAGAAGCCCTAACTAGGAAACCCTTATCAGACAGATTCAGGTCAATTATGCAGAATATCATGCACGTAGGTTAAAACATAGTCCACAATCCATGTAATAACCCTTAACAGATAGTATTAGAACCCAAAAGTACTAGATCCATTTAATAACCATTCATCTAAAGCCAGAATGTTGTGAAACCAGCTCCAAAAATAGAAGAAAAGAGATATCAATGCCTTAGAAATAAGCCACTTCAAGGGGGCAATCTCCAATACATTACATGAATGAAAAATTCTTGGATGATACAAATGAAAAAACCTCCTTTCTATATATAGGAGTCCATGGGGCCACAATGTAATCCTAGTGAGGCCACAATGTAATCCTAGCCAACCTAACAATAATAATGTAAGTGCACAATAATAACAATATGGGGGTTATAGGGGTACAATAATAACAATAAGGGGGGCTACACTAACATAATAAGGGACTACACTATTAATATAGGGACTTAACATGCCGCTCTCCTTCAAACAAGTGTTGTCTTCAACGCTTGATTATTTCTTGATGCTTCGGTATAAAATTCTCATCCTCCCATGTGGAATCTTCTACAGGAAGGTTCTTCCACTTGCTGAGATACTCTGAAATTGATCGTACTTATTGATTTCTTGTTTCTGTGACTGCTTCAAAACTTCTTTTGATCTGATGTTGATCTTCCTGTTGTTTCATTAGATTCTGCACCAAAGTTAGGTTATCCTTTGAGAGTTGGGGAACTTGTTGTTGATGCTCGATGTGATATTCCACTAATTTATCATCCATATTAGTTATTATTTGATCCTTGAAACCATCCAAATTAGCCTCCATTTCTACTTTTAAACCATCTATGTCATCTTCGGTTGCTCTTTGTAAGATCGAAATTTGTTGCACTTGGTATCGTAATTTTGATATCTCATACTGCAATTCTTCATCTTCATTCGTCATAGTATAGCTTTTTGAGGGCTTAATGGGTATGGAATTATTTTTTGGAGGCATTATAGAACCCAATTCTGATAAAAATTCTAAAATATGCCCTTGGAATCACTTCAAATTTCTTTTTCAAACAAACGTTATGCAAAATTAAAAACCAAACACAACATTTTTCTTGCTTTTGAGGAGCTCGATATTGAAACTGAATTATCTCTGTAATTTCAGATCTTCAATATGTAAAATTTGGTACTGTGGTAGCCCTATAAATTCTCTTTCGAATGCCATAGGTCTGACCTAATTTGGATTCTTCAAGGAAAATTTATGTCCAATCTCCCACAATGACCTAATTATGGACTGGTTCAGTAGAGAAAACTTGTATGACTTGCCACGTGTCACTGTTTGCTCCTTTGGCTCTTAAATTTATAGACAGGAAACTAAAGTCCGTGTAATTCCAGTCAACTTTTACATAATTCCAATCCGATGCACAGGGAGAGAGTTGTTGGGGTTCCCATGTTTTGGAAAATCTGGCAATACCAAAAGATGAGACAACATCAGAACCACTTTCAGACCTCAAGATCTAACCCTCCTAGGTCCAGAGAGGGATCTGTCTATAACCGACAAATGTTTATGTCCTTGAAGCTCTTTTTTTAGGTTTTAGGCTAGTTATAGGCACAGGTTTGTTCGTTTGTTTAATTTGTTTGTTTGGTTGTTGGGAAACAGGAAAGAAGGGTTCACTGTGAGACCAGGTTGAATAAAGAGGATTCTAGGTGAAGGAGAAATGATTTCAGGGAACACTCAATACCATTGGGCAATGGAGTCAGGAAAGGGTTTACTTGATATTCAATATGTAGGCTTTCATTTGGGCTAGTCATCTAAAGCATTGGATCTTAAAGATGATAGTGTGATATGAAATGGTGAGAAAGAAAGTGAAAGGCAAGGAAACCTCCAAGGTGACCAATTAGAAATCAGGTCCAGGGACAGGACATGCCATTAGACACCTGTGACCCAACTCCTAAAGGTAAAATCTTCAGACAAAGGTAAAAGTAAAGATTCAAACATGAAGGTGAAGACCTGAGATCAGAGAGAGACTTCGAAATCTCAATGCTTTGGCATCCAGCTTAAGGGATCTTAGAAAGGCTCAATTAATAAAAAAGGATCCTAATGAGACAGAGACTGTGTTCTAAACTCCCAGTATCCCAATTCATTCAATTAAAGCCTAACAGGAACATCTAAGAACAAATTCGTTAATTCATACATCAGCTAGCAGTAAATTATAACCACTACACTAGTTAAATTAACTTAAATCAGCGCTCAGATAGCACATATAGTGGAAAACATCAAAGGTAGGGAGAGTAGAAGCTTAGGGTACCATGTGAGGGTATATCCTAAACTAGGTTTCTGATGCATACCTATGAAACGAAAAGTGATGAATTACAAAGGAAAACAGAGACAAAGTAAGAAAAACATCACCGCTGCTTTAAATCAGGATCCAAAGAAATGTACTTATCATATTAAAGAGCAACAACAGTCATGTATAACATTTCCAATAGCTTGATATTCATTCTGAAAACATCTTCCTCGGCCTATCTTACAACTTTACCCAGAGAACTAAATCTCAAGAGAAACGGCTTACAGTTCACAGATATTCGATCAATAACCGTTACAATGAGTTTCTTCATGAGTTTTATAGCTGAAAGAGAGGCAGATGAGGTAGATGAAATACTAAATGAAACATTAAAAATAGATTATAAGAAGTGGGTCGAAACCCATTTTGTTTTAATATCTGAGCATTAATCTTCAATACTCTTTGGATGAAAGAGTAGTCTTTGACAGGTTGCAATTTACTCCAGGTATGCTCTTGATGTGATTTTGTTGCAGTACTCATAGTACTCTTGGTGAATAAAAGAAAGGTAGATAAATGACTTCAAAGTCTACCATACCGTGTAAAAAATTCTCTGGTAGCATTAGGACTATTGTCAGGGTGGAAACCTTCTCATGGACACAATATAGACTAAAACAGTATGAGTACTGTGTCCTTTCTCGGGAGGAGACTTCTGCTAATGTGAAACCTTGATGATATTGTTTTCTGTGCATTAGGCCTTCTGTGTGATTCATGAGGTCTTCAATCTGGTACTTTGCCTTTAAAACACTGAATTAAGGCTTAACATCTTCAATAGTGTGAATTATAACTCCTTAACTCTGTACTGATACTCTTTGCCGCTTCGTGACTGTATCTATCAGTGAAATCTAAGCTTTGATGGCACTGAGAGGTTTTGCACAGTTTAAATATGTAATTTTAATGAAAATTATGCTCTATCACCCTCCCAGGCTCTTCTGTGTAATCACGGGCCCTGAAAAAACTTCATATGTGCTCTGCGCCACTATAATAGTGACCCTGAGCAATGGCGGTTCTCAGCGCTTGTACACCTGCAAAACACACTAGTCTATTAAGAAATCCATGCATGGGGAAAGGTGTATGCGGTGGAATTATTTGATGATGGTAGCGTAACAGGAGCGAATGCTATGGATGCAATGGAAAGCGGTGGGAAACATGCAGTCAAGCAGTGGGAAAATGCATGTGGAAGTTGGGCGAAATGAAAAAACTTTAATGTAAAACATTAAAATCTTAATGCCGGGCGGAATGATATAATGTTTTAATATAAAACCCAAGGTTTGGGCCTTTGAACGTAATACACAGAAACACGCAGAAAACATATGAAATGGGTTGATATGGTGGGACCCAGTCATGGGTGAAGGGAGATGCAATTAGGACCGTCGGATCTCAGGAGGAGATCGACGGCTGCGATCTAATCGGAGGGGAGCGATGGGAGGGTCAAAATTTCGATGAGTGATAATGCATTCAGCTCATGACCATTGGATATTATGTGAGATCAATGGCCAGGATCACGTCAGAGGATTGCAATCAGGAGGAACGGAAGGTGGCTCCATTTGAAATTTGCGATTGCGATCAGAGTGGGGATGCGAGGGCCGTCGGATTGAAAGTGAATCGACGGTGGGCGTGCAATCAACGGGGAGACAAAAGGGAGATGCGGGCACGATGGGACTTGAAATGACCATTGGATTATCAGAAATCGACGGCAAAGATTACAATCGCAAATCGCAATCAGGGAGTGCAGTGGGCGGCACAGTTTGAGATTTGCGATTAGCGATCGGGCGACGGTGCGATGAGACTTGTGCGGACCATCGGATATGTTAAGATTGACGGTGAAGATCATTCCCGAGACCAACAGAACCATTACACTATCGCATCAGAGATTTTGTTTACAAAGGAAAAAAGCGTTCCGCTCCAATCCTCCGATGCGACAAGCACCTTACGGGCTAGCGCTTGGTCTTAGCGCTGGGGTAATGTGGGGAAGTTTTTTTGGGGTTGGGCTGAAGGGGGCTAGCCTGTTATAGAGAAAAATGGATTTTTTAGCCTTAGGGACAGCTTTTTAAGGCTAAAAAGGCTTTCAGTAGAGGTAAAAGAGGGATTTAAAATCAAATGAAGGATTTTCACTTGGTTCTGTTGGTGTCCCGTGTTTTGATAGTTTGGAAAATCAAAAGACAAGGCAAAATTAGAACCAATATTTAGAGTCCGAGGATCTATTCCTCCTGTTCTCAGAGAGGGATCTCTCGAATATTTGTTTGCAAAGGTTTATCTTGTGTGCTTAGAGTATTGATTTTAGACTAGTTATTAAGTGCAGGTTTGTGTTTGTTTGTTTGGTTGAATTGATACAACAGAACATGAAAGGTCTAGGAAAAATATATAGAATGGAGAAACATCTGGTTCATTGGGCAATGGAGTCAAAAAGAGGTCATAAAAAACTCATCAATGGATATGGGATATAAAAGGGCAAATCTAACTTGGCCACAGGATCCTTTTGTTTTTGGAATGAGATGAACATTAATGATTTGGAAAGAGAGGTTTAATTCTCGACAAAGGGAATTCGAAAGAATAATTTGAACAATAAAGAGCTCTTTGATAGACAGGGCTAACCATAAATTCTACAAATCACACCTTTAAGCAAATAATGATTTCAAAACAAATTTTAAAATGAATTCTAAGATTCGGGGAACACCCTATTTCCTCAAAGATTTATTTTAAAGGACTTAGAAACATAAAATATTTACTGATAATTACAGTGATAGAAGAGGGAACACCTAAAAACATCTATGATCATAATTATAATGACCTTTAAGCCAATTTTTTAAGTGAGGACAAAGGGCAAGATCAAAACAAACCTCTTTGATTCACTGTAAGCAAAGAACTTCAGAGGGAGACTTCAATAACAATTTTTAAGTGGCAGCAGAAAAGCAGGGAGAACCATAAATCATGTTGAAACCAATTGTTCGAACAATTAAGGAAATAAACAAGCATGAAGATTGAAGAGAGAGATTAAAGACTTTAAAATACTTCAGCAGAAGAAAACATGAAACAGTGAAGGATGAACAGGTCTAAGGTGCTTTCGAGAGTCATTTATTAGCCTAAAACTTTCAACCTACTGTAGTAAGAAATTATGGAACATAATGAAAACAGGGGAAAACATAAAATAGTTCAGAATACTTCACCAACAGCCAAGCTCATGGATCCAATGATAGAGCCTTCTCAGGAACAAGCATGCAAAAACATCATCAAGACCTCCAAGACTTCAATTTGTTCTTCAACTTCCACGGACTATGTATTTATTTCAGAGAGTTTCAGTATTACAACTAGTGATCAAACAACAACCAACCAAACAACCAACAGTTTCTCATCTTCTACAGAAGTATTTATAGAAGGATGAGGAGGTGAGATCTAACAAAATATCTGAAGGAAAATTAATACAGAGTGATGACTTCTCGGCCTTTGAAGGGCTCGATGACGAAGTTTACAAGTGTTTCACTGTATTAACTATTTTACAATTAATATCAAAACTCGGTGGGAGCTTTATTGACTTTTAGGCTCTCCAGGACGAAATAACTCCGCTGATATTTGTTTGCATTAGATTCTTTAGCGGAATTAATTTCTTGGCTGCACTGTGAGGCAGATATTTTCTTAATCAATAACTTCGGCCTCTGTTTGAATGGCTTGAGGCAACAGGTGGCTCTGTGGTAGCCGAGAGGAATCAATTCGCCTCAAATGTGACGGTGGAGGCCTTTCTATCTGTTAAACACTTATGATTTTCTTTTAATGGTGTTTTAATTCTGGGAATTAGGCTTTTGATAATCATTCTTAGCCGTAATTCCAAAATCTGTCTTCAATCTTCATTCTGCTGTGCTATGCCTTCAAAAAATAATACTCTTTAATTATCTTTCTCTTCACGGTGTCTTGTTGATGTGCAGATCTACAAAGTTCTCTTATGGTAACAACGCTTCATGATGCGTCGACGGATCGTGGTATCGAAACCTTTTAAATGGATCCCTTTAATAAACAAAGCCTGAAAGATCATCATCCTTTGGCTTTGATTTTCCCTTTAAAACATTCGAAATCCATTAGATCCTGCAAAAAACACAAAAAAATTACAAAATCCTGCATTTATTTGGTAAACTGCTTCAGAGGGCGTCGGGAGAGAGCATGGTCGTTGGATGGCTTCATCCAACGGTGGAGATCTGCGTAGAAGAGGCAAAAAGAAGAGCGGGTAGAAGAATAAGACGTAGTGATTTTGGACCGTCCGATCTGGACATGTGGATGGTCCAGATCCAATCGAAGGATTGCAATCGAGGGATTGCAATCGGGGGTGGCAAGCAACTGCACCGATCGAAAGTTGCGATGCGATTAATTGCAGACTGTCGATCTGCAGATCAGATCAACGGCGGGTGAAACATCAGGGGAAATCACAATCGGTAGTTGGGAGTGAGGCGATGCAATTGTGTGATCGGATAAAAGGACGATGCAATTGCGTGATCGGAGAAAAGGCCGATGCGATTTCGCGATCGGAGAAAAGGTCGATGCGATTGCGCGATCGGACCATCGCAATCGGCGGTGGTAAACACTTAAACCACACCAAAGGAAAAGTTCTGATGCGATTGGGTGCTTGGTTGCAGGCCTGGTTTTATATAGACCTCCGATAGGCCCCGAGCTCATGTATATAGGGGCTAATCGGGGTCGGGCCTTTGGGCGTGGGCTTTTCAATCAACCCATTAAAACTTTTTCGATGCGATTGTGCGATTGGTCTTTTTAATCTAACCATTTTTTATTTAACACGTGATTTGGATTTTTAGATCAAAACTTTGGAAAAATGGGTTTTTGGGTTTTACAAAGAAAAAATAACATTGGGGAAAAAATATTACAAGGTTTTAAGTGCCAAAGGTGGGCCCACGGGTTATATGAAAAGACAATGAGATCGGGGGTTCTAAATCCAAAGGCTAATCGCATCGGAGTTTCAGAACATGGCAAAAGACTTGCGCTCATTGATTTATTTCCGATGCGATAAGCATTGATGAGACTAGTGCCTGGTTTTTATGGCAAGGGCACATGTGGGGAAGTGGTTAGGGGGCTTAGCCAAAGGGGCTAAAGCCTGTAATAAAGAACATGAATTTTTTATGATTTTTTAATGTTTTTAAAGGGATTTGAGGGTTTCGGTAAGGCTAAAAAGTGGGTTTTAAACCTTTCAAAGTGGATTTTCATGAATGGAAGAAGGAAAATAATGAAAAAATAGAGGAATTTTATGGAAGAAAGAGGTAAAAAGTGAAGGTTAGTTTTGTGGTGGAAGGAGGAAAAGGGTCTTTGCAACAGTGTTTTGACTTATGAAAATAGCAGAATTTTCAAAGTATAAAATGGGAAGATTTTGGACAGAGGTATGAGGCCTTCAAGAGTCTTCAAGAGCCAACACTTTTTAGTAATAAAATTTGTTCTCTGAAGGCTCAAAATTTCTTAGCCACCTTTTTCTATAACAAATATTATAGGTGGCTAACAGTGGCTCCACTTGGGGATGATGCCTTCTTGAAGGACTTCAGACTTGCATTCTCCGGGAGGCTGACCTGTGCCACATCCATTGTGTTCTCTAGGAGGCTGACCTGTGCCTCATCCATTGGGTTGCCTTCTTTGATTGAATGATCTTCTTCCATTCTAGAAATGCTAACAACCATGGAAAAACAATGGATCTTTTATCATCAAGCTTTCTACCTACCCAATCCTACTGATCTAACATTTTTTCTTCATTAGAGTGCACTTGGATTGGAAAACTCTTTTGACAACATTTTATTCTTTTGAAAGCAGGAAATCTAATCTATTTCTACTCCTTATTTCTCCATGGACTCAGATTAAATAGTTGAGTCCATATGATTGTCTACCTATTCTATCAATCTGTTAGGATTAAACAGTCTAACAGATTTTATTCTCTAATTTCTACAACAGAAATTTAAAAGCATTCAATTCAGGATTAAACAGTCTAACTTGAAGCTGGTCTATGGCATAAAAGACAAACTGCACATAGACATTTATTTTGCAAAAAAATTAAACAAAATGGAAGGCTTAAGATCTGAAAGTTTCTTATCATGGCCTTCTCTTTTTACAGCTCTGTTTTGGCTCTTGTTTGAGTTGTAGCTTCTTTGTTCTATGGTTTAGATTTTGAGCTAATTAGAACCAGATTTTTACATCTTTTGACTCAGAATTTGAAACAGATTTGAGTCATCTCTCTTTGGAAACCTAGGTTCATATTTTGAGCTTGTTTGAACCTTTAATTTCTATCTTAATCTATCTACTGATAAGCCAAGATTAAACAGTTTGGCAAATCGAATTCACCATCCTATCAGCAGAAAATTTAAAGCTAATTAGTCAAGATTAGGTTGTATGACTAATTAGAAGTGTGTTTTTTCAGGAGTGGCATTTAAGCTTGCACACTTTTAGATTTGTTTCTCTTTTGTGGTATGGGGCTATACCTTTGTTTTTTTATAATCTGCCCTCTTTTCTCCTTTTTATTGTTTTTGGATTTTTATTTTTTCTTTCAAGACAAAAATCAACAACTAAATAACTGCTCAAAACTGATCTTTATTGACATTCCTATCTATCCTAATCTAATCTTGAAGTATTTACATGTTTAGCTGATGAACTCTCTTTTCCAGTACAACCAATCCAGTAAATGATTCCACGATTGGTCCTTTTTCATCTCCTTGGGCAAGCTGGACAAAGAGGGCCACTCCCATTCCTTTTGTTTTTTAGCAGCAGTGCTAACTAATCTTGTTGCTTTTGGTAATACACTGCTCCTAATGACCTTGATCCCTTCTTCAAATGCCTTCAAGAAGTGAGCATAGGGATCTTGAAATAGTGCCTGGTTAAAAGTGTTTGAAAGATGTGTTTTAACCAGGATCATCTCTTTTTTCTCCACTGGATTAAGGAAAAGATTCTTTTGAGGAAGAAAAACTTCCTCATCTTCATTATTATCTAAACTAGAGGACTCATCATATATTACAGTGTTTTCCTCTTGTAGCTCTGAGATATTCTGATTTAATAGGCTGAGCTCTGTGAAAAGATCAATGTATTCTGGAGCAGGGATTTGTTCTATTGCTTCCTCTTTTTCAAGAGAAGGCTTCTTGGTTTTGATTTGCTAAAAAAATTCTTCATTGCTTTCCCCCTCAACCTTTGAGCTGAAAGTCTGTTGATTCCCAATCACATGGAAACTATCACTGATGATCTGAGATGAAGCAAAGCAAAGATCCAATAAATCTTCACTTACTTCTGGGTTTTGAAAACTTTCGTCATTAGTATCATAGACAATCTGCATTGGTTCATTACTTTTTTGAAGGAACTGATCTTCCTCCCATAAATCTACCAATGATGACCCTGCAAAATTAACTTTTGTTTGGGAAGCATCATCACTAGACAGATCAAAGTTAGGAGAATCATAAATATAAGTAATACTACCAATCAAACATACTGGGTTATCAGCAGGTCTTTATTTATTTTGATTTACAGAAGAACTTTCCGAATATTTACCACAAAGTTCATTATGTGAATGGGCAGGAGTGTTTGTTTTGTAGAAATTTTCAGAGAGTGACTGCTTATAAATAGTCTGATCTATCTCTTTTTCTGTCAAAGGGGAAGATGTTTCTATGTTCCTTTGAATAGGAGTGCAACAGATCTCTGTCTCTTTTGAAGACTAATTTTGAGGCTGGATGTCTTATTGAGCCTCAGCTGTAAGGGATGATGGATCAAAATCTGAGTTTTCAGGAATATCTTGAGGAATATCTGTGGTCTCTTGACTGTTTTCTTCCTCAGTTGTTTCATCCATGTTCTTGTGATAGCTAGGATGCATATTAAATTCTTGAATGGCTGTTAACAGATCTTCAGGATGCATATTAGCCAAATTCACATCAATATCTAACAGGTATTGTATGATATTCTGAGATTGATCACAACAATCCCATGACAAGGATGGAGAGTTTCCTTTATAATTCTTGTAAAATACTTGGTGCATGTCTTTTAAAGAAAACAAAATTTTGGGTTCTAACCATTCATACCAATTCCTAGCTTTTCCTTCTAATGTTGCCATGAACATTTTCATTAGGCAGTATTTGTGCCATTGAACCTTGAACTTCCACACATGTATATGAAACTTGATGAGATGTAGCAAGGGGTTATCAACATTTTCGCCCTGAAAGGTAGGCAAGTTTTCTAACCAATCTACTTCAGGCATTTTGTGTGGGAATCCAGGGATATGCTCCCTGCTCATTGGGGCATACCTTCGTTGTATCCTTAGAATAATTTTATAAATCAAGAAATAGGTCACTGTGTTTATTCAACCAGTTCAGAGTCTTCTACCAGTGGCGTCATTAGGTCTTTTAGATTTGTGGAGTCGCCAGGTGGAAGATTTTGAAATTTGTTTTCCACCAACAGCATGATTGGGTTTTCTCAATGCATTCCCAAGGGAGCCTACAAGAACTGGAGGGGTAATAGGCTTTTGGAGGCCAGCGGAGTCACCAGGTGGAAATTTTTTAGCTTTTTAGAAAGGTGAAATGTTTTATGGTTCCACCACCACGTTTATTATGAAGCCAAACTGAAATATTTTTGGGTTTTTCTGAGTTTCTATTGTTGTTTGAAAGACTAATGAGTTTATAAGAGCTTTCTAGGAAACTATGAACTCAGAATGTCCCACCGTGATCGCCATTATGTTGGTGTCCCGTGTTTTGATAGTTTGGCAAATCAAAAGACAAGGCAACATCAGAACCAATCTTTAGAGTCCGAGGATCTAGTCCTCCTGTTCTCAGAGAGGGATCTCTCGAATATTTGTTTGCAAAGGTTTATCTTGTGTGCTTAGAGTATTGATTTTAGACTAGTTATTAAGTGAAGGTGTTTGTTTGGTTGTTTGGCTGAATTGATACATCAGAACATGAAAGGTCTAGGAAAAATATATAGAATGGAGAAACATCTGGTTCATTGGGCAATGGAGTCAAAAAGAGGTCATAACAAACTCATCAATGGATATGGGATATCAAAGGGAAAATCTAACTTGGCCACAGGATCCTTTTGTTTTTGGAATGAGATGAACATTAATGATTTGGAAAGAGAGGTTTAATTCTCGACAAAGGGAATTCGAAAGCATAATTTGAACAATAAAGAGCTCTTTGATAGACAGGGCTAACCATAAATTCTACAAATCACACCTTTAAGCAAATAATGATTTCAAAACAACTTTTAAAATGAAATCTAAGATTCGGGGAACACCCTATTTCCTCAAAGATTTATTTTAAAGGACTTAGAAACATAAAATATTTACTGATAATTATAGTGATAGAAGAGGGAACACCTAAAAACATCTATGATCATAATTATAACGACCTTTAAGCCAATTGTTTAAGTGAGGACAAAGGGAAAGATCAAAACAGACCTCTTTGATTCACTGTAAGCAAAGAACTTCAAAGAGAGACTTCAATAACATTTTTTAAGTGGCAGCAGACAAGCAGGGAGAACCATAAATCATGCTGAAACCAACTGTTCGAACTATTAAGGAAATAAACAAGCATGAAGATTGAAGAGAGAGATTAAAGACTCTAAAATACTTCAGCAAAAGAAAACATGAAACAGTGAAGGATGAACAGGTCTAAGGTGCTTCCAATAGTCATTTCTTAGCCTAAAACTTTCAACCTACTGTAGTAAGAAATTATGGAACATAATGAAAACAGGGGAAAACATAAAACAGTTCAGAATACTTCACCAACAGCCAAGCTCATGTATCCAATGATAGAGCCTTCTCAGGAACAAGCATGCAATAACATCATCAAGACCTCCAAGACTTCAATTTGTTCTTCAACTTCCACGGACTATGTATTTATTTCAGAGAGTTTCAGTATTAAAACTGGTGATCAAACAACAACCAACCAAAAAACCAACAGTTTCTCATCTTCTACACAAGTATTTATAGAAGGATGAGGAGGTGAGATCTAACAAAAGATCTTAAGGACAATTAATACAGAGTGATGACTTCTCGGCCTTTGAAGGGCTCGATGACGAAGTTTACAGGTGTTTCACTGTATTAACTGTTTTACAATTAATATCAAAACTCGGTGGGAGATTTATTGACTTTTAGGCTCTATCCAGGACGAAATAACTCTACTGATATTTGTTTTCATTAGTTTCTTTAGCGGAATTAATTTCTTGGCTGCGTTGTGAGGCAGATATTTTCTTAATCAATAACTTTGGCCTCTGTTTGAATGGTTTGAGGCAACAGGTGGCTCTATGGTAGTTGAGAGGAATCAATTCACCTCAAATGTGACAGTGGAGGCCTTTCTGTCTGTTAAACACTTATGATTTTCTTTTAATGGTGTTTTAATTCTGGGAATTAGGCTTTTGATAATCATTCTTAGCCATAATTACAAAATCTGTCTTCAATCTTTATTCTGCTGTGCTATGCCTTCAAAAACTGATTCTCTTTAATTATCTTTCTCTTCACGGTGTCTTGTTGATGTGCAGATCCGCGAAGGTCTCTTATGGTATCAGCGCTTCATGATGCGTCGAAGGATTGTGGTATCGAAACCTTTTAAATGGATCCCTTTAATAAACAAAGCCTAAAATATCATCATCCTTTGGCTTTTATTTTCCCTTTAAAACATTCGAAATCCATTAGATCCTACAAAAAACACACAAAAATTACAAAATCCTACATTTATTTGGTAAAATAATTCAGAGGACGTCGGGAGAGAACGTGGCTATTGGATGGCTTCATCCAACGGTGGAGATCTGCGTAGAAGAGGCAAAAAGGAGAGCGGGGAGAAGAATAATACGTAGTGATTTTGGACCATTCGATCTGGACATGTGGATGGTCCAGATCCAATCGGAGGATCGCAATCGGGGGATCGCAATCGGGGGTGGCGAGCAACTGCACCGATCAAAATTTGCGATGTGATTAATTGCAGACCGTCGATCTGCAGATCAGATCGACGGCGAGTGAAACATCGGGGGAAATCGAAATCGGCAGTCAGGAGTGAGGCGATGCGATTGCGCGATCGGAGAAAAGGCCGATGTGATTGCGTGATCGGAGAAAAGGCCGATGCGATTTCACGATCGGAGAAAAGGCCGATGCGATTTCGCGATCAGACCATCGCAATTGTCGGTGGTAAACACTTAAACCGCACCAAAGGAAAAGTTTCGATGCAATTGGGTGCTTGGTTGTGGGCCTGGTTTTATATAGATCTCCGATAGGCCCCGGGCTCATGTATATAGGGGCTAATCGAGGTTGGGCCTTCGGGCCTGGGCTTTTCAATCAACCCATTAAAAATTTTCCGATGCGATTGTGCGATCGGTCTTTTTAATCTAACCATTTTTTATTTAACACGTGATTTGGCTTTTTAGATCAAAACTTTGGAAAAATGGGTTTTTGGGTTTTACAAATAAAAAAGAACGTCGGGGAAAAAATATTACAAGGTTTTAAGCACCAAAGGCGGGCCCACAGGTTATATGAAAAGGCAATGAGCTCGGGGGTTCTAAATCCAAAGGCTAATCGCATCGGAGTTTCGGAACATGGCAAAAGACTTGCGCTCGTTGATTTATTTCCGATGCGATAAGCACTGATGAGACTAGCACCTGGTTTTTATGGCAAGGGCACATGTGGGGAAGTGGTTAGGGGGCTTAGCCAAAGGGGCTAAACCCTGTAATAAAGAACATGAAATTTTTATGATTTTTTAATGTTTTTAAAGGGATTCAAGGGTTTTGGTAAGGCTAAAAAGTGGGTTTTAAACCTTTCAAAGTGGATTTTCATGAATGGAAGAAGGAAACTCGTGAAAAAATAAAGGAATTTTATGGAAGAAAGAGGTAAAAAGTGAAGGTTAGTTTTGTGGTGGAAGGAGGAAAAGGGTCTTTGCAGCAGTGTTTTGACTTATGAAAATAGCAGAATTTTTAGAGTATAAAATGGGAAGATTTTGGACAGAGGTATGAGGCCTTCAAGAGTCTTCAAGAGCCAACACTTTTTAGTAATAAAATTTGTTCTTTGAAGGCTCAAAAATTCTTAGCCACCTTTTTCTATAATAAATATTATAGGTGGCTAACAGGTTCTAAGGATGAAATGGGTGTTTTGGAAGACTTAGGAGGGATTTTGGGAGTGAAAAGGGGAAATTTTAAAAATGGTAAAAAAGGTTAATAATGAGGAAATTTGCAGAAGTACAAGGATAATGGGGGATTTTCCAAGCACAATTCTTCACAGGCGGTGAGGCTTAGCGAGTGGGAACAATAGTGAGGATCTTTTCAAAGGTAAAGGGCACACGGAGGCTTCAAGGATGAGAGATTTTCATAGGAAATGTATCTCTTGAAGGCTCAGACAAATATTTAGCCACCTGTTTGCTTGCCAAAAATTCATTAGGTGGCTAACAGTGGCTCCACATGGGGATGGCATCTTCTTGAAGGTGTCAAGAATTCAGGAAATAATCTTTGAAGTAGGCCAGATGCCTGATCCTTGAACCATCTTTTCTTCTTTGATTTCATCTGTTACAAACATGATGGATATGAATAAGCAGAAAACACTCCCCAAACAATCTACCTACCCATCCTACAATCCTAACATTTTTTCTTCAAGGTGCATTTGAATTGGCAGACCTTCTTCATAATTTTTATTGAAAACAGAAAACACACTAATCTAATTCTACCCTTATCACTCCATGAGACCAGATTAAACTATTGGCCTCATATGTTTCTCTACCTAATTTGATATATGCTGGGATTAAATTGTCAAGAAGATTTCTTCTCTACATTCTACAACGGAAATTTAAAAATAGTCAAACTAGGATTAGACAGTCTAGTTTGCTATGGATCCAAGGCATAAAGGCAGTTGCACATGGACTGAAATTAAAAAAATTTGAAAACAAAAGTCTTGAAGGCTTGAAGTCTAAAACTTTGAAGCATCCTTCTTTTCTTTGTGACTCAAGTTTTGAGCTTGTTAGAGTCACTTTTTTCTTCATTTCAGCTCTAATTTTGGGCTTGTTAGATCTGATTCTTCTTTCTTCTTTGCTGGTCCAGATTTTGGACATGTTAGAACCAGCTGTCTTCACTTCTTTTGGCTCAGGTTTTGATCGTATTAGAGCCAATATTTGCACTTCAGAGGTTCATGTTTTGAGCATGTCTAAACCTTTCTTTCTCTCTATTTTTTGAAACCTTTTCTCTTTTTCTTGAAAACAAAACACAACGACGGTATTTACAATGGAAATAAAAACTGGAAATTGGAAATCAGTAGTAGTAGTGTTTGAGCATCCTGCCATTTACAAGACCGCCAAACAGCTCTGTACCATCTAGCCCTTGCAGAAAAAAGGCATTTGGACCCACAGTGGCCTGGATGATGTAAGGACCCTGCCACAAACTATCGAACTTTCCATGCTTTCCCTTGTATCCTCTCCTAGAGTCCCACTTCAGAAATTTATTTCCAATTTTGAAGTCACAAGCTTTTGTTCTTTTATCAAATAACTTCTTAATATTTTCCTAGACTTTCAGAGCTCTGTTATAGACCTCTTCTCTCGTTTGTTGGAGATGAATTGTTTGATTTATCCTCCTTACCATGATGCCTTCTTCTGTCTGAATCTCTTGGACAATTTTAATCACTGGTACCCCAAGGCTGGTAGGAAACACTGCCTCTGTTCCATAAACAAGCTGATATGGCGACATGCCAATGGATTTATTTGTTGTAAGCCTGTCAGCACACAAAGCATGCACTAACTTGTTATGCCATGACTTCTTGTTCTCCTCAAGCAGTTTTTTGATGATGGTCACTGTTGTGGATGATTTTGTCACCCTCCTAGAGACAGCCTAGAGTTGCCATAGACCAGTGCCTAGGACATCTTAACATAGAAAGGAGTCCTTTATAGTTTGGGTTGTCAGTCCAAGGGATTCACTTACTATCTCTTGCTTATAACAAGGAAATTGAAATAGATTGAATTGGTCCCAATTTTCTTTCAGTGGCTGATACACAGATAGGAATAAAGTAAAGACATCAAAGAAACTTCAAAGATGAGAGTACTGCATAAATAAGAGAACTCTTTTTATTGTAATGAGGGCCGATTCAAGTAAGAGGGAGGAATTAACTTCGATATCAAGGAGTGCGGGCAGGAAGGAAACATGAGAAGATATTATTGACCAAAGGGCGCATTAATTTACGAATCCTTAAGCCATTAATATAGAAGAAGTTATGAAAGGAGTGAACATGGAACATCATATCACTTCTACGCCTATTTAAAGCGCTTGACCAATTCCAGAAAGGGCACCATTTAAGATGAATCCTTACTGCAAATTAGTGAGCCACTCGCATTCTAGAACATGATACAAGAAGAAAGTTTGCATGAAAGAGATATTGTATTAACACATGAGAGAAATTACATACTACTATACCTCTGCATTCTAATCCTTAACTGTTTCATAACCCCTCCTCACTGAGACCCAACGGGCTCTGAAACCTCACACAGAAACGCCACAAGATGCATACAATAGTCTTCTCGCTGCACAGCTCGCTTACAGAAATCTGGAACCCTAACAATGTCTTCTTTTTTGATATTTATAGAGGGAAGAGAAGCTTCTGGAGGGAGAGGTAGGTATCCACACTTATTACTCTAAATTGAAAAAGAAAGGCGGGGAACCATCACGCCTTCCTCATGAATGACTAGCTATAAATGAATATACCTAACAACCTGTATACAGAAATTAATGCTGGGAGATAAAAATCTCCCTATGTTCAAAACGAAAATAATAAAATATATACATCGGGATGCTTTTAGCTGAAGAAAAATCTGATGCCGTGAGGGGCCTGAGCTGGCCTGCAACTCTGGTACTGTACTCTTGGCCTTTGAGCTCAGAATTTGAATCCTGAATCTTAAATGCGGGGCGAAATTCTCTGGAGGGTTCTGTGACTCTCTGTCTGTGTTTTCTTTAATAACAGTCATTTCATGTACCGGCATCAGCTCTTTTTATTTAATTTCGCCCACAGGAGATCATCTTCTGGTATGTTCTTGATCCTCTGAAATGGAGGCGACAGATTGATATGCCCCCTTATGCTTGATTTGAATACCTGCAAAAACCCTGAAAATGTTAGAAAAACCCCACTAGGGTGAAGGCAGGGGGTGATGGAAGTGGGAATGGATGAGACGACGCAAACACAGATAAAAAACGGGAACATACAGGGAGGCGGGAGTAGACAATGGAGGTTTTTGTGAATGGGTGCAATAAGACACAGTATGGTCGTGAAGGAAGAATATCGGTGGATTATGAATCAAACATATAAAACACACGCATATATATACATATCGGCGCGAGGATATAATACGAGTGCACGGGGGGAGAGACATATAGGCGAACGGAGGACACACAAGAGATGACGTGGCGAGTGAATTGATGGGCAGGGGGCGTGAAACAATGACACGGTGGCAGACTGTGGTACGCGGCGGGACGCAGCGATGAACGATCAACTCCAGGACACACCAACCGTCGGATGGAGGTAGGCAGATCGGACGGAGCGGGTGGATCCCGCTGACCGGACATCGGCCGAAGATTAACGCGCGGGGAGAGAGCGGTTTCCCGCTCGTACAATGGACGCGTGGCATTCCTTGTGTGGGATCGCCGGCCCCGCGGTAAATACCACCAGCCGACAAGAGTGGTGCGGGGAAAGACCACTGGTTTTACTGTGCGCCGGGACCAAAGGCAGGGCCCACACTCCTGACGATCTGCGCCGTCGATTGAACATGGATCGGACGGCTGTGACGGCGCCCGGGATATAAGTGATAAGCCCCTGCTTCTCCCAGCCCGTGGTCCTGTGGCTCGGGTCATATGAAAACTAAGGCGGGAGGGGCTAAGCCTTAAGGGGCTTCGGCCCGATAAATAAAATATGCATTTTAAACGTTATAGAGCAGATTTTCTGGCGGAGATGATAGAATTAAACGGAGCCCAGGGGTTTTATTCATTAAAACACTAGAAATGGATTTTGAAGAAGGTGGTGGCCGAATTTTAAATAGGGAAAGGAGATGTGCACAACACTGGCTCCATTTGGGGACGGCATGCTCGTCCTCGGGCATGTCGAGAACACGTAGACCATTCAAAACTTGCATTCTGCTGTTCAATTTCTGCTACGCTTTCTTTTCAGGTAACCATCAGCATCCCTCTTTTTTCCCTTATAGAAGTTAGGAACCAAAAACAACTTATGTACAGTATATACAGTGGAGTGTTTCCAAATTAGGTCAGAATTGAAAATACGGCTTGAGGAATTGGCCGTTCACGGGGGCAGCCAACAATTCACCCTGCAGATTTTCTAAATAGAAAGTGTTGTTACCTCCCAGCTTGACTATTTTGAACTGCCCGAACCATAATGGATCGAATTTAGCATGCTTGCCCTTTTCTGCTCTGCGAACATCCCATCTGAGGACCAGGTCTCCAATTTGGAAATTTCTGTCTTTCGCGTGCTGATCAAAGATCTTCTTCATTTTTTCCTGGTATTCTATCAGCCTCTGGTCTACCTGGTTTCTCGTCTCCTCCAACTCTACCAACTGATAAATTCTCCTAATCATCTCGTCTGGTTCCTCTTGGTTTTCCTGCATGAAACGTGCTACTGGCAGTGCCAATTGCACAGGAAACACTGCGGCCCGCCCATACACCAGCTCATATGGAGACTTGCCTGTTGCTCTTTTGCTGGTTATCCTATTTGCCCATAGAGCAAACTTCAACTGAGAGTCCCAGTTCTTCTGATTTTCCGCTATTGTTTTCTTGAGGGCCCTTACAAGGGTTTTATTGGATGATTCTGCTAAACCGTTCCCCTGGGGGTAATACGCTGTGGAGTGAGTTAATACAATATTATACCTTTGGCAGAAATTTACAAATCTGGCAGACTTAAAAGCTTGAGCATTATCAGTTACAATTCTTGCAGGACAGCCAAACCTAGATATGATATTGTCTTCTAAAAAATTCATGATCACAGCATCTGTAGCTCTTCTTGTAGGTATGGCTTCCACCCATTTAGTAAAATAATCTGTAGCTGTCAGTATCCACTTATGTTGGCCGCTTGATGGGGGGTGTATTTCTCCTATAAAGTCTAATCCCCATTTCTGGAAGGGTTCATTTACATGCACGGGAATCAAGGGCAAAGATGCTAACTTCTGTCTTTCTGCAAACCTTTGACATTTGTCACATGTTCTGACCCAAGTGAAGGTATCTGAATATAATTTTGGCCAGTAGAAACTAGCCTTCAAGATTTTATTGGTAGTAGCTCTCCAGCTGTAGTGTCCTCCACATATTCCTTCATGGAATTCTGTCATTATATTCTGCACTTCATTTTCTGTGAGACATAGCAGTAATATACCCAAAGGGTCTCTCCAATAGAGCTGTCCATTGGCAATGACATACTTCTGGGATCTCATCCTTACAGCTCTGTAGTTTGCCTTGTTACATCCTGGAGGACAACTAAGTTTCAACAGGTATTCAACTATTTGCTTGTACCATGAACTAGTCAGATACTTCACTTGTACTCTTTGCGTGGCCATTTCTAGTCCATGTTGCTCCTCTTCTTTTTCTGATTCTTCATTTGCCATCATGGATAAATTAATGCCCAGAGCTTGATGATTAGATTCAGATAACATTTTAGCTAGTCCCTGTCCTTTGATCAATTTAGTAGGCTTTATGTCTAAATCATACTCCTGGATTTTTGCAATCCATCTTCCCCTTCTGCCCTCACTGTCTCCTTGAACCAGAATGTCTTTTACAGCTACTGTGGGAACATAAGCAGTAATATGAGATTGCAAAATATAAACTCTGAAAGCTTTAAGGGACTTTACCAGGGCATATGCCTGCTTCTCCAGTATATTATACTTTAGTTCAGCATCATACAACACCTGACTGAAGAATGCTATGGGCTGTTCATATCCTTCTTCATTTTTCTGCAATAACACTCCAGCAATCGTGTGTGGTGAAGCGAAGGAAAATACCATCAATGGCTTGCTGTAATCTGGTCCTGCTAACACAGGAGCTTCGGAAAATGCTTGTTTAATTCTTGTAAATGCATCTCTGGACTCCTGGGACCACTTAACTTCATTGTCTTTTTTCAACATATTGGTAATGTGCCTAACTATCTCTGCATAGTTAGGAATGAATCTCCTTAAAAAGTTTATTCGACCCAAGAACACCTGTACTTCTTTCTTATTTCTTGGCAGAGAAATGCTATTTATTACTTCAACTCTCTTAGGATCAATTTTTACACCATCCTTAGTCACAATATGTCCTAAGAGTTTCCCTTCGTCTAAAGCAAATAGAGATTTTTGAGGATTAAGAGAAAGGCCGTACCTTCTGCATTTTTCAAAAGTTCTTCTTAAATGCCCAATATGCTCATCATCATTCTTTGAGAACACCATGATATCATCGAGATATACTACTAGGAACTTGTCCTGTTCTCCCACAAAGGCTATATCCATTGCCCTTTGAAAAGTAGCACCTGCATTAATCAGTCCAAATGGCATCCTTGCATACATAAAGGTTCCCCATGGCGTGGTGAACGCAGTCTTCTTCTGATCTTCTGGGAAAACAGCTACCTGATTGTAGCCTGAAAATCCGTCCATCATTGACATTCTGGATGCTCCCACCACCTTCTGCAGGATATGATCCATTTTAGGCAGTGGATAGTTGTCTTTGAGAGATGCTCTATTCAAATTTCTGAAGTCTACACATAGCCTGATTTCTCCATTCTTTTTTCTGACAGGAACAAGATTCGCTATCCATTCTGAGTACCTCAAGGGTACGATTATTTTGGCCTTCAACAATTTTCTAATTTCTTTCTCAATTGAGGGAAGAAGCAGAGGGTTAATTTGCCTGAGCTTCTGTTTGTATGGCTTTGCATCTTCCCTGAGTGGAATCTTGTGTTGTATAATATTTACATCAAAAGTTTTTAGGTCCTCATAGGACCAAGCAAAAACATCTTTATAAGACTGAAATAACTTTAAATACTTTTCTTTATATTCTTCTGAGATTCTTTTGGATAATCTAACAATCTTGGGATCAGTAGCGGTACCCAAATTTAAATCTCTCATTTGATCTTCTTCTACTGCTTTGTTTGGCTGCAGGGAAACATCATTCTTGTTGAATAGTCTTTCTAGAGGTACTAGTCCTCTAGGGATGACATTTCCTTTTAACTGCAATACTCTGTTTCCTGCTATATTCTCTTCCCATTTACCTTCAGCAATATTTTCGGCTTCTCCCTCTTCATCATCATCAATTTCCATACCTGTGAATTCTCCCACTGTCTCCATGAATCTTTTCATTTGTTTGTCATCTTCAAAGACCTGCCAATGCTTAATATTGTCTGGGATAGATGGTCTGTAACGTACCTCTACTTCATATCTTAACAATGGGTTCTGAGGAGGTTGGAACGTACTAGCAGCCACAGCAAGAGAGTCTGCTATTCTGTTATGCTCCCGGGGCATGAACTGTATATTAAATGCTAAGAAGAAATTTTATATCATGTCCCATACTTCGTTTCTATATGCTCTGAGCCGAGGATGCTTAGTTTGGCATTCATTCTTAATCTGTCTCACTACTAGCTCAGAGCCTCCAAACACTTTCAGACATTGAATGCCCATGTTTCTAGCTATCTGTAGGCCTAACAACAAAGCTTCGTACTCGGCTACATTGTTTGTAGCTTCATACTCTAATTTTAAAGACAGCGACACCCATTTTCCTGTGGGGGAGATTAGCAATACCCCAGCCCCATTACCTTCTCTGGAATTTGCTCCATCGAAATGCAAAGTCCATACTTCTGATTTCTGGCCTTTCTTGGATTGTTCGGCTTGGAATTGACCAGAGGGGGACTCATGTGCATAGTCTTGACTCTCTTCTAACACAAAACATGAGAAGTCACCCTCTTTATTATAAACTGGAGAGTTGTCCGAACAATCAGCAGTGGTCACCATTTTAACAAATCTGGTCTCCCTATACAGCCTCCTCTCCTGACCTCCAAAGACTGGGACAGTGGCGTATGTTAAGTCGAGTTTAATCGATCCCCCAATCTTAGTACCCCAGGACCTTGACAACAGCATGCCAAAGCGAGCTGGGATATCGGCGACCACAATATCCATGACCACACTTTTTGCTGGGATTTGAGCTAGATTGACCACTAAATCTTTAATCATTCCCAAGCATTTAACCCTTTTAGAATCAAATGAATATAGATCTTTATATGGTCTTGTAATTTGCAGCCCTAGTTGCTCCATGACGGACAAAGGCATAAGATTGTGGGAGGCTCCAGAATCTAGCATACAATTATGAAGCAGCAGGTCATGAATGACTAGGGACACATAAAAGGGAGGAGTTGAAGGGTCTATCTCCTCAACGTGTGGGACAAAGACTACCATAGGTCTTTCTTCTTGAAGATTTAGACTATCAGGTACAATTTGTGCTTCAGGAATAGGCATGAAAGAGGTGACCTGAGACTGATATACAGGCTATTTCAACAATTCAGTCAGAGGAACAGGAATCTTAATCTTTTCGAGCTCTTTTTGCAGATTAAAAGCAGATGTGGACTTTTCTATTATTACTTCTTTTGACTCCTTATTCTCAACTGAGGACTTGACTTCTTGGGACACTGGCTCAGCATTAGAAGGACTGCCTACTTTGGAAGAAGAAGGAATTTGATCATTTGACTGCAAGGGGGTATTTAGAAAATTCTTACCTTTTTCAACATTCTTTTTGGTTGCTGACTCCTTCTGAGCAGATGCTTCTTTCTGAGGTGTTTCTTCCTCCTGCTCCTGAGTTCTGGTCCTCTTCCTTGAGGATCTGAGGTCATATCTGATGTTGAACTGGGCTTCCATGAAATCAGCAAACTGCTTGCAGTAATGGTCGATCTCAGCTTCTTCATCTTCTGCTTGCACTGGGCACTCCATATCATCATTATTTGAAAAGGCCAGATTCGAATCTTCTAACCCATAAGCTGCATTTCCAGTGGAGTCATCTGCTGGTCCTTCCAGGTACAAGGGGTGAGGTACCTGATCTTGCTGATCCCTTGTCTCTCTTGGTAGTATTTGCAATGGAGGCTTTCTATACTGAGGATTATATCCTCTGTTTGGAGCATTGTAATAGTTTTTAGGAGCTGCATTTTTGGCTTCCAGTTCCATCTTGACCATCTTCTTTATCATCTTACTTATTTCATCCATTTTATCTGAATCCTTTTCTTGATTAGAGGTAGAAACCTCTTCTTTGCCTTTTCTTCTGGCATCTGGTTCAATTTTCCCTTTTAACTTTCCTGTGGAGGCAAAGTTCTCTTCTAGTTCCAGAGCATCTGCTTGTGCATCATCTAAATTGGCAGGCTTTCTTTCTCTTAAGGAGAATCCAAAGTCAAAATCAAAGGCTGCTATGAAAACTATCTTGGCAGCAGCTTCATTTGGCTTCATTTCCGGGGGCAAGCTTAGATACAACTTGTTGAATCTTTTGATGAACTCTGATACCCCTTCATTCTGTTTCTTCTTGATGGTATTTAGCTCAGTAAGGCACATTCCAAAATCCTTCTTTTCTCCCCACTTCCTGAGGAAAACGTTTTCCATCTGATCCCAGGTTGTTACAGAACGATTACCCAATGTTTTAAACCATTTTCTAGCTTCACCTTCTAAAGACTGTACAAATAATCTCAAAACCACATCCAGGTGTTCAACATTCAAATTTTCTGCAAAAGAGCAGAAGGTCTCGAGATGTTTCTGAGCATCCACATCATTTTCACCATTGAACCTTGGCAGAATCTTCAGATAATCCTGTGGCATATCGTTCAACACTTGGGGTAAGGCCAGAGGAGCGTATTTTTTCAGGAGAAAAGCAGGAACATTGGCCATTGGAGGCGGTGGGGGTTGCACAAAAATCTGAGAAACAAAAGAAGGGAGAGGGGTAGGGGGCAGCGGAGTGTGAATGACAATGGGAATATATTGGACCGAGGTCTGAGGTGTGGACGGGAATAGTTCTCGGTTGACGGGAGCTACTTCAGTGACTTCTTTAATTTCCTCAGCCTCGGGAACAGAATAAGGTTCTTCCCCAAATAGAGTATTTCCCCTACGTGGGGTTTCTAGATAAACTTCGGGGTTTTCTGTTCTAACTTCTTGAGAAGAAGAGGGCGGATAATCTTCAACAGAACACTCAGGATTTTCAGCACGGGCTGACTTCCTCTCCTTCCAGACTTTTTTATGAATAGTTTTCTCTGGGTCAGACACGTAGTGTGTTTTCAGTTGGGCTGTATCTGACCTCAAATGCGGCCTACGAGGAGCCAGGACTACTAATGAGATTTATCAAATAAGGACCAGTGGAGTCGCCAAGGTGAGAAATCTGCAACTCTTCACCTCTCTGTGCTCACCCGATTAGAGAGTGAAATAAAATGTCGAAAACCCAGGGAAACTGATGTTCTTGAATTCGTTCCCCGGCAACGGCGCCAGAAAGATGTTGTGGATGATTTTTTCACCCTCCTAGAGACAGCCTAGAGTTGCCATAGACCAGTGCCTAGGACATCTTAACATAGCAAGGAGTCCTTTATAGTTTGGGTTGTCAGTCCAAGGGATTCACTTACTATCTCTTGCTTATAACAAAGAAATTGAAATAGATTGAATTGGTCCCAATTTTCTTTCAGTGGCTGATACACAGATAGGAATAAAGTAAAGACATCAGGTAAAACTTCAGCATGATAGTATCAGACAGCTAAGAGACCGCTTTATTGTAATGAGGGCCGATTCAAGTAATATATTACAGAAATCAGATATCAAGGAGTGCGGGCAGGAAGGAAACATGAGAAGATATTATTGACAAAAGGGCGCACCAATTTACGAATCCTTAAGCCATTAATATAGCAGAAGTTATGGAAGGAGTGAACATGGAACAGCATATCACTTCTAGGCCTATTTAAAGCGCTTGACCAATTCCAGAAAGGGCACCATTTAAGATGAATCCTTACTGAAAATTAGTGAGCTACTCGCATTCTAGAACATGATACAAGAAGAAAGTTTGCATGAAAAGGATGATGTATTAACACATAAGAAAAGTTACATACTGTAGTATACCAGAGACCAGAATCCTCAATACAATCATAACCCCTCCTCACTGAGACCCAACGGGCTCTGAAACTTCATACAAAAATGTCACAAGATGGATACAATAGTCTTCTCGCTGCACAGCTTGCTTACAGAAATCTGGAACCCTAACAATGTCTTCTTTTTTGATATTTATAGAGAGAAGAGAAACCTCTGGAGGGAGAGGTAGGTATCCACACTTATTACTCTAAATTGAAAAAGAAAATAGAAAACACTCACGCCTTTTTCATGAATGACTAACTATAAATGACTGTACTAAACAAATAAATGTTGGGAGATGAAACTCTCCTTATATACTGGCAAAATAATAAAAAAATATGTACGTCGGGATACTTTTGGTGAAGAAAAATCGATCTTATTGAAACTGGTGGCTTTGCAACTGCGAAATCTTTGTACTCTTCCTTTGAGCTCGGAATTTGAATCTGAATCTTAAATGCGGGGGCGAAAATTCTTGAGAGGTTCCATGACTCTCTCATTGTGTTTTCTTTAATAACGAGTCCATTTCATGTCCAAGCATCGGCTCTTTGTGGTCGCCTGAGAGATCATCTTCGGTATGTTCTTGAGTATACGAAATGGAGCGACGATATGCCCCATACCCTTGGTTTGAATACCTGCAAAAAACACGGAAATATGCGTTGAAACAAGGGTGAAGCGAGGGGGGTGATGGAAGTGGGAATGGATGAGACGACGCAAACACAGGTAAAAAACGGGAACATACAGGGAGGCGGGAGTAGACAATGGAGGTTTTTGTGAACGGGCGCAATAAGACACAGTATGGTCGTGAAGGAAGAATATCGGTGGATTATGAATCAAACATATAAAACGCATGCATATATATACATATCGGCGCGAGGATATAATATGAGTGCATGGGGGGGAGAGACATATAGGCGGGCGGAGGACACACAAGAGACGACGTGGCGAGTGAATTGATGGACAGGGGGCGTGAAACAATGACACGGTGGCAGACTGTGGTACGCGGCGGGACGCAGCGATGAATGATCAACTTCAGGACACACCAACCGTCGGATGGAGGTAGGCAGATCGGACGGAGCGGGTGGATCCCGCTGACCGGACATCGTCCGAAGATTAATGCGCGGGGAGAGAGCGGTTTCCCGCTCGTACAAAGGACGCGTGGCATTTCTTGTGTGGGATCGCTGGCCTCGCGGTAAATACCGCCAGCCGACAAGAGCGGTGCGGGGGAAGACCGCTGGTTTTACTGTGCGCCGGGGCCAAAGGCAGGGCCCACACTCCTGACGATCTGCGCCGTTGATTGAACATGGATCGGACGGCTGTGACGGCGCCCGGGATATAAGTGGTAAGCCCCTGCTTCTCCTAGCCCGTGGTCCTGTGGCTCGGGTCATATGAAAACTAAGGCGGGAGGGGCTAAGCTCTAAGGGGCTTCGGCCCGATATATAAAATGTACATTTTAAACGTTACAAAGCAGATTTTTGGGCGGAAGTGATAGAATGAAACGGGGCCCAGGGGTTTTATTCATTAAAACACTAGAAATGGATTTTGAAGAAGGTGGTGGCCGAATTTTAAATAGGGAAAGGAGATGTGCACAACAGTCACCAAGCTCTTGTTTGATGATTCAACCAATCCATTACCTTGTGGGTAATAAGCAGTTGAATGACCGAGTGCTATCTGATACCTGTGACAAAAATCAATCATTTTCTTGGATCCAAAAGCAACAGCGTTATCAGTGATTATTTTTCTTGGGCAGCAAAATCTAGAGAGGATATGGTCTTTTAGGAACTTAATGATAACAAAATATGTGGCATTCCTAGAAGGTATGGCCTCTATCCACTTTGTGAAGTAGTCTGTCGCTGTAAGGATCAACTTGTTTTTTGCAGAAGAATCAGGGTGTATTTCTCCAATGAAATCTATGCCCCATTGCAAAAAGGGACCCTCAACAAAAATGGGTTGTAATGGTAATGGGAGGAGCTTTCTTTTGCCCTCGAAAATCTAGCATTTATGGCAGGAAATTATCATTTTATGGATGTCATTGAAAAGTGTAGGCCAATAATAGCTGGCTCTGAATATTTTGTTAACAGTGGCTTTCCAGTTCAAGTGGCCTCCACACTCTCCTACATGGAACTTGTCTACTCAACTTAGTGTTCCTAAATTGATGTCATAAATTGTCAACTAGGGTTAGTAAACTGTTGAAGGGAAATGTACTATATGTGCCTAGGTATCTTCTTCCTACTTCGTTGTGCTTAGTGTTTTTCTAGTGTTTTTGGTTTTGTGTTTTTATTTTAAGAGGAAAAGAACTAAATTGTTGGCAAAGAGAAGTTACTGATCACACTAAAACAGAACAAAATCTACTCTAAACTGTGTATGGCACCTAAGAACAGAAAATGCTAATCCACAGATTGTAAATATGATAAGAAAAGTAACTCATAACATTAAACTCAGTCCAATTCATTTCATTAGAGGTATGTTGGAACAATTTGAGAAAATGATCAGTTTGATGTAATGAGGTTCTCTTTAGTAAACAACAACTTAAAATATCACAGAGAAAATCTCATCCATTGTTAGAAATTTGTTGGAACATTTTGAGAAAAGATTATCTGCAACATAGTAAGGAATCCTATGCTAAAATAAATTATGACACTAGAATTAACTCATTCTGCAACTCAAAATGTTACTATTAGGCCTCATTCAAGGATTAGAGATCTCTTGGAATAACTTTGGAAAGAGGTTGTTTGTAAAATTATGAGAAATTGCAGAACAGTCAAGAACTCAAAATGATATAACTAATTCTTGTTCATATGATAATGATGTGTTAGAAGAAGTTAAGAACAAGAACAGATTATAAAATAATGAGGGTCTTTTAAGTCTAATTAATGGGACTAGAATGCAACTAACTAATAAAACTGAAATACAATGAACAGAACTGAACTAAAGTGAAATTAACTCAAGAGTACTACAGCTATATCTCATTCACGCATTAGTGATATATTGGAATAGCTCATGAGAACAAGATTGACTGTAATATTCGATATAAGTAAATGACATAAGCATGATGCAAGAGGATAAATTTAGAAAACTTCCTAAGTTAAGAACAAAACAGAGTTAAAGGTCACTTATCTAGAAAATATGCACAAAGCCTTTCAGACAATAGGGGCCCTCTACCATCAGATTGGCACACGAATCCTTAACTCCTTAAAATTTCTTCAGATTATGCATCAAAGTTGTACTTCTTTCATTAAAGGAAAAACACTCAGAAACAGAGTATCACAGTCTTTTAAGAACTAACAACAAAACATCAACTAACTGTTTCTTGGTTCACCGAGTTATTCTTATAAGAAAATACATAACTGTCATTAAGTAGAAATAGGCATAGGTGTCTTTTATAGTCAAAATTGAACTAGAACTCTTGTTGAGGACTCGTATTTTGCTAAAGACACCTACAGATTCCTTATCCTTGTAGAAGTCTGCTTCTTAGTTTTGGCTTTATCCACGTGCATAACCACTTTCAGATTTTTGATCAGCCTTCATAGAGGACAAGGAATGATGTAGGAGAGTTCTGGATTTAACCATATGCGTATTTCCCTCGAATGACACCTGTAACTTGTGTGAAAATAAATATGGTTGTAGAATATGCAACTAGCTACAGAATGGCTGCATTCTGTAGCTAAGTCTGATCAAAGACCACTATGACAACAAAACCACAAAACTATAATAAGTCAATCATTGCATGCATTCTTAAAGTGATTTTAATCATTCCTATTGATCTTTTAAGCCTATAAATGATAAAGGAAAAATGGAATGAAGTGAAATTTTTTGAAAGGAAAGGACATCTTTAGGGCTCAACAGAACTCCTGTTTGATCCTCTCTGCTTCAGTTTCAGGAAAACATTTAAGAAATAGGCCATTTGTATTTTTCCAGTATAAACATTCATTCGGTATGCAATATTTTCTGGCTTTTAGCTTTAGGAATCTGGCCTTAGTTTTTGATAGTTCAAGAGGGGCATTTAGGTTTGTGAGCACATACAGGATATCAGAATACCAAGGAGAGTTTTGAAATTATTCCTCAACTGTAGGATTAGGCAGTCCTTCCTGCTCATCCGAGGCATCTACCATGTTAATTTCAAGCGCTTTTAAATTTGATTCAGCCATTAATTGAGCTAAGCCCTGACCTTTAATCAGTTTTGTGGGTTTTATTTCCAGGTCATACTCTAAAATCACGGCAATCCATTTGCCCCTCTTCCCATCCGGGTCTTGGGATAGAATGTCTTTAACCACTATGTTTGGCATGTAGGCTATGGTGTGGGAATGCAGTATGTACACCCTAAAGTCTTTCAAGGCCTTAACCAAGGCATAGGCCTGTTTTTCCATTATGTTGTATTTCAAGGGTGCATCCCTCAGAGCTTTGCTGAAGAAAGCAATAGGATGTTCCATTCCCTCTGTATTTTTTTGCAGTAGAACTGTAGCCATTGTATGCTCATAGGCAAAGGAAAATATCAAGAAATCCTTTGAGAAATCTGGGCTAATTAGAACAGGAGCCCGAGTGAGTGCAATTTTAACTGATTCAAAAGACTTTTTATCCTCTACGGTCCACTTGACTCCTACACCTTTCTTCAACATGTTAGTCATATTCCTGAGGTGTTCAGCTAGGTTGGGAATAAACCTCCTTAGGAAGTTAATTTTCCCAATAAAGGACTGTAACTCTTTAATGTTTCTCAGGTGTGTGATCTATAGTATTCCCTCAACTCTTTGTGGGTCTATCTTAATTCCATTCTCTGATATAATGTGGCCAAGGAGCTTACCTTCTTGCAGTCCAAATACAGTCTTTTTGGGATTTAACGACAGACTGAACCTTATACATTTACCAAAAAATCTTCTCAGATGTCTTAGGTGTTCCTCATCATTCTTGGAGTAGACTGTTATGTCATCCAGGTAGATGACAATGAAGTGCCCTATCTCTTCCGAAAAGAAAATGTTCATTGCTCGTTGGAAGGTTGCACTAGCGTTCATCAGTCAAAAGGGCATTTTTACGTACATAAAAGTGCCCCATGGAGTGGTGAAAGCAGTCTTGAGTTGGTCTTCTGGGAGTACTAAAACTTGGTTGTAACCTGAAAAACCATCTAACAGGGAGATCCTTTTTGAGCCTACTACCCTTTGAATAATGTGTTCCATCTTTGGCAAAGGGTAATTGTCTTTAAGTGAGGCTCTGTTAAGATTCCTGAAATCTATGCACAGTCTGATATCGCTTGTTTTCTTTCTCACAGCTACAAGGTTCGAGACCCAATCAGAGAACCTCACAGGAACTATTATTCCTGCCTCGTACATATTTTTAATTTCCTTTTCTACTGAAGGCAGTTGTTTTGGGTTTATTCTATGAAGTTTCTGCCTGAAGGGTTTCTGGTTCTCTTTCAAGGGTATTTTGTGTTGTATAATGTTTGCTTCGTAGGCCTTTAAGTCCTCATAGCTCCAGGAAAACACATCAATGAATTCTTTAAATAAGTCAATGTATTTCTTTTTCATGTCTGCGGGCAAGGACTTAGCCAATTTTATCATCTTAGGCTTGTCTTCAATGCTTATATTGCATTCCTCAACGTTAGAGTCTGAGTGTTCTATGGTGGGATTTCTCGCTACATCATCAAAATCGAAAAGATCCTCTAAAGGTGCCAGACCTCGAGGTATGTTTTTATCTTTTGCCTGTAGCACCTCTATTTAATCTTTATCTGCGTTTTTGTATTCCTCGGTTGGATTTCTAGTCTGTTCAGTTAAAGTGTTTATTCAAATGTTACGGGGTGATTTTCCTTCGTCAGGCAGTTTCTCACTTAGGCAACTATCATCAGATTTAGAGTCTAAATCAGAGAATTCAAACTCATTCCTGCCTATCAGGAAATCCTTAATCTGCTTATCGCCTTCAAAGACCTGCCAATATTTCTTGTTGTCGGGCACTGCAGGTCTGTATTTTTTCTGAATGATGATGTGTTTGTCACCGGGAGGCTTATGATATGAACAAGCTATGCAGGCTAATCCATTCGAAATTACGTTCTGACTCCTAGGAACAAACACCAGTTCATATTCCATGAAGGTTTTCAATAAATCCATGGCATCATTCCTATACGCTCTCAACCTAGGGTGTTTCGATGTGTATTCTCCGTTCACTTCTCAGAGTCTCCATGCACAGCGATCCTGCGGGCTCCTAGTTTTCTCAGTAGATTCAAGCCCAGGACGAGAGCCTCATACTCCGCAATATTGTTTGTACACTTGAAGTTCAGATTAAAGGCATGAATCTCGGCATAGTCACTCTCAGTGTTATGTATCCACACTCCCACCCTTGTAGTCTTTCTAGTACAAGAACCATCAAAATTCATTTCCCATAAAGGTTCATTCTCGGGTTTATCATTGGTTTCTTTCCTAGCATTAGTTTCATTGTTATGCTGCAGTAGGGGGCCTGTGTTATAGTGTGAAGGGTTTCGTTCTTTGTGTGGTGTATGAGTTTCAGAGGGGTGACTAGCCATCTATTTGCATTCTATTTCTAGCTCACTCTGAGTTTTAGATTCAGTGCACTATCCAGAGGATTCTTCTTCATTTTCCTCCAAGTCCAGAGTGGCCATTATGTCAAAATCTATGGGCGCTGTCTCATGGTTTGTATCTTTGTATTCTAATTCTGGCTCCTTTAAGGGTTCATCGTTGCAGAGGATAAAGGAGTCCAGATCTGTGTGTATAGAGTACAAAGGTGAATTTTCAGGTTTTCCAGGGCTACTGACTAAAAATTTCATTTGTGACTCTCTATACAGTCTCCTAAGTTGGCTAAAGATAGGGATTGTGGCATATGCCCCATCCATCTGCATGGTACCTTGCAGCTTGGCTCCCCATGACCTCGATAATAACATACCATACTTAGGTGGCACATCTGCCACTACAACATCCATAACCATACATTTGGCTGGAATATGGGTCAAGTTCACACATAGTTCTTTGATCAGGCCAAGACACTTTACCCTTCTAGAGTCAAATGAATACAAATATTTGTAAGGACGCGTTATCTCTAGGCCTAACCTCTCCATAACTACCTTAGGCATTAAGTTGTGTGATGCCCCGGAGTCATGCATGGCATTATGAATTATCTTGTCATGGATATTGAGGCTGATATAAAAAGGAGGTACCACCCCTTCCTGAAACTTACCTTCTATCTTAGGGCCAAACAGAAGGGCTGGTTGATCATCACTTAGATTGACAGTGTCACTATTTTCACCTAGATTTAAGGCTTTCAAAATTTGGCCTTTATATACATCCTGAGTGGCCAGCTCAAAGAGTGGGACAAAGATTTTAATTTTTGCGATCTCACTTTCAAAATTGAAGAGGGATTGACTCTTTGTGATACTCAAATCTGTTTTGTTAGCCACTATTTTAGTGGCTGAATCGATGTGTTGATTCTCACTATGTACAGTTTTTGTAGCAGTTTTATCAGGAACACTAGCTGCAGTGCTAGTGCTGCTAGTTGGTTGACTTTGTTTATTAGGGACTTGGCTATCTTTTCCTTTGTTCTTCCCAGAACTTTTAGCTGCTGATTTGCTATTTTCAGTAGTTGTTTTAGGAATTTTCTCAAGCCTTTTCTTAATGGTAATCTCAAAAGCTTTTGGATTGGAATTGTCTAAGCTCTTTTTGCTTCTAAGCTCATATTTTTCTCTGACCTGCATGATGGTATTTTCAAAACCTAGCCTGTAATCCTCAGATTCCAATCTTTCCTCATCCCAATATGAGGGTGAGGGCTGATCTTCTTCTGTGGAGAAATTGTGTATTGAGTTTTATATTTCAAACATGTTTATTGTGGTTCCCTCGGACTCTTCTATGATTCCCTCATCTTCATCAAGAAATTTCTCTTGAAATGGGGGAATAACTTGCTGATCTAAGTATCTTTGTCTATTGGGAATGGTATTGTTTCTCCTAAATTTTTGGTTATGATTTTGATTACTAACTGAGACAACCATTTTTTCCATCATTTGTTGCAGATTTTCCATGTTTTGGCTAGATGGTCATACTTGGGGTCAGATGTGGAAGCTACAGTGTCATCCCTATATGTTACCCTTTTCTCAGACCTCATTCTGGTTTTTTTCTCAATCAGGTTAGCCTCTACACTCACTGCTCCTTTCTGCATATCTTCCAATGTGTTGTAATCTCTTTCCCTAAGCTGGTAGGCCATATCGGCATTGAAGATTTTGGGATATTTCACTAGAGCCATACCTTGGGGGGGTTTCATGTGTGGAGGAAGAGCGTTATAAACATTGTTGAACCTTGTAGAGTAGTCATGGACACTCTCTCCTATGTTTATTTTAAGGTTCTTGTATTCTGCTAAGATTTGGAGAGGGTTGGTCTTGACTTCCCATTTGTTTACGAAGGTCTGATATAAGGAGGGAAGATCTTGGATGCTATTAGGAGGTAGGCCTTTAAACCATTTCTTCACATCACCTCCTAGACTCTGTGAAAAAATTCTCATCTTGACCGTCTCATCATCTATCTCCATATAGTCAAATCAATCTTCCATCCTATCTACATGGTGTTGAGCAATGGTAGACTCTTTTGCAGTGAAGTGTGGGATTTTTGATTGGTAATCGTTGCGTAAGGGCACTCTAGACTGAGGCAACACCAGAGGTGCATACCAGGCTGCCATAATGATATTCTGAGGGTGTAAAGGATTAGCTTGAGCAACTAGTATGTGGATGACAGGAATATTAGGACTAGCAACACTCTGTTGAGTTGATTTAGGATGGCAGAGCCCCAATTTTTGAATGAAATGAATATCTGGAGGTGTAGATGCAGGAGTCTCTCTATCCCTAATGTGTTGACCACTGCAAGATGGTGAACCGAGAAACTCAAGCTCCGGTTGGTCTAAAGCACTGAATGACCTAGTTCTAGGTAAACTGTTTTGTGAGTCTAAGTCAAACAGAGGGTCTGATAGAGCTGTAAAGTCTTCTGGTGCAGAGTTAGCTCTATGGATATGACTGGAAATAGTTGGCCTTCTAGGTATGGGAGATTTCCTAAGAATTCTCTCGGGGTTTTCAACTATTTCGGGTGGGTCTAGGTTAGGATAAGATCTTGTGTGAATGGTTCTTGGAGATTGAATGTTGTCTGATAACAAAGAAGCTTACTCCTACTTGTTACTTCTAATATGATTGATGTTGTTATGAAGGCCGGTCTCCCAGTGGAGTCTTATGTAAACCAAGATAATCAGTAGGCCTATTGATCACTAGTGGAGTCTTTTAATCGTTAAAGGGCTATGGATTTGCCAGGTGGAAGGTTTAGAATGTTTCAAGATGGTTTACTGTCCACCACAGTGATTAATGCAAGACTAACCAAAGATTTTGGTTTTCTGAGATCTTAAGGATGTATAAGATGAAAACACTCAGATACTCCCCAATGGAGTCGCCATTATGTTGGGGTTCCTATGTTTTGGAAAATCTGGCAGTACCAAAAGATGAGACAACATCAGAACCACTTTTAGACCTCAGGATCTAGCCCTCCTGGGTCTAGAGAGGGATCTCTCTATAACCGACAAATTTTTATTTCCTTGAAGCTCTGTTTTTAGGTTTTAGGCTAGTTATAGGCACGGGTTTGTTTGTTTGTTTCGTTGTTGGGAAACAGGAAAGAAGGGTTCACTATGAGACCAGGTTGAATAAAGAGGATCCTAGGTGAAGGAGAAATGATTTCAGCGAACACTCAAGACCATTGGGAAATGGAGTCAAGAAAGGGTTTACTTGCTATTCAATATGCAGGCTTTCACTTGGGCTAGTCATCTAAAGCATTAGATCTTAAAGATGATAGTGTGATATGAAATGGGGAGAAATAAAGTGAAAGGCAAGGAAACCTCCAAGGTGACCAATTATAAATCAGGTCCAGGGACAGGACATGCCATTAGACACCTGTGACCCAACTCCTAAAAGTAAACTCTTCAGACAAAGGGAACAGTAAAGATTCAAACACGAAGGTGAAGACTTGAGATCAGAGAGAGACTTCGAACTCTCAATGCTTCGGCATCGAGCTTAAGGGATCTTAGAAAGGCTCAATTAATAAAAAAGGATCCTAATGAGGTAGATACTGTGTTATAAACTCCCAATATCCCAATTCATTCAATTAAAGCCTAACAAGAACATCTAAGAATAGATTCGTTAATTCATACATCAGCTAGCAGTAAATTATAGCCACTACAATGGTTAAATTAACTTAAATCCGTGCTCAGATAGCACATATAGCAGAAAAAATCAAAGGTAGGGAGAGCAGAAGCTTAGGGTACCATGCGAGGGTATATCCTAAACCAGATTTCTGATGCGTACCTAAGAAATGAAAAGTGATGAATTACAAAGGAAAATAGAGACAAAGTAAGAAAAACATCACCGCTGCTTTAAATCAAGATCCAAAGAAATGTGCTTGTCATATTAAAGAGAAACACCAGTCATGTACAACATTTCCAATAGCTTGATATTCAGTCTGAAAACATCTTCCTCATCCTATCTTACAACTTTACCCAGAGAATTAAATCTCAAGATAAACGGCTTACAGTTCACAGATATCCGATCAACAACCCTTACAATGAGTTTCTTCATGAGTTTTATAGCTGAAAGAGAGGTAGAGGAGGTAGATGAAATACTAAATGAAACATTAAAAACAGATTAGAAGAAGTGGGTCGAAACCCATTCTATTTTAATATCTGAGCATTAATCTTCAGTAATCTTTGGATGAAAGAGTATTCTTTGACAGGTTGCATTTTACTCCAGGTATGCTCTTGATGTTATTTCGATGCAGTACTCGTAGTACTCTTGGTGAATAAACAAAAGGTAGATAAATGACTTCAAAGTCTGCCATACCGTGTAACAAATGCTCTGGTAGCATTAGGACTATTGTTAGGGTGGAAACCTTCTCATGGACACAATATAGACTAAGACAGTATGAGTAATGTGTCCTTTCTCGGGAGGAGACTTCTGCTGATGTGAAACCTTGATGATATTGTTTTCTGTGCATTAGGCCTTTTGTGTGATTCATGAGGTCTTCAATCTGATACTTTTCCTTTAAAACACTGAATTAAGGCTTAACATCTTCAATAGTGTGCATTAGAACTCCTTAACTCTGTACTGATACTCTTTTCCGCTTCGTGACTGTCTCTGTCAGTGAAATATGAGCTTTGATGGCGCTGAGAGGTTTTGCATAGTTGAACTCTATAATTTTAATGAAAATTGCGCTTTAGTACCCTCCCAGGCTCTTCTCTGTAATCATGGGCCCTGAAAAAACTTCATCTATGCTCTGTGCCACTATAATAGTGACCCTGAGCAATGGCGGTTCTCACTGCCTGTACACTTGCAAAACACACAAGTCTGTTAAGAAATCCATGCATGGGGAAAGGTGGCTGTGGTGGAATGCTTTGATGATGGCAATGCAATAGGAGCGAGTTCTATGGATGCAATGGAAAGCGGTGGGAAACATGCAGTGAAACAGTGGGAAAATGCATGTGGAAGTTGGGAGAAATGAAAAAACTTTAATGTAAAACATTAAAATCTTAATGCCGGGCGGAATGATATAATGTTTTAATGTAAAACCCAGGGTTTGGGCCTTTGAACGTAATACACAGAAATGTGTGGAAAACATATGAAATGGGTTGATATGGTGGGAACCAGTCATGGGTGGAGGGTGATTCAATCAGGACCGTCGGATCTTAGGAGGAGATCGACGACTGCGATCTAATCGGAGGGGAGCGATGGGAGGGTCAAAACTCCAATGAGAAATGGTGCGATCGGCTCATGACCATTGGATCTTATGTGAGATCAACGACCGAGATCGCGTCGGAGGATCACAATCGGGAGGAACGGAAGGTGGCTCCATTTGAAATTTGTGATTGCGATTGGAGCAGGGATGCAAGGGCTGTTGGATTGAAAGTGAATCGACGGTGGGCGTGCAATCGGCGGGGAGATGAAAGGGAGATGAGGGCACGATGGGACTTGCGATGAAAATTGGATTATCAAGAAATTGATGGCGGAGATTAAAATTGCGAATCGCAATCAGGGAGTGCAGCGGGCGGAAAATTTTGCGATTTGCGATTAGCGATCAGGCGACGGTGCGATGAGACTTGTGCGGACTGTCAGATCTGTTAAGATCGACGGTGGAGATTTTTCCTGAGACCAACAGAACCATTACACTATCGCATTAGAGATTTTGTTTACAAAGGAAAAAATCATTCTGCTCCAATCCTCTGATGCGACAAGCACCTTACGGGCTAGCGCTTGGTCTTAGCGCTGGGGTCATGTGGGGAAGTGGTTTTGGGGCTGGGCTGAAGGGGGCTACCCTGTTATAGAGAAAAATGGGATTTTAGCCTTAGGGACAATGTTTTAAGGCTAAAAGGAGGCTTTCGATAGAGGTAAAAGAGGGATTTAAAATCAAATGAAGGATTTTCACTCGGTTCTAAGGATGAAATGGGTGTTTTGGAAGACTTAGAAGGGATTTTGGGAGTCAAAAGGGGAAATTTTAAAAATGGGAAAAAAGGTTAATAATGAGGAAATTTGCAGAGGTACAAGGGCAAATGGGGGATTTTCCGAGCACAATTTTTCACAGGCAGTGAGGCTTAGCGAGTGGGAACAACAGTGAGGATCTTTTCAAACGTAAAGGGCACACAGCGGCTTCAAGGATGAGAGATTTTCATAGGAAATGTATCTCTTGAAGGCTCATAAAATATTTAGCCACTTGTTTTCTTGCCAAAAATTCATTAGGTGGCTAACAAGATTTATGAATATTTTCCCACGATCACCTCTTTGAGGTGAAATTCAGGAGCCTGAAAAAGACCTAAATTCCACAGCTCATATCTCCGAAAATATTGTGAGCCAAGTGTTAGTATGAATCTTTTGTCGAAGTGTACGAAAAAAGACCACTTTAGCTACGCATAACTTATAGCCCTAACATCAAATATGGCTGCCAATATCTTCAGATCTGTAGTTATTTGGTCAAGAAAAATGCTGCAAAAATCTAGATCTATGCATAAAGAGACATTAAGCAATAAAAGTAAGGTTTTTCTCCATACATCCAATAGACAAGTCAAGAACAATATTTTTGAAAGAATTTTTGTATTAAGGGCACCTGGGAGGAAAACAATAAGGTGTTTCCAATTCTCCTCAATGGGATGGGTTCTTGGAAGTCCTCAGCACTTCATATCTAGTATTTCTCTCTCTTGTTGGTGTAGAAAACCCAGACAAAGATAGAACTCACAGGGAGCTCACACAGAAAATAATGGAAAATTTGACAATGATAATGGATCAAAGTCAGACCAAGAGTATAGATCCAGAGTGATCTAATAGGCAACCAAAGGAGAAGAATGGTAGGAGAAACCTTCCTATTTATAACAAAATATTGAGTCATTCTAGATCTTGGTGCATGATTAAAATAACATTAACCAAATCTAGATCCACCTTTTATGGAATATTTTATTATATTTGTTGGAGGGAAAAAGTATTTGACTTGGGTCAAATCCTTTTATTTGTGAATAATAAATAAATAAATGATTTATTTATCATTTTAAGGAAGTGGTTGAAAGATAACCAAATAAATAATGATTTATTTAATTATTTATGGGTGATTTAGTCATATTTAACAAGGAATATTATTTAAATAAGATTTAAATAATTATTCCTAGAAAATAATAAGATAAATAAAGATTTATCTAATTAATTTCTTTGTTTTGGGTTAAGCATGACCAGGAATAATAATTGAATTATTGTTTAATTAATTATTCCTTGAGGAAAATCAAACAAATATAGGTTTGTTTAATATTTCCTTTTGGGGTTTCCTGTTTAGACCATAAACAAGCTAATAAATGTGTTTTATTAAGTTATTTTACATAGTGAAAGCAATTTTACTTAGGGTAAAATTGGTCTTACATGGTGTACTTGGGTCCATCTAATGATAGTAGGTTAGATGACCAAAAAATGTTGTAACAGATTGCTCCCCAGCGTGCGAGTGTTAGGAGAAAATCGTATGACCGAAGTACATTGTAAGAACTCAATCACCAGACATCAAAAAGGGAAGTCAGAGAGAGAAATGTAAGGTAGACTAATGTGCTAAAGAACTAGACCCTAAGGAGACGAGACTTGCAGGTGCAACAAGTCTCTTTTTATGAGAGGGTACCTGTGCTAAAGGCGGCGGGGGAGGCATACCTATGCCCGCCGAGACAAAGTACAAAAGAATAGTGTGTCCAGTAAACAAGGGACCGAACCATAAAGTACAGCCAGCATAAACATGAGCCAGATAAAAATACAATGAGGGATCCCATATACATGTTGTGCTTGGGATAACAGCCAGGACTTATACAATAATATCTGAGTACATGAGATACAAATACAACCCAAATGCCCCCTATAAGCGGGGAAGGGCTCACAAAATCTAACTGATACATGCAAATCAAAGAGGCGCTGCAAGCGGCTAAGGACGACATCATCAAATATATGGAGTTGCATCGAAGGCTGCAATGAAGAGGTCATCCGGGCATGTGGTGGGCTACCTGCAGGGCCACTCCCTCATGAGGGTTGAGACATCTCACACATACCGAGGAATCACCAAAAGCTACTGCTACATCATTGAACCATCAAGCATACGGATCTCGATCATGCTGAAAGGAGCTGGAGTGGAGAAACAATCAATTCAAAGGGAAATGAGAGATCCCTTTGCCTGATCTGAGGCACCGAACAAGAGTGGAAGCTGGAACCAAGGTATACCGCCCTCTAGACCAGTCTTCTGGAATGAAGGAGCTGATGTCGATAGAAGGAGGTCCGCCATAGGTGAGGCCATGAGAGATCCTCAACTAAGGCATGAGAGAAAATAGTAGAGCGACGGACAGACTAATACCAATGATGATGATGGAATGGAGGGGACTGAGTAGTGAATGGACGACTTCCCTTGCTAGAGAATAAAGGGCATGAATGACATGGCAGCGACTGACACAATATCATAAGGGATAGGGGATAGTGGGACTGAAGGCCATAATGTGCGACACAAGAGAGAGACCAAGCAATGAAGGATGGAGGACTATAGCGGGGTACAAAGGGACTCGGGATAGACTCCATGAATGTGATGAAGACTCAACTTGGATGCTCTAAACAAGGGCGACTCGATGGTGCTGCCACACATTAAAGGTCCAATGGGGGACCATAAAAACATGAGTACAAGATGGTAACTCACGACGAACATCAACACGAGCATGGATAAGTATGGAGGCCAAATGGTGCCCCTAGTATGAGTGTTGCAAGTGAAGAAATTTTATTTTGAGGAGGGTTATGGTTGAGGGGAATAGGTGCCCCCAAGCATGGTGTGGTCATGCCAAAATGTATTTAGAAAAAGGGGAATCTAAACACATTTTAATGATGTGGTGCGCCATTTGTTTTCGTTATGGTTATGCAGGTTGAGAAAGGGAATGGAGGATTACCAATATCTTTTGGTACTGCATATAGGAATAAAATGGGCTTTAAGTTGTTGGGTTGGCATACCTGGTGTCACTATCCCAAAGAGAGGATTTGGAGATAATGAACTGATGCTGTCATAGAAAAGCTATAGGTTGGTCAACAACAATGTCTAAGAGACGGAGTTGCTGATGTAAGATGAAGGAATGATAAGGGGTATCATCCCTAGAGTGATTTGAAGTGATATGGGACTCTAGAGGTTCTTCTAAATGTGGAAGAATAATGGTACTAAAGTCGGCACGACCAGATACACTAGGATATTTGTGGATAATTTCTTCTCTTGGTCTCTCAAATGTGGGTGCCCCCTTACCCAAACATTGGGTTTCAATGTAATGGCCACAAGGTGTATGTGGTGTGAACGCATGGGTTCGATGTAAGGGGGAATAGATAAATTTAGGGGTGGGGAGTTTTTCCATAATGTCGTCACCGTGATAGAAGATGGGGTGACTGGTGGAAGAAAGACCACCTGACGCGGCGAAGCTACCTGACTCATCATCATGAGAAGAGAGGTTCACATGCGTATCGTCACAAGGGGTGACAGAAGAGTAAGTAGATAAAGGATCTACCGATGTTGAGCCCAAGGTGATCACTGAAGGAAGGTCAAGCGAAGCAGCAGGGGAGGATTCAGAGGGAATGTTCTCCGAGGGTCTCATGGATGATGATAGGTAGAAAATGCTGGACGAAGGCTCTGTCATCTTGACATCAGGAGGGGGAATGTCAATGGGAGCAGTCATGTCTGGTAGTTTTGCCAAAGCAAAATGCGCAAATAGGGGAGAGGTGGACTCATTGCGCTTGGCCTCGAATTGGCGGACCGCGGCTAGAGAGGTGCGGAAGTCCTCGAGGCGGGGACAAAGGTGGGTGTAATGGCCATGGAGATCACACAAAGCACAGGGGTGGTTGGTGTGAATAGTCTTGGGGTTCTTGGCCACGGTTGCAGAAGGAATAGAGGCTTCTGAGACCGTGGACTCAGGGAACATGACATTAACCATGGGCTTGAGATGAAGCAATTCAGGACAGGTGTGGGTGGTGTGACCGACAACATCACACAAAGCACACTGGATGGTATGCTTTGGAGGCCGAGGAGGGGCGGGGTTTGTCGGGGCAGTCTTTTCCTTTGATGCCCCCTTGCGAGCTTTGTCCTTCTTACCCGAAGCGGTCGCAACAGGAGGTGGTTCCTGTTGAGGTGACTGAGGCACTATTGTAGCGGGAGAAGTTATGGGGACCGGTTGAACCGGGGTCAAAGAAATATAAGGTTTGGGTTGACCAGGCAAGGTCGCGACTGGAGGATCAAGGTACCAGACGGGAATCCCAAGGGTCAGGTTTGGAAGAGAGAGGGTGGCCATGACAGGTACCGTGTACACTCCTGGTGGGGGAGCTAGGAACGGTATCTGACCAGAGGGGTAATGGCCAGGTGGGACGGTTCCTAAATGGCTAAGGCTTGGAGGAACTATTCCAGGAGGGTAAAGAGGTTCATGAATACCAGCTGCAGGTGAAGGGCTAGGAGCAAGTTGCGGAGAGCGCGGTTGCTGACTAGCCGAAGCAGGTTGCTTGAGAGCAGCCCGAGACGATTGCATCATGCAAACATTCGATGATCTGGGGTCAGAGACAGGAGGAGGAGGAAGACCAGGGAAGGTTCCAAGAAAAGAGGAGTCTTTGTAGATGCCGGGAGAGACACTAGTCAAAGAATCAACAGTTTTTTGATTGGCTACAGAAGAGATGGTCGACTTAGGGGAGGCCTGAGATTTTGGCTCATGATACGTCAACTGGTCAATGGTGACTATCTTTCCATTATGAGGGAAAAACATCTTGCGGTGGATCGTGGATGGGACAGCAGACATAGCATAAGTGTAGCTATGCCCCAAAAGAATGTTATAATCAAGAGGGGCATCGATGACTTCAACATCAACGCAAACAGTCTTGTCTGCAAGAGTGATAGGACAATTACGGAATAAGCCAATGGGCTGGGAGGCATGGCCATCCCACGCACGAAGGGTGATTGTGGAAGGGGCCAATTCAGGAGATCCGAGTTGTTTCCAAACCGAAGCGGACATCACACAGGTGGATGCCCCCTCATCAATGATGCACCGAGAAACATTAGCGTTCCGGATTTTGACTGGGATTTGGAAGGCTACAGAAGTAGGAAGAGGAGGATGTTCTGATTGATGGGTGTCGAAAACAATAAATTGGTCATCAGCGGGATCTGCAGCACCCATGGCAGATAGTAGAGCCTTATTTTGAGAAGGGCACGACTAGAGGAGTTCCAGTGTTGAAATGACAACAGAAGATTGTGCGAAATCATCTACGATGCTATATGAATGAGCAGCTCGACCAGAAGCAGCGTTTCGGCATAATGGTCCCTTAGGAATCTTGGTATCAACCTCAACTTTGGGCTGAGGGATATGCAAGGGACCATGGGATATTGAAAGAGGCTCTGTAGACCCTAAAGAAGGTGACTCGGGGACAGACGGAGCAGGAGGCTTGGGGTACTGATGGGACCGAGTTTGAAGGTTAAGGTCAACGGTTAGAGGTGAATCAAAGTTTATCATGAGGATCTGGTAATTGGAGGAACCAGAAGGGGAAGGTTGAGTGGCCACTTGTCTGTCAGGTGGTTGGGTAGCCATGAATCCCTGCTATGCATCCACCTGCTCTTGAGGGGGCGGTGACCACTGTTGCAGGGGTTGAGAAGGCCAGGGAGGCGGAGGTGCTGATGCTGGAGGAGCTGGAGCACTAAACCGCGGATACGAATAATAAGGGGGTTGGGTAACAGTATGGTGACCAGGAGGTTGGGCCAAAAGAGGAGGCATGCTATATCCTGGATACATGCTACCAGGAGGGGAAAAAGTGCGGGAGGTGCTGCCCCCTCCCCCAGGAAAACCATAACCCATGGGAGGTTGGGCATATGGATGAGAGAGAGCTCCAACGATACCGTCGGTGGCATGAGGTGCCCCTGGTGCATTGACACCACCGGGTCTGGGGAGATCAGGTAGGACAGTATAAACATAACCTGTCTGAGCGTAGATCAAGTCATATTTTAACGCCAGTTGGAGGGCGGCTTCTTCGGTTTGGGGAAAATGCGATGCGACATCTTTCCCGATAGGAGGCAAGAGAGATCTAAGGAACCAGTCCATGTAGACACGGTCTTCGAAAGTAGGGGATTGACATAGGCTCTTTCTTCGCCGCCATTCCTGGACATGATCGGATAGGCGGGTCACAGATGATTGACAGAAAGAAGTCAAAAGTTCGATACCAGTGTCATAACGAAGGGGAAGCTGGAAGTAAGATAAAAAAGCCCGGGCAAGAGTCGCAAAGGTGGTATGAGAGGAAGGGGCCTGATCAACATACCACTTAGAAGCCGCGCCTGTAAGCGTTCGTTGGAACAACCGAAGACGGACAGAGTCATCGGTAATGGAGGTATATGAACACCACATGTGGAAAGATTGAACATGATTTTAAGGATCTTCCCCAGCAAGGCCTTCAAACTTTGGGATGTCAGAAGGGAGCTTTGTCGGCATAGCAGGCCAACTAGCGTCATGGTGTATAGGGTCATTTATTAACCGATCCAAATCGGGGAGGCTGAGGCCTACCATGAAGGGGAGCAAGGGCGCAGCCGAGGTAGTTCCGATGGCAGTTCCACTAGTAGCAGTCCCGGCATTAGGGCCGGGATTACCGCTAGCGTTAGGCCCTGGACCAGACATAGTGAAGGTGACAGGGGGAGAACCAGAAGGAAAAGGAGAACCCAATGAATCAGAAGAGGAGTCAAAGTGCGAACTCGAAGGTGGATTAACTCAACGACGGCGGGAAGGAGTAGGTCAACTGACCGGAAACTGAGGGTGAAGGCCAAGAAGTCTCCGGGATGTGCGCCTTGGGGGCGCAACGGTGACAACACAAACACGGTACAAGGGGAAGAAGAACGACCAACAAAGGTAGGGATGTGCAGAATCAAGTGATTACAATGTCGAAACAAGGGAAGAAAGGTGCAGTGTTCAGTGATTTTACAATGTTTTAAAGTCTTTGCCTGGTGGTGTTAACCAGGCTCTTCTTCGCTTAGGGTGAGTGTGTGGCATGCGTTAATTTTAATTTTTAAACCCAGAAGTTTTGAGAGAAAAAGAAAAAGTGTGCTATGTAACTGAAAATAAATCTGCAGAGAACAGTATATAATGCTGAAATAACAGAAAATTAACAGCTAACAATGCATCTATCTAACCCAAAAAGGCGGGTCTCTCAAAACTAGTCTAAAAGAGGGAAAAAATCTAGTCAAAACACACTAAAAAGAGGCCAATAGATCTAAGGTCAGGAGGGACAGGGATCTAAAGGAGATGTCTGCTGAAAAGAGGTGCAGAACACAGCCAAGAGGTAGAGGCAAGGTGGCTGTAAAAAAGGAGGAAATCAGCAAAAAGCAGAAGGGACAAGGGGGAGGCCCTAAAGGTAGATCCAAACAAAACTTCAGGAGGTGATTTGAAAGGGAGAGGAGCTGATTAAAAGGGATCTGAAAAGGAGGTATCAGATCTGAAAAAGGGAAGGCTGAAACTCTGAAAAATCAGATCTGCAGTTAGTTGATCAAGACAAATGCTGCAAAAATCCAGATCTATGCATAAAGAGACATTAAGCAGTAAAAGTAAGGTTTTGCTCCATAGATCCAATAGACAAGACAAGAACAATATTTTTGAAATAATTTTTGTATTAAGGGCACCTGGGAGGAAAACAAGAAGGTGTTTCCAATTCTCCTCAATGGGATGCGTTCTTGGAAGTCCTCAGCACTTCAGATCTAGTATTTCTCTCTCTTGTTGGTGTAGAAAACCCAGACAAAGATAGAACTCAAAGGGAGCTCACACAGCGAATAATAGAAAATTTGACAATGATAATGGATCAAAGTCAGACCAAGAGTATAGATCCAGAGTGATCTAATAGGAAACCAAAGGTGAAGAATGGTAGGAGAAACCCTCCTATTTATAACAAAATATTGGGTCATTCTAGATCTTGGTGCATGATTAAAATAACATTAACCAAATCTAGATCCACCTTTTATGGAATATTTTATTATATTTGTTGGAGGGAAAAGTATTTGACTTGGGTCAAATCCCTTTATTTGTGAATAATAAATAAATAAATGATTTATTTATCATTTTAAGGAAGTGGTTGAAGGATAATCAAATAAATAATGTTTTATTTAATTATTTATGGGTGATTTAGTCATATTTAACAAGGAATATTATTTAAATAAGATTTAAATAATTATTCCTAGAAAATAATAAGATAAATAAATATTTATCTAATTAATTTCTTTGTTTTGGGTTAAACATGACCATGAATAATAATTAAATTATTGTTTAATTAATTATTCCTTGAGGAAAATCAAACAAATATAGGTTTGTTTAATATTTCCTTTTGGGGTTTCCTGTTTAGACCATAAACAACCTAATAAATGTGTTTTATTAAGTTATTTTACATAGTGAAAGCAATTTTACTTAGGGTAAAATTGGTCTTACATGGTGTACTTGGGTCCATCTAATGACAGTAGGTTACATGACCAAAAAAAGTTGTAACACCAAGCTCTGAAATTTTTCGACAATGTTCCTTAGGATTTTGGCTTCGTACTGTAAAAATTTCAGCTTCTGAACCTTCGTAGAAAAAACGTTATAGCGAACATGCCACGATGACTGGTTTGGAGCAGCGAAAACCCTAGAATCCAAAGCTCTGATACCAAATGTTGTGAAACTAGCTCAAAAAATAGAAGAAAAGAGATATCAACGCCTTAGAAATAATCCATTTCAAGGGAGAAACCTCCAATACATTACATGAATGAACAATTCTTGGACGATACATATGACAAAACCTCCTTTCTATATATAGGAGTCCATGGGGCCACAATGTAATCCTAGTGAGGCCACAATGTAATCCTAACCGACCTAACAATAATAATGTAAGGGCACAATAATAACAATATGGGGGTTCCAGGGGTACAATAATAACAATAAGGGGGCTACACTAACATAATAAGGGAATACACTATTAATATAGGGACTTAACATGCCCCTCTCCTTCAAACAAGTGTTGTCCTCAATGCTTGATTATTTCTTGATGCTTCGGTATAAAATTCTCATATTCCCACGTGGAATATTATACAGGAAGGTTCTTCCACTTGCTGAGATACTATGAAATTTATCGTACTTTTCAAGTTCTTTTTTCTGTGACTACTTTAGAACTTCTTTTGATGTGATGTTGATCTTCCTGTTGGTTCATTAGATTCTGCACCAAAGTTAGGCTATCCTTTGAGAGTTGGACAACTTGTTGTTGATGCTCGATGTGATCTTCCACTAATTTATCATCCATATTAGCTATTATTTCATCCTTCAAACCATCCAACTTAGCCTCCATTTCTTCTTTTAAACCATCTATGTCATCTTTGGTTGCTCTTCGTAAGATCAAAATTTGTTGCACTTGGTACCGTAATTTTGATATCTCATACTGCAATTCTTCATCTTCGTGCATCATAGTATAGATTTTTGAGGGCTTAATGGGTATGGAATTATTTTTTGGAGGCATTATAGAACCCAATACTGATAAAAATTCTAAAATATGCCCTTGGAATCACTTCAAATTGCTTTTTCAAACAAACGTTATGCAATTTTAAAAACCAAATACAACCTTTTTCTTGCTTTTGAGGAGCTCATTATTGAAACTGAATTATCTCTGTAATTTCAGCTCTTCAATATCTAAAATTTGGTACTATGGTAGCCCTCTAAATTTTCTTTCGAATGCCACAGGTTTGACCTGATTTGGATTCTTCAAGGCAAAGTTATGTCCAATCTCCCACAAGACCTATTATGGACTGGTTCAGTAGAGCGAACTTGTACGACTTGACACGTGTCACTGTTTGCTCCTTTGGCTCTTAAATTTATAGAAAGGAAACTAAATTCCATGTACCTCCAGTCAATTTTTACATAATTCCAATTCGATGCACAGAGAGAGAGTTATGAATATTTTGCCACGATCACCTCTTTGAGATGAAATTCGGGAGCCTGACAAAGACCTAAATTCCACAGCTCATGTCTCCAAAAATATTGTGAACCAAGCTCTGAAATGTTTCGACAATGTTCCTCAGGATGTTGGCTTCGTACTGTAAAAAATTTAGCTTATGAACCTTCGTAGAAAAAAAATTATAGCGAACATGCCACGATGACCGGTTTGGAGCAGTGGAAACCCTAGAATCCAAAGCTCTGATACCAAATGTTGTGAAACCAACTCCAAAAATAGAAGAAAAGAGATATCAACGCCTTAGAAATAAGCCACTTCAAGGGGTCAACCTTCAATACATTACATGAATGAACAATTCTTGGATGATACAAATGACAAAACCTCCTTTATATATATAGGAGTCCATGGGGCCACAATGTAATCCTAGTGAGACCACAATGTAATCCTAGCCGACCTAACAAAAATAATGTAAGGGAACAATAATAACAATATGGGGGTTACAGGGGTACAATAATAACAATAAGGGGGGCTACACTAACATAATAAGGGAATGCACTATTAATATAGGGACTTAACATAGAAACAGTTGTGTAATTGATCTAAATACAAATAACACAGGTGTGTTGGTGGATTTGGTGCATGAGTGTACCAAACCACACTTGCTTAAGAGGAGTGGTTTTTTCCTCTTAAGTTCCTGGTCACAGGCAGATAATCAATGGAGTCACCAAGTTAGTGAACATGCCAAAATTTAAAACATACTAGATAAGAAAATAGCTTGCATATATAGAGAGAAAATAAAAACTAAACTAAAACACATAACACGAAATCTATAAATAGAGTCAAACAACTTCAATAATCCAAACGGTGGTGCTTACATCCCCTCTTATTGAGTGCTATTAGGATTAAAGGATGAAACGTTTACCCACTTTCCAAGGGGCCCTTAGAAATATGGAGTTCTAAGACCCAATGCAAAGATGTATTTACCTTCGAGCTACCTTGGTACAAAGTCTGTCTCTCTACTCCAAGGGAATGGAGTTGTTGGAACTGAATCCCCTCTATCTCTACTCCGGATCACACACTGTTGGATTTCTTGGAGAAATTTTGGCCAGCATAACAATGTGTTCTGCCTTTTTTCATCTCTTGGTGGCCTTTTATAGAAGAATTCAAACTCTCCTTCCCTCTCTTGGTACATTTATGGATAGTGACCCAAGAGAGGAGGATGATTCCATTGTGTGACACATTATTCCATTGTGTGCTCCCTTGAGGTCCTAAGGAGGCTTGGTTGGCTGTCCTTAGGCAACCTCGAGTGTGAGATTAATTTCCTGGAGTGTGCCTTGTGGTACCAAAAAGTGACTTCTGCCACTCTCAGGTCTACGCGGCTTTTTGAGGGAAAGCTGCACAAAGGTGCATCTATCAAAGAGATATGGGCGCGAAGGCACATTTTGCTGGTTTCTTCAGTGAAAATTTTGATTTTTCATCTGGACCTTAGAGATTTTTTAAATTCTTTAGATTCTCTAATGTGCTTTAGCCCTGTAAATCCTTCTTCCTGACATTTAATAATGTCATATTTACTTGTCCGATTTTCCATTGATAACAGTTTCTCCCTAATGTGTGAGGTCTAGGAAGAATTGTATAGATGAAATACATTATAGTTTCTTTTCTTTGTACCGTGCGGAGAGAGAGAGAGAGACCTGTGTGTAACCCAGAGTTGGAAACACCTTACACCAAGTCAAAGAGTGACCATGTCCTATGGGAACCTTGCAAAAAACTGTATAATACAATAAATACAATTTTTCTACGAGGTGGGCATGTCCCATGCTCGTGATGCTTTGGCTAGATAAACAAATATATTTGACAGATACAGATTCTATCTGTGTCACTAGTATGGTAGTGATATGTTGGTTGATGATGATGATTGTTGATGCCCTCAGGGGCATTTTTTCTTTGACAATAGGTGGAATGTGGTACCTGTTTTATCTTAAGAAACAATCCCTTGCCTGTGGTAAGGAATTAGTGCTCAAGACATTTATATATATGTGTCACAAAAATATGATATCGGATGGTCTTTTCTTAATCACCTTCAGAAATTAATTATTAAAACCCTCAAGAATCTGATGCAATAAATGCTTCACAATGCCATTATTTTTTTATATTAATTGAAGTGATAAGAAGAACATGAAGGAAGCTAAAACTGATACGCTGGTAAATAGGATCTATCACTTTAAACTTCAAAAGAATTTTATGAAAGTGGAATATTTAAAATTAAGGAGCGCCCATTAAGGATATTTAACTCTTATTCACATATGTAAAAAGAGACCTGATGTTAGAGGTCAAAATACCTCCTCATCAGCTCAGAGGAGAAGACAAATATGGAAGGAATACAAAGACCTAAATTAAACCTATTTCTGCCAAGGTAACGCCTCTCTATAACAGCACAATAGCGTTATAACGCATCTGATCAGTGAATAGGCCGCGTTAGTGGCTAGGGAAACACTCTTTTTACACTAGAGGGTAGCGTTACCCGTGTTTTAAGTTCGAAATTGAAAAAACCCGTGGAGAATGATTTGAATCTCCAGCTTTTTCTCACAAGAGAGTCAGTACAAAAAGGAAACTACAAAGCACTAATCTCTTATTGGGCATTGCCATAAACAACTGAACTCTAAAAGAAGGCAAAGGCATGGAGGTTGGAGAAAAATCTTGGTTTTTTCTATTCAGAACTGGTGGAAAGAGAAGGGCAATGATTGCCCTCTCCATCTCCTATAAAATTGAGTTGAAGGCTCTTGGTTCAGGGTCAAAGGATTGTCAATTTTTCGAATACTTGTGAAGTAGAGATCATTGTTGTAGTGTGAAGGTCAAAGGTAAAAGAGGTTCATTGAGAACTTGTTGATCAAGACATCATCACTTTGAGAGATAGAGAGATTGGAGGGCTGAGGAGGGCTTGGTGCAACCGATGGTTGTAATCCTCCTTTTTTATAAATCAATAGAACTGTATCTGTTTTGTCCATTCTATGCGTTGATATTGTCATTAATATTTAATCACTTATATAGCATGAGATGAATGGCTTAGATGTGCACAATTTAAATGTTTATTATATATTGGCTTAATTGATAGGAAATGTATGTTATGTTAGAAATTACACGGGTGCTTTAATTTATTGCAGGACCTAGATTTGGAGCTGGTGAAGGAGAACTGCTGCTTCGCTACCTAGTTCTCTCCAAAGGACTCCAAGATCATTAAAGAGGTAATCTTCTATATTTTTCTATCAAGTGGTTTTAAGTTAATATGAACATGCATATGCCATCTTTGTAAACTATACAGCTAATCTTACTGTCTACCTCGGGCACCGGAAAGCCCTGAGAGGGATATACGATAACCAACAACCCAAGCATTTTACCCTATAGCAGAATTGGCGACTCCACTGGGGACTTTCCCCATAGTTTCCAGACTATTTCTTTCCTCCTTTCTTCTTTCCTCTGTTCACAGATCCTTCCGACCAGTATTTATGCCCAGTAGACATTTCAAAAGCTCGCAGAGTTCAATCATGTTTCTGTTTGACCATATGAAGAACTTTACCCTGGCTAAAGCTACCTCTTTAGGTTTTCCAGTGTGTTATAATGCTTGTTCTGCTTAAATACAGTGCGTTAGTCTCTGGATTAATGTTGTCTTTACCCAGAGACAATGCGTTACTTAGCCAACATTTGTTGTTCATTGTTGTGATTGTGTTTTGGTTGCAGAGTTTTTTGGCCATCAGTATATCTCCTTGACTCAATCCTTGTGCTTGTTTACTAAGATGGCATTTCTATTTGTTTGCTCTTGTTTGAAAAGTTAGTGTTAAAATAATTTACTTTTTAGAGAAGAATTTTTTCTTTTTTACTTTTTCTACATCTAGCTGAGTTAATTCTGAAAATTTCAGTTCATAGACTATTAAGAAGAGGTAGATAGAATTCTGAATCTTTAAAGTTGAACTGTGTTATTTGAATGTTAGTGCATGGATGTTGAAAAGAAACCTCTCCTTATAGAAATACTCTTCATCGAATTGAATATTTAGAGCATGTTTTGCATGGTTTCTTGAGTCAGAGTCTCATTACATTTCATACATCAACTCCCCCTCCGCAAGACTAATAATCAAGTACACTAAGAATCAAGCGATAATAAAATCAATCACATTACTCTTTTTGAGCTCACACAAAAAAGTAGTTCAGGCTAGGATCTTGGGTTAGGAAAAGTGAGAAAATCACCCAAGATCTCAAAACTTGAAACTAGATTCATTAATGAGCGAAATCCTACTACACTCATATTATCGGGACCGTTCCTTTACCGGAGCTCAGCGCGAGACAACACTTGGGTGCACAAGAAGGTAGCCCACCTTCGACTGCATCCGGTGGGTGTGTTATATATTGGGGTTCCCTTCGGGGATGTCAAAACTAGATCTGGGATCTAGGTATTCTGCCCATATAGCATGATGTCCTTGACCGTGGACCCCCCTGATGATGTCTGTAATTTGAGGTATCTTTAGTGGCCATAATTTTTTAGGGACTTACACAAGGTGACTGGGAAGGGCTATCCTGGTACCTGAAATAGACGGACCCACTCTGTCTTCGGTCTTTAGGAGGGTATTCATCTTCACGAGAGTGCTTACACCTATCCTCTAAGGTTCAGGCGAAGCTCTAGAGTGACCGTAACTATAATTTTGACCAACCCTCTCTGTATACTATTGTGATACTGGATTTCATCACCAGCAAATGGTAGTACTCAGACAGGGCACCCTATTCTCGCTGCTTGCTGATTGATTTTAGAGAGTCCTTTTTTCTTTTTTAGGTGTGTGGTTACTGTCATTGAGACTTTATAATACATCACAATTTACTAAAATTTGTTAAAACTAAACAGGTCACCGTGGCGTCATCCGACCCACACCGTCTCTCTCGACAACAGCAAGGTCTACCTCCTCTAACTATTGAGGAAGAACTGAACCTTGGTGAACCCGTGCCTTTTGTGGAAGAGCAGTCTCCATTGACTAATCCTGATTTTTACATAGCCTCATACCATACGGAATTTCTAGAGGACCCTTTCATGGAAGGGGTTGTCCTCATTACAAGCCTCCACTCATTGATCCGTTGGGGCCTGTGATAGTTCAGATTCCACCACGCCAAGATATGTCTTTGGCCGCACAAACATCCATGTCACCACCAGCATCCACAGGGTCGATGCCAATGGAAACCATCCCAGGTTCGCCACCATCCTCCTCGCCGGTGGTTAGTTTTATGCCATCACTTGGTAACCCCAGTAGTCAACATATACCTAATCCCAACCCTACGATCATGAAAACTGTTAGTAGCTCACCGAATCCTTCGGGATCTACTCCTACTGTGACCACGATGGGACCCACAGTTGCTCCTCCCACAAGCGTGACTACTTCGGTTCCTTTTAGCAACCCTTTCGGTTGGAACCCTTTGCTGAGTTCAAACCCCTTGGCCACTATACCAGGGGGTAGTGTCACCAGCACGCAGGTAGCAGGGAACATTTCACTTCCCCTGCAATCCTTAGGACAAATGGGAAAACCTATTGTCAATACTGTTCCCTTAAGTGGTTCACATATAGGTGTAAGGTCTATGCCATTGCCAACTATGCAAGTAGTAGCATGCCTCCGGGAAACTCTATTGCATCCATTTGGACTAACCAACCCCAACCTCCATCTGGAATGGGAGGGCACTTTTATACTGGGGGCAACCAACCGTTCGCTCCACAATATAATATGCCCTATGGACAGCAACTGTATGTCCCTACTCCTCCACCTATAGGAAGTTTTTATCAAAGTCCTACTTATCCTCCTGGTAACACATTGATGGGTGGACCCTATGGTCTAAGTAGTCAGCCCATACTGCCTTGGTTAGATTCGGGGGAAAATCCAGAATTGCCATTTTTGGCAGCTTTGGACATCCACGATATCCATAAACTGAATAACGACCCCATCAATCACAACCCGCTCTGGCCTCCAGTACTGCACAAGATTCCTTCTGACATCCCGAAGTTCGATGGGAAACAAGGGGACGACCCAGCCGCACACATCACTACCTTTCATCTATGGTCTATATCCAATTCCATGGTGGATGATAGTGTCCGGCTTCGACTGTTTCCCCGCACCCTTACAGGCAATGCTGCCAAGTGGTATATTTAATTACCACACGCCGCCATCAATACTTTTGGTGCTTTAGCGACAGATTTTCTAAAGAACTTCCAATTACCAATCAGATTTGAAACCGGAACAGAACTGTTAACCTCGCCATGCCAAGACACCACCACCCACATCTCCGATCACATTCATGAATGGAGATGTAGGAGGAGGCTAATCAAAGCGCCAATCCCGGATCATCTCTTAGCCAATTGGTTTTGTAAGTCTCTCTTACCCCACATCTGTAAAGACATTGGCCTTTCTGGTGTGGTTACAGAAGATCAATTCATTCGTCATGCCCAGCATTTAGATTTAATCTATTCACAATCTGGCACGCTATATGATTTACTCGCCAATGCCCCTGGTAACCCAAATCCTCTGGCCACTCAGAAAAACAGAGCACATGCCGACGGTCTCGTTGGCACAATCTCTAGTGTGGCCACAAAACAGTCTCAGGGGCAAGCCCCCCAGCCATCTTCAGCTGCCACCGCCCCTCACCAAACGACTACTCTTCCTACTGCTAAGGTAAATTTTGTGCAAACTTCACAAAAACCTAGCAGGAAAAATAAGAAGAACAAGAAAAAGACATCTTCTTCGGAAGAGTAGTCGGATAATCAGAATAACCCTAATCAGAAAAACGCTGCCAAAAATGACAAAGGGAAGGATAAACCCATGAAATTTCCTTGCAAGATCTGTGCGGAGGACCACTTGACATACAAATGTCCTCGGCTGCAGGAATGCCCGATTTTATTTCCAACAAGGATTCTGGGTGAACACCTGCCCTTCTTCATAATCCTTTCCCTAATCAACAGCAGCAACATCAACACATGGTTGAAAATCTGCCACAACCCCATCAATGGGGCAATAATGGTTCACATCCTTCCGAAAAAGGACCATCCGCCATTTATGGCATTGAGAGTGTTGAACTTCAAACTCGAGCCAAGCTTTATGGAAATCCTACCATAGATTCTCAAGAAGCTGGTACTAGTTCAAATCCACCGCCGCCCAACGATTTTCATATCGAACGGCCTACTGCTGACCTCGTGATTTGTCCCCTCAAAGGGACACTTCGACGTACGACTCATAACACCTCTGCACATGCAGCCCAAAAATACAACATTGTAGAAGATTTGGCATAGGTACCGTCAGCTATGTCTGCTCTCTAAGTATTACAAACCTATCCAGCACAAAGGAAAGCCTTTCTTTCGGCCATTGGTGGAATAGACCCCCAAGATTCCATGCTAGCTATCTTTGATATGGAAAAGTCTAAACCTTGCCTCTCACACCAACTCGCATTCCAGGTGCAGGTTGTATCGAAAGGGAGACCAATCCATCGCACTGTCATAGACGAAGGTGCTTCGACCTGCGTTATGTCACAAGCTTGCTGGCTCAATTTAGGTTCTCCTACCCTAACACTGCCATCGAATTCCCTCAAAGATTTCGATGGCCACATGTTCCTCCCAAAAGGATACCTTGCTAGCTTTCCCATCACTCTGAGTGGGAAAATGGTAAACTTGGACGTTGAATTCATAGAGTGCCATCTAGACTATAATCTATTACTTGGTCATAGTTGGTCTTATGCCATGACCGCCATTGTGTCTTCGGTCTTCCAACTCATCCTATTTCCATTGGATGGGAAAATAGTCACAGTGGATCAGCTATCCTTCTGCACCCCTGATTATGCCACGTTACCAAGTAGCACTGTACCCCTAATAGGAGGCTTTCCTGACTCTTATGTTAGTATCGGTACCGGTCTTCTGAAGGCATCTTCCCTACTGGGTTGTTTTCCTCTCCCACCGCCAAATATCCCAAAAACGGTTGCAATGATATCCACCACTTTGGATGGCTCTATCGACCCATGGATCATCCCGGCACCTTCAGACATTGATTCCTATGGAGATCAGATGCCGCTCTCACCGACCAAGTTGGCTTACCAAGCCATCCAAATAACATCTGAACCCTCCACTGCTATGGTTTCGACCGAAGGTACAAACCTCCCACCCATCACAGTTCTCTCTAAAGATCTCCTCAATGAAGTCTTGCCTACATATGAAGCTATTCGAGAGATCATGACTCTAGAAGAACGACCTTGGGGAGAGTTTCACCATCGCGCTTCGATGATTGACTCGGACGTGATAAAAATTGAAATCCCATCCTTTGACCCACCTGAGATGGTTCCCTCCACTTACACGACTGTTCAAACTATCGATTTAGAAGGGAACATGGGTAATCTTTCTAAGACAATGCTCATTGATATCTCGGTCAAAACGGGTATCGTGGAAAACATTCAGATTGGAGCTGATTGCAATCCCGAGGAAATTGCATGCTTCACATCCCTTTTCAAGGAATTCCGCGATGTGTTTGCTTGGTCTTATGATGAAATTCCTGGCATAGATCCATCTATAGTCGAGCACAAAATCAATATTTATGACAATGCCAAACCAATTCGGCAACGACTCAGACCTGTCCACCCGTGCAAAGCAGCCGCCATCAAGATTGAGGTAGAAAAACTTTTAAATGTTGGTTTCATCTATCCCGTTCCTTTGATGGAATGGGTGTCCAATCCAGTTCCTGTCAATAGAAAACAAGGCACCATTCGAGTTTGTGTTGACTATCGCGATCTGAACGCCGCTTGTCCCAAAGACAATTATCCTACACCGTTCATTGATCAGATTCTCGACGATTGTGCCAGATGCGAATATTTTTCCTTCATGGATGGATTCTCGGGCTATAACTAGATTGCAATTAAAAAAGACAACCAGCATAAAACTGCCTTCATATGTCCTGGGGGCACATTTGCATATCGAAAACTCCCATTCGGACTGAAGAATGCTAGAGAAATTTTTTAGCGGGCTATGGATTACACTTTTCATGACATTCAACATATTATACAGGCTTACTTGGATGACCTTCCAACCCATTCCAAGAAATGACCTTATCACCTCGCTCATCTGAAAGAAATTTTTGCTAGGTGTAGATTCTACAATATACGTTTGAATCCTCATAAATGCGTATTTATGGTCGAGTCCGGACGTCTGTTAGGTTTAATTGTCTCCAAGCATGGGATTAGGGTTGACCCTAATAGTTTAAGGTGATTGTTGAATTACTGGCACCACAATCCATCCTTCAACTCCAACGTTTGCAAGGTAAGGCAAACTTTTTGCATTGTTTCATCGTTAACTACACCGATATGATGAAAGGATTTATGCGATTATTGAAGAAAGGAACACTATATTTGTGGGATGACCAAGCTCAACAGTCATTTGATGCTTTAAAACATGCACTTGTTTCAGCCCCACTCCTTAGTGCCTCCGACTACTCACACAACTTTCTCCTCTACCTCGCTGCCTCACCATCCTCACTTGGAATGGTTTTGGTTCAAGTTCACAATGGCGACAGCAAACATGTGATTTAATATTTATCCAAAGGTCTAATCAAACCTGAATTACGTTATTCACATGTGGAGAAACTTTCTCTGGCAGTAGTTTTTGCCGTCACCTGACTCCGACACTATATATTGCTGCAATAGACTACGGTTATTGCTTTGGAGAACCCCATGCGACATATATTGTCTAGACAAATTATTGGAGGAAAATATTCCAAATGGATCGAAATGCTCCAGCAATTTGATTTGGTCTTCACAGTTGCCAAAAAAATAAATCCCTCGTCTTCGCCGAATTATTATCAGATCTTCCCCGAATCGACCCAGGAGAAGTAGCTCACGATCCATTTCTGGATGAATTTGTATACTTGGTGGATTCTTCAGACCCATGGTATGGAGACATTTTGGTCTACCTACAAACCCAATGCTTCCGCCCAACTCTCACGTCTAATGACCGTCGTCATATCCACCACCAAGCAAAGCACTACCTCGTGCTAAACGATACATTATATCGTCATGGGGTTGATACTATTCTCCGGCCTTGTCTCACTTTCGATGAGGCGGAACACGTTTTGAATGACTGCCACGCAGGGGCAGGTGGTGGTCCTCTTTCAGGCATAGCTACTGCCCAAAAAATCTTGCGCGCAGGTTACTGTTGGCCCACTTTGTTTAAAGATTGCATTGCAGCGATCCAAAAGTGCCATCCATGTCAAGTTTTCACAAAGAAAATGCACGCTCATCCTGCCCCCCTTCATCCGATTATCTCCATTGGTCCTTTCGCTAAATGGGGAATTGACTTCGTCACCTACAATCCCACTTCAGAAAATGGACACAACTACATCGTGGTTGCGGTCAACTATTTTATGAAATGGGTAGAAGCCATTCCCACTTTCAAGGCTGATGGTGAAACTGCCGCTCTCTTCCTGTTCAATCAGGTAATCTGTCAATTCGGCGTGCCCCTATATATTGTCACAGATCATGGATCCCACTTCCAGAATCATATGATGACCGAATTAACATCCATGCTAGGTTTCCGTCAAGATCATTCTTCGTCTTATTATCCTCAAGCTAATGGTCAAGTCGAAGCCGTAAATGGCATCCTCAAAACCATGATTCGTCGATTGGTCGGAAATCATAAAACCACATGGCATCAAAAGTTGTATTCTGCGTTATGGGCATACCGAACGTCAGTCAAAACTGCCACAGGTTTCACGCCATTCCAACTTGCATTTGGCCTGGAGGCAGTACTTCCAATCGAGTGCGAAATTCCATCACTCAAACTCATCATTGAACTCCTGCCTGGCACCACCGCCATAGAAGAGTGCTTGCTCTCACTTGATCATTTGGACGAAACTTGTCGAGATGCTACACTAGCACTCGAAGCTCACCAACGTCGAGTCAAAGCTCAATACAACAAATCTGTCAAGCCTCGTTCTTTCCAAGAGGGCGATATTGTTCTACTCTATGATAAAAAACATGACCTGTTGGGGGTAGGAACACTCCAACCATTATGGCTTGGTCCTTACATCGTCACTAAAGTCCTCTCAAAAGGGGCTTACGAACTTCAGGACTGTAATGGAATTCCACTCGCGGAGCCCCGCAACGGGCTCTATCTAAAGAAGTATTTTGCCTAGTTTCGCACTAGGCATATGCTTTGTAATTTTATGTATATAAGTTTTGCCTATTGTTTTGATGTTGCTGGATATTTTTTTTTTTGGTTTCAAGGTGTTTTTTTTCATGAATAATATTTTTTTTTCACACAGATGCCGTCACCCTCCTTATCATACGTTGGATATGCGGACGGTGCTAGTCGTCACACTAGACGCATTGATTCAGTTGCTTGGATTCTCTACACTCCTGAGTCGGACCTTCTTGGTTCCGGGGGAATCTTCCTAGGTAGCGCCACCAATAATGTTGCTGAGTACATGTTAGTGATCCAACTCCTCACGGAAGTAGCATCTCGTGACATCTCCAATTTAGTGGTCAGGTTAGACTCCCAACTCGTCATTATGCAGTTAAACAATCATTACCGTGTCTGTCATCCAGTCTTGTTACATTATTTTTTAAGGGTGAGACTTTTAGAACGTCAATTTCAAACAATTACATTTGAGCACGTTCCTAGAGAATTTAATGCATTAGCCGATTCTTTGGAAAACTATGTGTTAGATTGGCATTTGTTACATTTATTATAAAATATTTATACATGATTATATTTTCATCACATTGAAAAATACATAAAAAATTAAAAAACACAAAATCACCAAAAAGTATGTATATATATATATATATGTCGTGTCCAGTACAATAGTCACATCAAAAAATCTTCCAAAACTTGGGTGTTTTACAAAAATTTGGCTACACTAAGCCACGCTCTGACACTAATACATCCGCTCCGCCAGCTAAGCCTAATGATCATGGTAACATACAACTACTCTGGCTATCCTCCTCAGAGGCACCAGGTATCTCTCCGACACACCTATAGTATGCCGCTGCAAACGAACTGGAACCTCCCGCATAGGAAGGGGTGGTATGCCCATACTCAAACCCTCCAGGTTCCTGGAGAGTTCATGTAAAACCTAGGCATCATCATCCTCGGCAGCTTCCGCATCCTCTGCTGCTGCGCTAGCCCCAGGTAGCTGCAGTCCTCGCCGTGCATAGCGAGGGGCCCCAAATGGCAGGACAGGTGCCACATCTATGTCAAGCAAACAAACGCTTCATGTCAAAACATAATTTTCACCCTATTTCAACAAAAAAAAATAATAATAAAAAATAAAAAAATTGCATAAACATTCAAAAGACAAAAAATAAAGTACTTCTTTGAAATACATTGATCGGTTCCTTCTTGCCATCAAGCCCCCACTAGGTTCCAGGGGGCAACACTAACTCCGGATCGCCTGTGAAGTTCATCCCTGCATAGGGATAATCCTCAATCATAATAATCTGTGAGTTTAGCCAATAAAAAAATCCATCATCAAAACAGTGGCAGACGGGACCCTCTCCAGTCCGTGGAAGCAAAGCGGCCCATCGAGCCTGCCTCGGCTCGCATGGGCCCAATGGAGCTGTAACGATCCTGGGCCTCATCAGTGGTATTCACTCCAGTATGAAAGAGACAATCAGTGTACCGTACCCAAACTCTCTCTCGGTACGGGTCTTACATGCGGTAAGCTCTGCTCGGACCCGACGGAAAACTCCATCACACCAGTCAAAAACTTGAGGCTGCATACAGTCCAAGGCTAGCAGCACCTGGGCCTTGGTGGCCACATGCTGACTCTTGGCACCTGCCAAGCGAAAAATCATCCATAAGATAGACCTCAATGGTCTCAAAGCCACCTGGGCGATCGGTACCCAGTTGCTCACAGCTTGAGTGTCACGTATGCAGTGTGCATGAATCAGATCAACAGTGGAACGTGGGTCAGCTCTGGACCCCGCCAAGTTGGGCCTCGGCCCACGACATGATAGGCCGGTCAAAAAGTACACATCATCCTTTTCAATTGAGAGCTCATTTCCCCCAATCCGAAAGACATGGTGTCGTTCATCCCATTGTTGGATTAGCCACCTCAGGAGGTCCTCTTGACCCCTCATCAGTTCTAAGCGGGCATATTTTAGAAATCCACATCTGGGGAGAGCCATCAAGCTTGCAGCATCTATCACCATCTCTCGTTCTTCCCGTTCATGTTCTCTCTCTCGCCAGATACTCATGATTAACAGCTGAATACCTGCAAATGCAACGTTTTCAACCGATCAAAACTTGTCTGGACCACTTCAAAACAGTAAAAAATGAGTTGCTAAAAAAAACGGTGTGCCTAACGCTGGCCCTAGTATAAAACAGAGCGCGCTAACGCGGCATCCCTTCATGGGTTATGCGTTTAACGTGGCTGTAACACTTATGGCCCGCGTTACGCGCAGGAATTTTTTTAGGGCCTCAAAATTTTCTAATTTTGAACCAACAAAAAGTAACAAAAAGAAAATTAATGATAGCAGGAGGTTTTAGCTCTTACCTGGATCTCGCGGGAAGGAAAACCGTTGCCCGGATCGACCGTAATCGTCAGCTAAAGATTTCACCCCTTTTCACCCCAGAGCTTCTTCACAGCACTCAACACAGTGAAAATGAAGGTGTTCTGACCTTCTTATAGCCAATTCTGGGGCATGACTCTCTTACAGCTAGTCAGCAAAAGTCGTGAATTCTTACTGCGCATATGTCGCAAATTTTGAGATTTGGTACTGATGTTCTGATGAGTGATCAAGATTCATATGTAGACATACTCATCTTTACTCGAGCATTCTTTTTACGGTATTTTTCTTGCTCGTTAATCCGAAAAACCTCGAGTTCCCTTCTTTGGACTCGTTAAACTTATACGAAGTTGATATCGAGCGTTCTTTTTATATGGTCTTTTTCTTGCTCGTTAATCCGAAAAACCTAGAGTTCTCTTCTTCAGACTCATTAAAAATATGAAGAAACACTGAGCTTTCTTTTTAGGAACCTTTTTCTCGCTCATAAAACTGCAAAAAACCCGAGTTGACTTTGTCGGGCTCGTTAAACTACCATGACAGAGAGTAAGGAGCCATTCTTTTCCTCTTTTTCAAAGCTCTTTAAACCGAAAAAGTAATCGAGTTTTCTCCGTGTGACTTGTTAAAATTTCACGGAGGTGACCGAGTTTTCTCTGCGTGACTCATTAAAATTCCATGGAGGGCACCGAGTTTTTCTTTGTTGGACTCGTTAAAATTTCACAAAGAGTATTGAGTTTACTCCGTCTCCTCGTACTCATAACAAAATGATGTAGACGTCCATCGAACATAGATTTCTCACTTTTCCGGCTTTGATGGACTAACTTACGGAAAATGAACTATTTCGGGCTTACTATTATCCCTTTGCCATGCTCGGTTATCAACACATGACAAAGGTACCCAAACGGAGTCGTCTTTTACGATAATTTTTAGACTCTCTAAACATGAAAAATTCACCGAGTTTACTCATCTGGACTCGTTAAACCTAATCAGACAGGGCACGGAGTTGTCTTTTATGATATTTTTCAGACTCTCTAAATATGAAAAATTCACCGATTTTACTCGTCTGGACTCGTTAAAGTTAATCAGACGGGGAAAAATTTGGAAAAAATGGATACTACCTCTGTTACATTTGAGAAAGGTCGATTTGACAGCAAAATTCTTGAACATGGCACTTCCCAGAAAACTCTTTCGCAGTTAGCCGAACCCTACCATCTATGAGTATTAGCCTTCATCTCCCAGTGTCCCTGTACCGGTAAAATCCTAACACACTCTTTGGTGTTCATTAAGCCTCAGCTGCCTAGTACCCTGTTATAGTGCCTTCTATTGTTCAAGCAGATCTTGCTATCTACTGCTCCTGTTATCAACCAAACTGCTCATTATGCCAGAAATTATTTGTCGTCCAACATCCCCATTTACTCTTCATTATCTCAATCTTAAACAAAATCAGTTGGTTTTCGTTTCGTGTTGACTGATGTAGGACACCTCAGTGCCTACCTTTCAATAGATCTCTTCCTATCGACTTCAGCATCTTATCTAGGAAGTTGATCCAGAAACCCATCAGTACCCGGATACTTGCAGACATCAGTGGTAGGTAGTCTTGTGTTTGATCAGGAGTCTTCATCATTGGCTCCTGGTCAAATGATTCTACAAGTGTTCGACTTCAACTCATTTTATTCACACTCGCTATATTGTATTGTGCATCTTAGGGACCATCATAATTATCGGTGGCCACCTTCACGTCTGTTAATAGTTTTCATTATCGACTGGTAATCAGACGATTTCTCACATGTTTGACGATAGCTCCTTCATTCACATGTTGAGGAATATGCAGTTTAAGAGAATCGGTGGTCAAGACCTTGGGGCAAAGGTTACATCATTAAAGTTGTGTTCCCTTCCCCAAGTTGCGATATTGTTTATGGAGACAGCTTCTTCAACCTGATCCTATTATGACAGACACTCCCACATTGTGCTTATCGGTGGATAGATTCTTCATATCTCTATTCTAGAGAAATCATGTTGTTTAAGCTACTGAGCATGGGAATGCCCGACTCAAGGCAGATACTATATTTTCTGACATATGTTGTTGTTTCAGGTTTTCCTCAGTTTTTCAATCTCTTTATCTCTACTACACACTTTGTAAAGTATTTCGGCCATCGTATTTGTCTCTGACCTCGAACTTTAGGGGGAATCTGTTACAGGTCAAAATACCTCCTCATCAGCTCAAAGGAGAAGACAAATATGGAAGGAATACAAAGACCTAAATTAAACCTATTTCTGCCAAGGTAACACCTCTCTATAACAACACAAGAGCATTATAACGCATCTGATCAGTGAATAGGCCATGTTAGTGGCTAGGGAAATGCTCTGTTTACACTAGAGGGTAGCATTACCCATGTTTTAAGTTCGAAATAGGAAAAATCCACGGAGAATGATTTGAATCTCCAGCTTTTTCTCACAAGAGAGTCAGTACAAAAAGGAAACTGTAAAGCACTAATCTCTTATTGGGCATTTCCATAAAAAACTGAACTCTCAAAGAAGGAAAAAGCATGGAGGTTGGAGAAACATCTTGGTTTTTTCTATTCAGAACTGGTGGAAAGAGAAGGGCAATGATTTCCCTCTCCATCTCCTATAAAATGGATTTGAAGGCTCTTGGTTCAGGGTCGAAGGATTGTCAAGTTTTCGAATACTTTTGAAGTAGAGATCATTGCTGTAGTGTGAAGGTCAAAGGTCAAAGAGGTTCATTAAGAACTTGCTGATCAATACATCATCACTTTGAGAGATAGAGAGATTGGAAGGCTGAGGAGGGCTTGGTGCAACTGACGGTTGTAATCCTCCTTTTTTATAAATCAATAGAACTGTATCTGTTTTGTCCATTCTATGCGTTGATATTGTCATTAATATTTAATCACTTATATAGCATGAGATGAATGGCTTAAATGTGCACAATTTTAATGTTTATTAAATATTGGCTTAATTGATAGGAAATGTATGTTATGTTAGAAATTACATGGGTGCTTTAATTGATTACAGGACCTAGATTTGGAGTTGGTGAAGGAGAACCACTGCTTCGCTACCTAGTGCTCTCCAAAGGACTCCAAGATTATTAAGAGGTAATCTTCTATATTTTTATATCAAGTGGTTTTAAGTTAATATGAAAATGCATATGCCATCTTTGTAAACTATATAGCTAATCTTACTATCTACCTCGGGCACCGGAAAGCCCTGAGAGGGATATACGATAACCAAAAACCTAAGCATTTTACCCTATAGCACCTGTAGCTACATTACTTCATTTTATTCATAGAAGGAAAAAGACAATGGAAACTGGAAAACATATCAACAACAATAGATGCAAGAATCTCGATCTTCTTTCATTAATCATCAGAAAATTGAGTACAATATTTGCAGTAGTCCAAAGCTCCAAAACTTAGAACCTTTTCCTTTCTTCTCTTTCTCTTTAAATACAATGTAAAGCAGTTTGTAACTGCTGAAACTAATCTTAACTGCTCAAACTACTTGAAACTAATTAAACTACCTATTACATATCATCAAAATATCTCATTACAATTGAACTCTCTTAATAAAGATAAAGTTCTTGGGAAAAATACTGAGAGGGGGGGGGGGGTGAATCAGTATTTAGAGATGACTGAATACTTTTTACTTTTTCTTTCTCTTAAAACCCATACGCTACTTTACTGAACCCAACTTTCCTATACACGCGGATATCCTTAATAAAACTTGCGTATTACCAGAGATCTCATTATGCAGATAATTCTTTACTTAGATCTTTGCATCATTCATTCATTAGTAGTAAACATGTGCAGTAAGAACAAAATAAATCATCACACATAAGAAACACACATGAACACCAGGATTTAAGGTGAAAACCCAATTCGAGAGAAAACCATCGCTGCCATCGTCTCTGTCTTCAATATTTATTATAAAGAAAACTTCTTACAACCATGTACTGGCGCAGACTCATACCAGCACGCAGGCACCCACCTGCAGAAGGCTACAACCTTCTCTCGTTTACCAGCCTCTCCTGGAAGGGAGCTACAACCCCCTTCTCTCGTTTACCAGCCTCTCCTGGAAGGGAGCTACTACCCCCTGCTCTCGTTTACCAGCCTCTCCTGGAAGGGAGCTACTACCCCCTGCTCTCGTTTACCAGCTACCACTGGAAGGGAGCTACAACCCCCTCGCTGAAGGCTTCGACCCCTAGCACCATCATGGACCACGTTTCATCAATTTTCATACTGGATCCATCAGCTTCCATAGAACATACCTTGTAGGCCACTTTTCATCAGATTTTCAGACTGGACCCACTCCACACATTTAAGCTCAACATTCATCAAACTGAAACTTACAACCCCATCAATTCATTCATTGAATCATTAGCCAATCAACCAACAAATTGATCTTTAATCAACAGCATAATCAACATTCAAACAACCTAGATCTGTATGAATACATCATTGACAGATAGCAAAAAGATAGCAAAACAGATCAGAAAATTCATTCCACGTACTTCAGCAAACCCTAGATTCCATACGCGCTTTTACTTCATTGAACCTGCGTACATACACGCTTTCATAGAGACAAACCTGCATATACTTCAATGCATTTTATTCTTCAGAAATCCTAACTGCCATACGCGCTTTTCTTTAAGAGGATCCGCGTATACATGCACTTTTCATGAAACGAACCTGCGTATAGATCAGAAATTTTTTAGGATTGTGCATCTATTTAGATCAAGTAAACAACTCAGATATCATCCTTTACTTCAGCAAAGATTCGCCAGATCACAGATCTAAACACTTCAGAAACAGATCTAGAAAATACATAGTCATTTTCAGATCTAGAGTTCCCTCTTCATCATTTTCTTCATAGGTGCATTATTAATTCAAATCAATCAATAAAATGTTACCCTTTCCATACAGATATACTTCAGAATGAAGTATTCATTAAAACCCAAACCTATGCACATCCTTGCATTATGATCTTCTTCTCCTTAAATAGATTTAGCTTTTACCAATACCATGAGCCAAAACCACACAACTTCCGATGGTATTCCTGGATGGGATCAAATGGATAATCCAGAGCTCAATACTGTGTGCCGATACCATGGTAAATTCCCCTGGTTTTATAAATTTAGAGCGCAAATAGGCATACGCTACTTGGCACGTACTTTTCCGCGTACATACGCTACTTCGCCTTTACAAACCTGCGTATGCTTTGTGACATACCATTTTCATCATTGCTCTGGCCCTTACAGGAATTCCTTTCTTCATTACATCTGAACTGCTCTGTAGATACATCAGATTTACATCATTAACAAATAGGACAAGTTAGTTTCCATCAAGGACAACTTCATCAAGTAGGTTGCCATCAAATTTATCAAGTAGGTTGCCATCAAGGACAACACTCTGCATCATATTGCCAACAATCTCCCCCTTTGTTGAAGATGGCAACAAGAAATAGTGAAGGAGGCATCCTGAAACATATTTCCTGATCCTAGTTGGAAAGTGATCACCTAAACTAGGTGGGGGACCACACAGGTGATTTTTGTCGCAAAGTCTATTTTTAGACTATGTCTGTTTTTAGACATATGGAGCATGGTCTAGGAGTTGCGGGATGCTATTTATGGATGATTTGAAAGTCGAGTAGGTAAAAAATAGATGGTTATTTTTTTAGATACAGTCGAGAAGAAGATTTAGTACTTTGTCTAAAAATAGATATGTCGAATATTATTAGCTCTTAATAATATTTGGACTATAAACATTATCTTATTCTCTTTGAGCACTTTAGTTAAATGCACAGATGTGGCACATGCAGTGCAGCCTTGAGAGAAATGCTTTTCTAGATGTTTAAGTGAAGGCGCTATTGCATGAACTTCGGTTAGAACTCATGTGACAGAGTTTGGTGGAGTTGTAGAAGTAGTTGGTGGAGGTTGGTGGAGTTGTGTTCAGTTTAACTCAGTTAAACATAGTTGAGCTAGTTGTATCTAGTCTAATTGATTGATACACTAGTGAGAGTGGTGTGAATTAATTATTAATTAATTCACTAATTATAAACTCATAAATCAACTAAAGAATACATCAGTTAACTTCAGTGCATGGACAGTTTCAGTGGAGACCAGTGCAGAAATAGGTGAAAGAGCAGGTTAACTATCGGTTGTGACTATACTATTGCTATTTGCAACACACGGATGGGTGGAGTAACCCATGACGATTGCGCAGTTCAGGCTGCATGGTTTATCTATATAAAGAGGCCATCCCATAGCTTGGAAACACAATTGAGGTTGGCTATCAAGTGGCCAAAGGTTGGAGCATGAGTTTTGCGAGATCTAGCTTGATAGTGTGTAGCAAGGGAGGTAGTGCATGAGAGCTTGCAAAGAGCTTTGTACTATGATTGTTACATGATCTCCATGACATGTATAATATCTGAGATAGTTGGGGGTTTTTCAGCTTTAAGCTTTCCCATGAAATACGTGTTCATATGTGTGAATTTTTATGGCTTTAATGTGTGCATGCAATTGATTTTATTTCCGCAAATTGATGATCAATGGTAGAAGAGGTTATGTGTTATGCATGAAGCTCAAATAGTGTGTGACCAGAATAATCTCGGTGGATAACATATCAGTTATTCAAATTTCTACACCCTTTGGACTTGATGGCAACCATGATGGTGTTTGATCACCACAACAGATAGATACATTAATCATTACCATTATTTTACATTCAGCAGTATTCTCCCCCTTTGGGAAATCAAGGGAAAAGGGCAGATCAAAACCAAAACAAGGTTTTTCTTCTCATGTAGAAAGAAGAGCTCTGTAGATCTGATGTGCACTAAAGTTACCATGCTCCCCCTGAGTTCATGCTGAATCTTCAAACATTTTTTTTCAATGAAGTACATGACTCTGTGACCTTTCCTATCACCAGGGACTCATACTTACATCGATGATCCAACCAAGTGGATTTACATATGTGACTCAAGTACCCAACCAAGTGGGTTTACACATTTTGAATCAACTACCCAACCAAGTGGGTTTACAAATTTGATCAAGTCCTTACATGACTGAATATTACAATTTTTCATCAAATTACAAATATGACCTTTTGTAACAAATACCAAAAATACCTTAAGAGAGAGATCATATTTTAGAACCATCATAATGCCAACAATGCATTACTCTCAGCAAGGCTAATGCTCCCCCTGAATCTGTGCTCCTGTTCTTGAGCCATCTCACTATTTTCCTTAACAGAAAAACATATGCTTCTGTCTCCATTGGAACTCGTGTGTATATGCGGCTTTAGTTCACAAAACCCGCGTATGGAAAGTGAAATACTTAAAATTTCACAACTCCATCTCCCCCTGAACTTGTACCACCTATACATGTCTTCTTCACATCAGATGCACTGTTAGAAATAAACACAACTAGAATTATCAAACCAACCATGGGAATCATCATACATTGCTCCCCCTGTGATGATACATTACTGATTCCTATAATGTATCTCACATCACTCCTGCAGTCATTATGAGAAGTAAGCTTTAGAAGCGGATGACTACAGTAGGGTTAATATTCCCTACGTTTTTGACTGGTGCCTCTTCTTTTTCTAGCTTTGCTTGAAATTTCTTATAGTGTGCTGGAAATTCCCCAATTTCTTAGATCTGTTCATCATACTTAACCTGCAATCAGTGACCTTATGCCCAAATGAGTTACAATAGAAACAACATCCATGAAAGCAACCCTTCTTTCTTTTTTTATGCAATTCTTTAATAATCAGATCCCTTTCTTTTGTGAAATTATCATCATCCATGGTAGATGCCATGAGCAATTGCAGATCTTGGTCAGAATCTTCTTCATCCTCATTTGACACTTCATCATTATCTTCATTTGTATCATAAATCTTTCCCTTTTCAAATTGTTTCCCTCTATCATGATTTTCTTCATAAGGACATTTAGCAGCATAATAACCAACTCTTCCACAAGAAAAACACTTGAAGGGAAGCTTACCTCTAAATCTTCCAGTACCTGGTTGGAGTCTTCTCACAAAATTAGCTTCTTCTTCTTCTGATATATAACTTGATTCTTTGATAACTTCCTTTTCTTTTCCTTTTGCACATGCTTTAAAGGTAACTTCTCTGATTTGAGGGGGACCTCATTTTCTCATTTCAAAAGCAGTCAGTATACCATGTAGTTGATCAATAGTAAGAGTTTGCAGATCTTGCTTTTCTTCAATAGCTGATACTTTTGACTCAAATTTTGAAGTCAAAGATCTTAAGACTTTTTCCACCAGAGTAGTATCAGTTATGGTTTCACCCAAATTTCTCATATGATTTACAATATCATCTAGACATAAAAAGAAACTAGAAATACTCTCATCACTATGCATCCTTAAATTTTCATATTCAATTCTGAGAGTTTGGAGTTTTGCACATTTTACCTTTGTATCTCCTTCATAGCTTTGAATGATTTTGTCCCATATTTCTTTTGCTGAATTTAGCTGCATCACTTTAACAAATTCTGATTCAGACATGCTTCCTAATAAAACATTGACTGCTTTGGCATTGATTACATATTTCTTCCTTTCTGTTGCATCAGTAGGAATAATTGTCGGATACTGATAACCTTCTTCCACGATTTCCCATACTTCTGCACCAAGACTTTGCAAATATGCTTTTGTTCATATCTTCCAGAATAACAAATTACTTCCATTGAATAGAGGTGGCCTTATAGAAAATACTCCTTCATGACTTCCCATTGCGACGGATCTCCTTCAAGCGATCAAGCTTCTGCAGAAGGACCTGCTCTGATACCAATTGTTGGGAAAAATACTGAGAGGGGGGGGGGTGAATCAATATTTAGAGATGACTGAATACTTTTTACTTTTTCTTTCTCTTAAAACCCATACGCTACTTTACTGAACCCAAATCGTGTATACATGCGGATATCCTTAATAAAACTTGCGTATTACCAGAGATCTCATTATGCAGATAATTCTTTACTTAGATCTTTGCATCATTCATTCATTAACAGTAAACATGTGCAGTAAGAACAGAATAAATCATCACACACAAGCAACACACATGAACACCAGGATTTAAGGTGGAAACCCAATTCGGGAGAAAACCACCGCTGTCGTCGTCTCTCTCTTCAATATTTATTATAAAGAAAACTTCTTACAACCATGTACTGGCGCAGACTCATACCAACACGCAGGCACCCACCTGCAGAAGGCTACAACCTTCTCTCGTTTATCGGCCTCTCCTGGAAGGGAGCTACAACCCCCTGCTCTCGTTTACCATCCTCTCTTGGAAGGGAGCTACTACCCCCTGCTCTCGTTTACCAACCTCTCCTGGAAGGGAGCTACTACCCCCTGCTCTCGTTTACGCTACCACTGGAAGGGAGCTACAACCCCCTCGCTGAAGGCTTCGACCCCCAGCACCATCATGGACCACATTTCATCAATTTTCATACTGGATCCATCAGCTTCCATACAACATACCTTGTAGGCCACTTTTCATCAGATTTTCAGACTGGACCCACTCCACACATTTAAGCTCAACATTCATCAAACTGAAACTTATAACCCCATCAATTCATTCATTGAATCATCAGCCAATCAACCAACAACTTGATCTTTAATCAATAGCATAATCAACATTCAAAAAACCCAGATCTGTATGAATACATCATTGACAGATAGCAGAAAGACAGCAAAACAGATCAGACAATTCATTCCACGTACTTCAGCAAACCCTAGATTCCATACGCGCTTTTACTTCATTGAACCTGCGTACATACGCGCTTTCATAGAGACAAACCTGCATATACTTCAGAAACCCTAACTTCCATACGCGCTTTTCTTTAAGAGGATCCGCGTATACACGCGCTTTTCATGAAACAAACCTGCGTATAGATCAGAAAATTTTCAGGATTGTGCAGCTCTTCAGATCAGGTAAACAACTTAGATATCATCCTTTACTTCAGCAAAGATTCGCCAGATCATAGATCTAAACACTTCAGAAACAGATCTAGAAAATACATAGTCATTTTCAGATCTAGAGATCCCTCTTCATCATTTTCTTCATAGGTGCATTATTAATTCAGATCAATCAATAAACTGTTACCCTTTCCATACAGATATACTTCAGAGTGAAGTATTCATTAAAACCAAAACCTATGCACACCCTTGCACTATGATCTTCTTCTCCTTAAATAGATTTAGCTTTTACCAATACCATGAGCCAAAACCACACAACTTCCGATGGTATTCCTAGACGTGATCAAATGGATAATCCAACGCTCAATACCGTGTGCCAATACCATGGTAAATTCCCCTGGTTTTATAAATTTAGAGCGCAAATAGGCATGCGCTACTTGGCACGTACTTTTCCACGTACATACGCTACTTCGCCTTTACAAACCCGTGTATGCTTTGTGACATACCATTTTCATCATTGCTCTAGCCCTTACAGGAATTCCTTTCTCCATTACATCTGAACTGCTCTGTAGATACATCAGATTTACATCATTAACAAATAGGACAAGTCAGTTTCCATCAAGGACAACTTCATCAAGTAGGTTGCCATCAACTTTATCAAGTAGGTTGCCATCAAGGACAACACTCTGCATCATATTGCCAACAAAAGTAAAACTAAAACTCTAATCTATCTGTTGAATATGAATTTTCTCTGCTATTGCTACATTTCCCTAATTATCTGACTTGTCTTTTTTGGAATATGAAGGATCATTAGGTAGAACATCCATCCAAGCTCTTCATTTCTTCCACACTTCAATGTTTGTCTCAGGGGAGTTGCTCAAGTTATGGTACTCCATCTTAAAGGCGATGATCCTGTTAAATGTTGGTTGCTTCGTAAATAAAGTCTCCACCATCCATAATAACCGAAAATGCTTTTGAAGAAAGTTAATAACTGTTGTTCCTTTCAAGATTTGAGTCTTCTCATGGGTGTTATCCACCTTAATTTCTAGCAACACCAATAATGGCTCATATGAATCCCATGATAAAAGACTACCTTTAAGGTCCCGACATGATGGAAATCCTGCTCTAGCTCTTTTTTCATACATATTATCAAATTTTTTCACTGCTTCTTTAATCTCTGCAAACTTCTTTTCAGTGGTCTTCCTGCAAGTATTTTTAACAATCAACTTGTTAATCTCTATAGCATATAGTATCCTATATTTAAAATCATTTTATTCTAACTCCTGATCACTCTTTGAATCAATGAAATAAATAAACTTCTTTGCCCATATGGATCTGTTAATGGTATTTTTCTTATCTGCCATAACTTTCTCCTCAAAATATCTGACAATGCTTTGAGGGAATAATGATGGTATAAGAATGTGAATCAATCTGGCTTTGAAATTTTAGTACATTTTCATTCAATTTAGAAATTTCTTCTTATTTCTATTAGAGTTGCTGAAGGAGGCTTTCCTTTTCACTTTCCACTTCTGCCACCTCTGCTGCCATCGAATTCTCCCCTGTAGGTAACTTCTACTTTTTCTTCAATACATAAATATCTGATTCTACACTTTGTAGTAATTTTTGTAGAACAGACCTATCATTTGGATCTACTCCAATCTTCACAATTATCTTCTTGAGTTCTTCATTTTGGGTTGTTAAAGCCCTGGAGTTGGCTTTCTCCAATTTCAATTGCTTGATCACCTTCCCTAGCATATTCTCTTCCTTAAGAGCCATTGCATTAGTTTTGGTAAAATCATTCACTATTAATTGACCTGTTTGCATGTGTAAATTGACTTTATCAAGCAAAGGAATCTTTCTCACATCAATAGTTAAATTTATAATATTGAAATTACTTGATGACCCTATATTCATATCAGAAGGATGAGAAAGAGCAATTTTAAATTGATCTTTTTCTAGATCCATGGCAGTAAACAACCTTGTCTAGTTTGGAGTTATTTGATATTCAGCCTCTGCCTCCGTGCTAGCCTTCATCTTTTGATTCCTTTCAGCAATTTGAGAAAATAATTATTTAATCAAAGGTATTTGCTCCTGAGCATCTCCATGTCTTCATGGTGAGGTTGGAACATTTTGTTCATCTCCTAGTTGAAGCAAGAAACCAGGTTGAGCAAATGCTATGTCTTCATTGAATTTTGTTCTCTTTTCGGCTCTTTGCTCCTCATATTCGGAATCTATAACTGCCTCTTTACTCCTCTTGCCTGATTTCTCAGATATGATAGGAGTCTGTATACTAGAACTAGCAGAACTTGCAAAACCCTTATTACCTAACTTCTCTATGTCAGGTATACTGTCATGAACAAATGTTGAGTAACCATTTTCAACTCTCCTGTTTGAAATTAATTTATGAGAATAATAAGCCCATTTATCTCCTAACATCAAGTGCATACCATCTAACATCTTATTAACCTCATCAGATGCTTGTCTCATGTTGACTATAAACGGACCCACAAACATAGGTAATTTAAACATGTGACCCTTTTTCATTGGGACAAAATGTATTTGGTCAACATTCAAACTCTTCCTAATGAATTCTAAGGCAAATAATCTCATAGGAAAAAATGTGGGAAGCCTATATGGTTCTACCCCCAACTCCATAAAGTTTGATCTCTGAGTAATCTTCATACACATACCAATCTCCAAATTTACAAATTGAACCCAACTGAAGAAATTATTGAGCCTTTGGCAAGAAACATGGGGGAGAAACCCCATCCAAAATATTATAGGCAGTAGACATGAAATGATTTGCAAATTAAAACAACCCCTCCTCATTTTGTTCCTCCCTTACTAGATCAGTCCAAAACACTACTGACTGCCTCTTTTTATTTATATCCATGATTTTCAACCCCAAATGCAAGAATTCTTCCATGTTTTTATATAAAAAGAGATAAATTATAAGAGAAGGGAACCTGAATTACCCAATGAGTGATAAGCTCATGAGTTGAGTATTGATGACCTCCTTCCAGTAATAAGGGATATCTAGCACTACTCATAGCTTCATCATCAAAGAAAATAGTCCCAGAACTGATTTATCAATTAAGTTGTCATCTTCCTTTCCCAGTATCTTTAGTATACACCTTAGCACTTGCCCAAATTTTGCATCAAAAACTTCTATGAAGAATTTTTTACTATAAGGTGCAAACCTCTTCGTATCTGGCCTTAGGAAGAAGGTGAATTGAGTGAATTCTTGTTCTACAAGATTATCATAATGTGTTGCCAATGATTCATCAGTGAATTGAACATAAGATTCAGACTCTGGGTAACACAAGGCTTGACGAATTAACTGGTCCGAGACTTGCCGAACATTCTCTCCTAGACAATTCATTACAAAACATTTACCAGGATACATAATTGATACCAAACAATGCACAAACTTAGGAAAAATATGAGTTATAGGGATTCATGTAGATAGTACACCTGACTTGGACATGGTAGAGAAAATAGGACATGATTTGTCATTCAAACAGAACTTCTAATAAAATGGGAGGTGTTCTAGAGAGAAAATGGTATCTCGAATATCCCTCTCAGTGTCCATGAGAGGAATATGACTGGATGAGCCAGAGAGGGATGAACGTTTAGCCATGATACTGTTCAAGGTGGTGAACAACGATAGAAAAAAATGGTTCAATCAGGGTTGACAAAAATAAAGGAATAACATTTAGCTTTTGAAAGGAAAAATAGATTTAAATAGATGGTGCAGGGTCTGGAAATTAAATGTTGATTTGACGCACAAGAGACCATTAAATGGTACCGTGATGTGGTTGAACTTTGTCACCAACCAGTAGGTTACATCACTACAGGAAGCCTCTGGGGTACGAAGCTCTCACTGGAGCCTTGCCCTCGCAGTGAATCCAGACCATCGATCAAGATCGACTAGTCAGTCAATGGGGTCAACTGCGGAGGCACCCTCCCCATTAACTCGTGCATTGAATGTGCCCGCGGGTTACTGTCTTTATCCACTCACAAGATAATCCTCAAATCCCACTCGATTACTTGCTCGATCATTAGCTAAAGCGTTAGGACCCACCTTCTTGGATCCTTTAAAGTATTGAACTTTAAATTTACAAAAACATTACAAGTTTAGTTAAAGTATGAAGAAGCTCTACTTTAACACATATTTTATATATTTTTCCATTTTTTTGTATTTTTGAAAAAATAAAATAAAGGATATTTAAAATGTGCCACAACATTTGGCTCCACCTAGGTATAGTGTTTTTTGCCACGAAACACTAAGAACTGCAGATTAGTGCCTTCACTTCGGGCATGGGGTCAAATGTTGTTTGATGAAATATGAACAATGAGAAATCCGAATATGTACAATGGTGGACCATAAAATCTCAATGTTGGAAATAATGCTTGAGATATTTCCCATTCACAGGCATCTGTACTGTCTCTCCATCAAGATTCTCCAGAATAAATGTGTTATTTGATCTAACCTCAACAATATTGTATGGGACATACTGGAGTGGGTCGAACTTACCATGTTTTCCCTTCTCTTCTCTTATGGTGTCCCATATTAATACCAAATCTCCAGTTTGAAAAAGAATCTCTTTTGCTTTTCTATCAAAATAAGACTTCATATTTTCTTGATCGGTGATCAAATTTTTTCTGACTTTGTTCGTGATCTCACTTGATTCTATAACCTTGTTCAACCTTCTCACCAACGCATTAGGTTCTTCTTGTGCTTCTTGAATTAAAGAAATTACTGGTCTAGCCAACTAAGTAGGAAATAAATCTTGAGTTCCATAAAATAGTTTATAAGGGGACTTACCTGTGGATATTCTAGTAGTTACTCGTATTTCCCAAAGAGCAAATGTCAATTTTGAATCCTAGTTTTTCTGATTTTCATTAATTGTCTTCTTCAAAATCTTGTTGGAATATTCAGCTAGACCATTCCCTTGAGGATGATATGCTGTGGAATGAGATAGAATGACATTACATTTTTGACAAAAATTAATGAATCGAACTGAATTGAATACTTGGGCATTATCACTTACAATCTTGATTGGACACCCAAACCTGCTGAAGATGTTTTCTTCCAAAAACTTCATTACTACCTGATCATTAGCCTTTCTGGTAGGTATTTCCTCCACCCACTTTGTGAAATAGTAAGTGGCAGTCAGAATCCACTTGAACTGTCCACTTGATGGTGGATTAATTTCCCTAATAAAATATAATCCCATTGCCTAAGGGGTTCTTCAATGAAAACTGGGAGAAGAGGTAAAGGAGCTAACCTTTTCCTTTCTACAAATAACTGACATTTCTGGTAGCTTCTAACTAGTCTGTATACATCAGCAAACAAGGAGGGCTAGTAAAAACCCAATTTCAGGATTTTATGAGCAGTAACCTTCCATCTATAATGACCTCCACATAAATTCTCATGATATTCTATTACAACTTCCATTGATTCACCTTCTATCAAGCACAACAACAAGACACCAACAAGATCCTTCCAATAAAACTTAGCATCAATTATGACATATGGCTTGGATTTGAGCTTAAGAGCTCAATATTTTGTTATGTTTAGTGAGGTTGGACAAGAGAAAAAACATAAGTAATGAACAATATCCTTATACCAATCAGAGCACAGGAATTTGTATTTAATTGCTTCCTTTGTACTACTCTGACTTTTTTCATCAACAACTTCATCTAAGGGTGCCAAAAAATTAATCCCCAAAGCTTGAAATCTTGACTTTGTCAACAATTTTTCCAAACCCTGACCTTTGACCAATTTTCTAGGCTTGATATCTAAGTCATACTCTTGGATTTTAGCTATCCACTTTCCTCTTTTACCTTCAACATCACTTTGAACTAACACATCTTTCACAGCAGAGCTAGGAACATAGGCAACTATCTGAGAATGCAGCACATAAGTCCTGAATGCTTTTAATGCTTTTAATAAAGCATACACCTATTTTTCCAAAATGTTATAGTTTAGCATCGCTGAGAACTTTACTGAAAAATTCCACAGGTTGTTCTTTACCATCTTCATTCTTCTACAACAACACAACAACAATGGTAGTAGGTGATGCAAATGAAAATATTTGAAAAGCCTTTTGATAATCCGGACTAATCAAAATTGGAGCTTCCTGGAGGACTTCTTTAATCCTAGAAAAGGATTCTCTAGCATTCTTTTTCCACTTTACTTTTGCATTCTTCTTCAGCATATTTGTTATGTTTCTGACAATTTCAGCATAATTTGGGGCAAATCTTCTCAAGAAATTTATTTTTCCCAAAAACCTATGAATATCCTTTTTACTCTTGGGCAAAGGAAATTTCTGAATAGCTTCTACTCTTGCTGGAACAATTTTTACTCCCTGATTTGAAACTATATGTCCTAACAAATTTCATTCCTCCAAAGAAAATAAAGATTTTTTGGGATTCAATGACAACCCAAATTTTCTGCATTTCAGGAAATCCTTCTATAAATGCTCCAAGTTTTCATCATCTGAACTTGAAAAAATGGTCACATCGTCCAAATATATAGCTACAAATTTATTGCCCACAAATTCTATGTCCATTACCCTTTGAAAAGTGGCACATGCGTTCATAAGACCAAGTGAAATTTTGGCATACATGAATATTCCCTAGGGTGTGGTGAAATATTTTTTCTTCTGATCTTCGTTTTCAACTGCTACCTGATTGTATCCAGAGAAACCATAAGCCATAGACAATCTATATGCTCCTGTCGCTTTCTGTAAAACATAGCCCATCTTGTGCAAAGGATAATTATCTTTAAGTGATGCCCTATTTAAATTTCTGAATTCAACACATAACCTTATTTCTCCATTCTTTTTTCTCACAGGAAATAGGTTAGAACCTCAGTCTGAATATCTGAGTGGGACTATATTTTTTTCCTGCAACAATTTGTTCACTTCTTTTTCAATTGGAGCAAGGAGCAATGGATTGATCGTCTAAGTTTCTATCTATGAGGCTTGATCCCATCCTTCAACGATATCTTGTGCTGAATAATTTCCAGGTCATATGTTTTCAAATCCTCATAGGACCATGCAAACACATCCATATATTTTTGAAAAATGTCAATGTACCTTTCTTTATAATTCTTAGGGACACCATTGAATAACTTGGAAACCTTGGGCTCTTGTTGAGTTCCTAGATTACAATATTCAATCTCACCCTCTTGAGGTACCTTCTTTGGATACAGTGCTACATCATTTGAATCAAATAATCTTTCAAGAGGAACTAATCCTCTGGGAAATATATTATATTTCAACTGGATTATTTTTTGATCACCTATTGATTGCTTAAGATTTTTCAAGTCTTCATTCTGATCAATCTGTTCACTTTCTTGGTCTATTTCGATATATTCAAAATTTTCAATCGTTGTTGGAAAAATATTTATCTGCTCATCATCTTGAAAAAACTTTCAGTGCTTAACATTGTCAGGAATAGAGGGTCTATGCCTCATTTCAATTTCATATCTTAGTTTCAGATTTATAGGTGGCTTGAAAGTACTAGCTGCAACTGCCAGTAAATCTTCCATTCTACTTTCTTCTCTTGGAATGAATTGAAGATTCAAAGCTTCAAAACAATTTTCAATCAAGTCCCATACTTCATTCCTATAATATCTTAGCCTTGGATGCTTGGTTTGACAAAGGTTTTTAATTTGTCTTATAATCAACTCAGAATCACCAAAAATGGAAATACACTGGATTCCCATTTGTTTAGTAGTTTGAAGACTTAAAATTAATGCCTCATACTCAGCTACATTATTTTTTGATTCAAATTCAAGCTTAAAAGAAAAAGGTAAAAGATTACCTTCTGGAGATATCAGTAAAAATCCAGCTCATGTGCCATATTTTGAATAGGAACTATCAAAATAACACTTCCAAATTTTGTTTGAACACAGGTCATTATGTACAATTGCTGAAGGGATTTTCTTCTCTAATTCTTCAGCAAACTCTACATATTCATGTAGCATAAAACATGAAAGATCTTCTTTTTCTTGACCATAGATAGGGGGATTTCCTGCATCTTTCTTTGTGGTAGTTTTAATAATTCTTGTTTCTATATATAACCTTCTTTCTTCCCCATTAAAAACATGAATAATAGCATATGTGAAGTCTATTTTCAAAACTCCTCGAAGCTTCGCTCCCCAAGATCTGGACAAAAACATACCAAACCTAGATGGAATATCTGCGACCACTACATCCATCATGATACTTTTAGCTGGAATTTGGGCCAAGGATACCACCATGTCTTTGATAAGCCCAACGCACTTCACCCTTTTTGAATCAAATTAATATAGGTCTCTATATGGTTTAGTAATTTGTAAATTAAATTCTTTCATTACAAATAATGGCATGAGATTATGTTAAGCACCTGAGTCTAACATACAATTATGAAGAATGAAATCATGAAGAAGCAGTGATATATAAAATGTGGGAACAGAAGAATCTACCTCCTCCACATGTGGACCAAAAGTGACCATTGGCTTTTCTTCTTGCAAATTCACAGTATCACCAATGTCATCAGACTGAGAAAGATGAATGATTCTGCAATTTATTTCTTGTAACCTGCTGTCTTAGCTAGCTCAAGAAGTGGTACTTGTATTTTGACCTTTTCTAGCTCCTTCGATAAACTGAAAGCTTGATTTTGTTTGAAATTTTTCTCAGGTTCTTCTTGATTTCTGCTAGGATTAGAAATCTTTTCAAGCATAGTAACGACCTTCTCCTACTAGTATCAACAAACTTGTTTCGAGAAGCCTCAACCTATTGTTTTTTTGTTCCACTTACTGGATTCATAGGTTTTCTCCCTTTATCTGATTGTTTTACTAAGTTCTTTGATTGTGGAGTTTGTTGAGCTCCAAGACTGTTCTTTCTTCCACCACATTCCACTCCATTTCTTTTGTCCATTACTAATCACAGGCTCAAATGATCAATGAAATTAGTTAAAATTGCTTTAAGAATGAATATCATGACTAACTTGCTATGTTTTTAATATTTTGTCATTGTAGTACTATTTGAACTAGATCTAGCTACAGAATGCAAACATTATGTAGCTAGTGGCTGATTCTGTAGCTGTCTTTATGTCTACGCAAGTTCCAGGTGTCATATTGGAGAAAAACACATATGGGTGTATTCCACATCATGCCCTCATCATTTGTTGCTCTCCACGAAGCTTGAACGGAATTCTGTAGGTGGTTATGTACATGGGAACTCAAACTAGGAGAGAGACTCCTAATAGGACAAGGACAGTCTAGATGTCCTTAATTATATTACGTGACCACCATCAGAGTCCTAGTTTGGTTTTTATTTGGAAAGAAAATTATCCCTAGGTTATCTCAAGATAGTTATGTAATTTTGATTATAAATATGGCTCGGGAAACCAAGGGACAAGGTTAGATTTTGTGTTTTTTTGCTAGATTTCTGAAGTACGAAAACACTCTGTTTTGAAGAAATTTCTCTTTTAATGCATGAAGTATCATTTCCTTGAAAGAGTTGAGTCAATATTGAAGTATATTTCGTGCTACTCTGGTGGTAGAGGGCCCCTGCCTCCTGAGCAGCCTTGTTTATACAGTTTAGATAAGTACTTTAGTCTCGTTTTCATTTCCAGTTTAGGCAAGTTTTTGAAGTTTATGTTCATACTTGTTTACATTAATTATCACAGCTAGACTTACTCTAATAAACTCTTCCAAAATATCATTACGATGAATAAGGCATAGTTGTGGTATTGTAGGTTTTTTTGTTGCATTTCCTTTCGTTAATTATCACAGTTAGACTTACTCTAATAAACTCTTCCAAAATATCATCATGATGAATAAGGCATAACTGTGGTATTGTAGGTTTTAGTTGCTTGTTTACACTAAGTGTCACAGCCTGTCTTACTCTTACAAACTCTTCCAAAATACTATTAACAATGAATAAGAAATAGCTGTGGTGTCTTAGATTCTAGTTGTATTTGCTTTCAGTCTTATGTTTATGATCAATTGCATTGAATAATACAGCCATAATTGTTTTACAAACTCTTCCAAAATATTATTCATATTTAACGAGATGGACTGTAGAATTCCATAGACTAATTGCATGTTAATTTAGTTACAACACTCCGGAGGTAGAATGAATTTAGTTTAGCTCTGTCACTACAATTCAAGTATGATAATGGCATTGTAATTTGACACTGTTCACTGTACTTCAAGTAGACTAGTAGCACTCTAGTTTAGTTTTAGCTCATTGTATTAGCACTCCAATTTAGTTGTTATCCATTGCATTTTTAAATTGTATTAGTTGTTAAATTTAAATACCATGGTCTTCATTATTTACAAAAATTCTTTTTTTCCAACCTCATATTAATACATAATCATTTGGACAGAAGTTAGGATCAGTCTAAGACCTGGAGTATTTTGCAACCTTTTTACCATTTCACAAATAAGCCTTTTCTCAAAGACTATTTTAAAAAGAAAGCTATAACTTTTGAGTGAGGCCTAGTGGTGCTAGATTGAGTTGTAGAACATAATTAGAAGCTAGTTTAGAGTAGAAATCTTATTATGCTACAAATGTTCTTTTCCAAATATGTTCCAATAAATATTTAACCATGGATGAGATGTTGTAACATTGTAAGTTGATTATTTGATTGTTTAGTTAGGAGAACTTCATTTATACTTAACTTGTCCATTTCCCAAGCTCTTCCAACACATCTTTAATGAATGAATTGGATAAGTTTAAGCTCATGTTGTGATTTATTTCCTTGAAGTCATTATCAATCTTTGCATTTGTTGTTTTCTAGCCATAGTTTAGGCTTTGTTCTATTTTAGTATTTTCATTTGTTATTTGCCATCCATAGTTTAGGCCAATAGCTTCTTTTCACCAGCATTTAGTTCTTTCCATTTTCAAACATAGAACAATAAAAACAAAAACATCAGAAAACACTAAACACAACGTAGTGAGAAAAAAATACCTAGGCACATATAGTGCACCACACTTCAGCAGTTTACCAACCCTGGTTGACAATTAATGAACTCAATTTAGGAACACTAGGTTGAGCACAAACATTTTGGCGCCGTTGCCGGGGAAGTGTAACTAGGTAGCCTTGTTTCTTAACTCCCAAAAATAATGATATGCGTAGAGAGAGAGACTCAAGGGGTAGATTCATAAGAAGCAGAAGTTTGATTCCTAGAACATCACTTGTTTCATCAAGACCTAGAGCCAGCACACCTCCAACTCAGACCCACATTCCATTCTTTACTGATCCTAGACTTCTAGAGGACTTAAGATCAGATATTCCATTAGAAAGACCTTCCACTTCCACAGAAGAATCAACTATGGCAGAAGAAGGGGGAGGAGGAGTCTTCAATGGAGAACACACATTATTTGGAGGGGGTAGAGGTAGAGGTAGAGGTGCAGAAGGAGAAGGAGGTAGAGGAAGAGGAAGAAGAGAAATGGGAAGCTCTTTTGGGTTTCCTATAGTAGATGAAGAAACCAATACAACCATGAAAAACATTTCACCCTCTGTCCTTCCAAACTTCTATGGACTTAAAACTGAAGATCCTGAAACATTCCTATTTGAATTTGAAGTCCTGTGTAGAACTTATGACTACTTACAAGATGCTCAAAAACTTAAACTATTTCCTTCAACACTGAAAGGAGCAGCATTGAAGTGGTTTATGAGTTTGATCAACAGTTCTCTTAGGACATGGGAAGACATGAAACAAGCATTTCTAGAGAGGTATTTGGATTATTGTATGCAATTCAATCATAAGGAGGAAGTGTTCAAGATGATACAAAAAGAGGATGAAAACCTGGAAGATTTGCTGGAGAGATTTCATTACAACATCAAAAGAGAAAAAATGGAGAACTTAGATCAAGACACCTTAAAAGCTCTCTTGTTGAAAACAATTAGGGATGAATGGTTGGATATCCTTAAAATGATGGGAAAAGGGGATATATCTCAGTTCACATTACCTGAAATATCTGAGTTATGTATTAACCTTTCAAGAGGGAAATCCAAAACTGTAAAAGGCCCAAGAGACCCTGCTCTTGCAAGGGCAAGTAAGTCTGCTCTGGGACAGTAAGTAGGGCAGAAATAGGACATATGCTTGATGAATTAAAATCTGACATCTTAGGGAGTCTTAGTGAACAAATAGACACCCTTAAGTTACAAAACAAGAAAAAAGCTGAATCTGATGCCTTAGCAATATTTTGTCCCAGATGCAGAAAGAAGCATGCCTTGAGAGAGTGTCCTTTGGATGTAAAAGTTGTAGAGACCTGTGTCATTTGTTCAGAAAAACATGAGACCAAGAGTTGTCCTTCACTACCTGGTCTTAAATTTGTCTTTCAAGAGGAAACTCCTACAAGTTCCACAGAATCTCTCAATTTTGTCTCTAGAAGGCCTTGGCAAGGACCTCAAACACAAGGATTTCATGATCAAATGTATAATCAACCTCCACCAAATTGGAATTATTGGCAGCAACCTTGGCCCCAATTTCAAAATCAATCTCAAGCTTGGGCACAAGGAGAACAAAATGCCTATGGAAGATACTCCCAGTACTATCAATATCCACCATCCTATCCACCATACCCACATTTTCCTCCTCAACAAAATCCTCAACATAATCCTCAACCAAATCCTCAAAATCCACAACATCAAAATCAACCACTTCCATTACCATTTCCTCAGAAAATCAAATTAGTTGCCTGCTCAACCCATACCGAACCCCAACAATAAAAATCCTCAGAATACATACATGATAGAAGGCCAACAGTTTCCAACTTATTTAATTACTCCTCTAGACCTTAGTGATGTTCAACTTAGTTCTGGAAGAATACTTGAAAAGAGGAAACCTTCTGTGATTATACAAGAACAAGACAACTCTAAGGAAGACTCTCTATGGGAAAATAAAATTCTTGAAGAAGACACATCTTTTCAGGACCCAAAAATTGAAAAATAAAAACAAAATAACCAATAATTTCAACACCTGTATTAGAGCAGCCATCAACATCCACTCCTACACCTCCCTTTCCAGAAAGATCACAAATTGATAGAGGTGTAGAAAAACAAATTATGGTGCCTAATTATGATTTCCTAGATGAGCTAAGAAATATCTGTATTAAGATTCCATTATTACAAGCTATCAAGGAAATTCCCATTTTAGCAAAGACAATAAAGGAGTTGAGCATGAAGAAAACAATAAGAAGAATAAGAGAAACAAAGAAAATTCAACTGGTAGGAAAAATAGCAAATATCATGATGGGTAATATTGCTATTCCAAAGTATCTAGACCCAGGAAATCCAGTTGTTAAAATTCACATCAATGGAATTGAGATCCAAAACACACTCATTGATTTAGGAGCAGGAATCAATATCATGAGTAGACAAATCACGGATAAACTGAAACTTCCTAATCTTCTCTTTACACCCACATTATTAAAATTAGCAGACAAATCTGTGATCAAACCTGATGGGGTAATAGAAGATATTCCAGTCTCCCTAGATTCCTGGGAGTACCCTGTGGATTTCATGATCCTAACTCCTAAGAATAATCTAGGAGGACATCCTATTATATTAGGAATACCTTGGTTAGCTACAGCTGATGCTTTCATTAGTTGTAGATCCGGTGATATGTACATCTCTGATGGTAGTTCAACTAAGAAATTCACTTTGTATCCTCCAGCAAAGACAATTACATATTTAGATGATACTCAATGGATATAGGATGAAGAAGACTTACAACCTCTCTTCACAATTTCAGAAATTAGTGAAGATAGTCAAATTCTGAATACTTTAGAAAAATTTGAATCCTCTTCGGAACATAAACATGAACAATTTCAAAAAGAATCCAATATTGAGTTTTTGTCATCAAGGCAGATGTCTCTCTATTCCATGGATAAATTTGGCAGCTCTACAATTGAGATAATTCCAGGCAAAACTTTAAACATAAACAAGAACCTAGAAAAATCTCAACAAGAAGAGCTAGTCAAAATTTTACAGAGACATTCTTCTGCATATGCATGGGAGTACACTAATATGAAAGGGATAAGCCCTAAGACTTGCACTCATCACATCTACATAGAGGAAAATTGTAAACCAATTAGACAACCTCAAAGACGGATGAATCCAAATCTTAGGGAGATTGTTAAAGAAGAATTACAGAAATTATTGAATGTCAACTTTATCTATCCTATTTCAGATAGTCAGTGGTTTTCTCCTTTGGTAATTGTGCCAAAGAAAAATGGTAAATTGAGGGTATGTATTGACTACCGAGAATTAAACAAAGCTACTCTTAAAGACCATTTTCCCTTACCTTTCATAGATCAAGTGTTAGATACCTTAGCTGGCAAAAAATACTTCTCATTTCTAGATGGGTTTAGTGGTTATAATCAAATTCAAGTAGCACTTGAGGACCAAGAAAAAACCACATTTACCTGTCCTTGGGGTACCTATGCTTACCGAGTATTGACATTTGGATTATGCAATGCACCTGCAACATTCCAAAGGGCAGTATTAGGAATTTTTTCAGATCTAATACATGAATGTGTAGAGGTATATATGGATGATTTCACAGTTTATGGAAACACATTTGAAGAAGCCTTAGCAAACTTGGAAAAAGTCTTAAAAAGATGTAAAGAAGAAAATCTTTCACTTAGTCATGAGAAGTGTTTTATGATGTTTACTGAAGGAATTGTTTTAGGACATCACATTTCATGGGATGGGATTAGAGTTGATGAGTCAAAAGTTGAAGTCATCTCTAACTTATCTATTCCAAGTTGTCAAAAAGATGTTAGGAGTTTTCTTGGATTTACAGGGTATTATCGAAGATTTATAGAAAACTTCACTAAGATAGCATCTACACTCTTCAAATTACTACCAAATACTGTGAATTCAATTGGAATTCTGATTGCCAGTTAGCCTTTGAGACCCTGAAAACAAAAATTTATGAAGCACCTATTTTAAGGGGACCTAACTGGAAGTTACCTTTTCATATTTCAACAGATGCCTCAGATACAGCTCTAGGAGCAGCATTGGGACAAAAAGACCTTATTCCTTATGCCATCTACTATACCAGTAAAAAGTTGACTCCTGCAGAGTTAAACTATATTGTAACTGAAAAAGAGTTTTTAGCTGTTGTTCATGCCATAAACAAATGCAGACAATATATAATAGGCTATGAAACTTTTGTTCACACAGATCATTCTGCAATTAGATACTTAATGAACAAATCAATTACTAATGGCAGAGTCATAAGACGGTTATTGATTTTACAAGAATTCAACATTACCATTCTAGATAGGCCTGGAAAACAAAACACAGTAGTTGATTTCATATCTAGACTCCAAAACATCAAAGATGACACTCTAGTTGAAGATCAATTTCCTGATGAATATATTTTTGCAATTTCTACTCAGACTCCTTGGTTTGCTAACATTGCTAATTATTTAGTTTCAGGAAAATTTCCTTCAATAATGAATGCAAGAGATAAAAGAAAAATCATTCATGACAGTGAAAAATATTCATGGGTTGCTAATGAGTTGTACAAGACAGGTCCAAATTTTATCATTAGGAGATGTGTTCGGGAAGATGAGATGCCTGAGATTATCAAAGCATGTCATGATGAACCTTGTGGTGGACACTTTGCTGATAAGAGGACAGCTTATAAGGTCCTTCATTTAGGATATTATTGGCCATCCTTGTTTAAATATGTTAAAGAGTATGTCAAAAGGTGTGACAGTTGCCAAAGGGTAGGGAAACCTTCTCCTTCAGGTGAGATGCCATTGTAGCCTCAGGTACATATTGAACCTTTTGAAAAATGGGCTTTGGATTTTGTAGGACCTATTATTCCTCCATCAAGACAAAAGAGATATATATTAGTTTGCACTGATTATGTTACCAAATGGGTAGAGGCCAAGCCATTACTTTTTGCTACTGAAGCATCTGTAGTTAATTTTCTTTTTGAGGATATTTTTACTCGTTTTGGTGTTCCAAGGGAAATTGTTACAGATCAAGGAGCTCAATTCACATCAAGGCTAGTGGAACAAATGATGGAGAGGTACAAAATCAGACACAGAAAATCTACTCCCTATCATCCACAAGCAAATGGTCAAGTGGAATCTACTAATAAGGTTATTGAAGGGATCCTAAAAAAGACTGTCCATTTACATAGAAGAGATTGGGTAGATAGGCTTCCTGAAGCCTTGTGGGCCTATAGAACTACATGGAGAAGCACAACAGGCCATACTCCTTATGAACTTGTTTATGGAAAGAAATTTTTGTTTCCCATAGAGTTCCAGATTCAAACTTTCAAAATGGAAGTTCAGCTAGGACTTGATCTATCAGAGGCACAAAAGCACAGATTGGAGCAGATTAATGAATTGGATGAGATCAGACAAGATGCAGTTCAGAAAAAAAGTATAGTCCAACAGAAAAGGACTAGATGGCATGAAAAGTACATCAAGGAGAAGAAGTTCAAAGAAGGTGACTGGGCTCTCTTGTTTGATTCAAAGTTCAAGGATTTTCAAGGTAAATTTCAAACACATTGTCTTGGGCCATATGAAATTATAAGAATTTTTGACAATGGAGCAATAAAAATCAAGACAATAGATGAAGAAGAGGTTAATTTTCTTGTGAATGGTCATAGATTGAAGCTGTATCACAAACCACTCTCAAGAGAAGAATTTGTCAAGAAGTTCCAGGAAAACAGTTATGTGAAGTTAATGAAGAAGAATATTTCTTCTTCATCAACTTAATTGAATTTTCTAAAGTCAGATATATTGAAAAAATAAAAAATAAATAATAAATAATAATAATAATAATAAAAAGTATAAACATGAAAACCAATCACTGATTGGCATGTTTATACAGAAAAGATAGAGTGAAAATCAAAAAATTTCTGACACTCTAACTTTTCCATTTTGTTTTTTTTTATGCAAGCAGCTGTTACAAAATCATAAGTGCAGATCCATTTCACTTATGGTCCATCTCATTTCATTCATTCATCCATACTCCAGTTCACTTCATTCATTCATACTTCACTTCATTCCATATTTCATTCATCTCATTCCATACTTCATCCACCTCATTTCAATTCTAGATTTTTAAAGTTTGATGTTTTTCTGCAATTAAATAATACATATCATGAATTGCAGCCCACTTCTCATACTTCACTCCATTTCACAAGTTGTGATCCATTCCACTCCATTATTCATTTCATTCATACTCCATCCTACCATATTTCATTATTTCATTTCATACAACCTTTCATCATTCCAGCTTCAAACCATATTTCAAGTTCTCTACAGGTACATTCTACAATCAATCAGACATTCTGCAGCCAGTCGGACATTCTGCAGCCAGACAAACATTCTGCAGCCAAAGAGCCTAAAAGCACTATCTAGTAATCATTTGATCTGCAACAAAATGATCCTGCATATCCAAGAACAAGCAAATTCAAGGGAGTTATGAAGACTCAAAAAGTAATGATTTTCAGGGGAAAACAAAGCATATGAAGATCACAAGAAAATCAAAGAAAAGGCAAAGGTATGAAATTATTAGGGTGACATATCATGAAAAATTTTAGCATAGTTCAGCTATATATTATTCAAAAATTTGTTTTAATTAATCTTGTTGATCATGCCTAATAAACCTCCTGCAAAAACTTTGGATAAAACTCCTTCTATTCCGCCATTTCAAAACCCATATCCAATCATCATTTCAAAATCTAAACGGTTAAAGTGCTGAAGTGATTGGATTAGTCACGTCACTAAGGATTTAATGATGATTTTTGAATTTGTTACAAAATCTCTCCGCGGTCTTTTCTGCCGACATATCTTTCAACTCATATACATCATCCTCACCTCATCATATTCATTCCACAATCACTCCATATCATTCTTCCCATAGCCAACTTTTAACCATTTCGGTCTGTGAGACATAGCCATCTCTGTAACAACCATTGTCACCGTGAACAGAGAAAACATTTGTGGAGAAAAAACAACTTGTTAACGACCATTCTCACCGTGAGCAAAAGACTAGTGAATTGAAGATTGAAAAAGAGTTATGCGCCTCATCGTGAGAACTGAACCAGTTGGCACTAAGTACTTGGAAGGCTATCCCCAAATCAGAGAAATCTTACAACAAGCAAGATGGTTGCAATTCCTTGAAAAATTCAGTGGCTTCCACAAAGAGGTTACTAAAACTTTTGCAAGATCTTTTAATGGAGCCGAGGTTGAAGTTGGAGATATTAAATTCACTGTCACAGAGGCTTTTATTGCAGAAGCAACAGGATTGCCTAGACAAGGAGAAAGGTGGTTTAAGAACAGAGAATTCCATAATGAAGCATGGAATCAGATACTCAAGTCACCAGGTATGGATGTCACTGTTTTTAAAAAGGGTATCCCTAGCTCTGCATTAAAGAACAAATGGAGGAACATGTTTCTTATCCTGCAAAAATTCATCACCTGTGAAGGTAGATATGGTACTTTCTATTTTTAGCATATTCGATTGATAATGCATTTCCTAGAAGAAGAACTTAATTTTCCCTTTTTCTTACTTCAAAGTTTAAATAAAATGGCTTCAAGTGTTCAAAAGAGAATTCAATTTCTGGAGACAACCTTATACCACCATGGTTTAGTCAAGATTTTAATTGAACATCATTTAGCAAAAATGGGAGATACTTGGGATAAATTCTTGGTAAGAAATCACTTTGAGGAAGCAAAGGAACCTCCACCTGAAGATAAACCTACAAAAAGAAGCAGAAAATGGAAATCCTCCAAAACTGAAACTGGTAAAACAATACAAGAAAGCAGTGAAGAAATGATTTCTGAAAAATTAGTTCAAATGAAGAAGCAACTTAAGAAAGAGAGGATCATAAGAAAATTTGCCAGAGAGAAAGGAGAAGGGCCATCTCAACCGAGGAGGAGCCACAGACTGAGGGGGATACTAAAGAAAACAAAAGTTAAACAAACTGGAGTCATAAACATAGAAGACGAAGAAACACCTACTGAGCAGGATTTTGACGAAGAAGCTCCTGAAATAGACCCTGCACAGCAAGAAGTTTACAACTATGTTGAGTCATTGTGTTAGGTCCCTATATCACTAGTATAGCCCCTTATTATTGTTAGTGTAAACCCCTTATTGTTATTATTGTACCCTTGTAACCCCCATTTTGTTATTATTGTGGCCTTAAATTATTATTGTTAGGTCGGCTAGGATTACATTGTGGCCCACTAGGATTACATTATGGCCCCATGGACTCCTATATATAGAAAGGAGGTTTTGTGAATTGTATCATCCAAGAATTGTTCATTTATGTAATGTATTGGAGGTTGACCCCTCGAAGTGGCTCATTTCTAAGGCGTTTATATCTCTTTTCTTCTCTTTTTGGAGCTGGTTACACAACATTTGGTATCAGAGCTTTGGATTCTAGGGTTTCGCTGCTCCAAACAGGTCATCGTGGAATTTTCGCTATAAATTTTTTTCTACGAAGTTTCAGAAGCTGAAATTTTTAGGGTGCGAAGAAAAAATCCTAAGGAAGCTTGTATAAAAATTTCAGAGTTTGGTTCGCAATAATTTCGGAGATATGATCTGTGGAAGTCAGGTATTTTTTCAGGCTCCTAAACAGGTCATCGTGGAATTTGCGCTATAAATTTTTTTCTACGAAGGTTCAAAATCTGAAATTCATATGGTGCGAAGCTGAAATCCTAAGGAAATTCATCAAAAAATTTCAGAGCTTGGTTCGCAATATTTTTGGAGATATGATCTGTGGAAGGTAGTGCTTTTTCAGGCTCCTGAATTTCATCTCAAAGAGGTGATCGTGGGAAAAGTTCAATAACTCTCTCTCTGAAGATTGGATTGGAGTGCCTTTAAAAGTGGTCGCAAGTACACAGCCTATAGTTTCTTCTCTATCAATTTCAGAGACAAAGGACAAAAAAGTGACACGTGGCAAGTCGTACAAGTTTGCTCTACTAAACCAGTCCAGAATTAGGTCATTGTGGGAGATTGGACACAACTTTGTCTTGGAGAATCAAAATCAGGTCAGACCTATGGCATTTGAAAGAAGTTTCAGAGGGCTACTACAGGGCTGAATTTCAGATATCGAAGATTTTCAATTACAGAGATAATTCAATTTCAATATCGATCTCCTAAAAGCTAGTAAAAGGTGTGTATTTTTTTTCCGAATTGCATAAGTCTTGTTTGAAGAATCAAGTTGAATTGATTCCAAGGGAATCTTGTAGAATAGATATCAATATTGGATTCTAAAATGGCCCCTACGAAGAATTCAACACCCATTAAGCCTTCAGAAGGCTCTACTATGACTCATGAAGATGAAGAATTACAACATGATCTATCAAAATTACAAGAGCAAATGCAACAGTTTTCACTCTCGCAAAGAGCAACAAAAAATGAAATGGAAGTTTTGAAGAAAGGCATGGAAGTGAAGATGGACGGTTTGAAGAAAGGCGTGGAAGCTAAGATGGATGACATGAAAGACAACATGGAAAACATGAAGAGTGATCTAAAAGCATACATGGAAGGCTTGGTGACAAGCTTAAAACTAGAAATGATTCCTAATGGCGGAAATATAGGAGAAGAACCTCCTGATGAGAACAAAATAAATGTTAATTGTGATTTCATAAACTCAAATGTTGGTGGGAAGAACCACCATATTCCAAAAATGGATATGAGGAAGTTTGATGGAAAGGATCCTGTAACATGGATACTACAGATGGAGCAATATTTTGATCTCCATAACGTGCAAAACACACAAAAGGTACGCATTGCAACTTTACATTTAGAACAAAATACATTTGTATGGTATCGATGGCTTTGCTCCCGTAAAAGAATTGTCACTTGGTCAATTTTTACGGAGGAAATGATAGCACATTATGAGGATACAAAGAGCAACACCTTCTTTAGCCAATTGATAAATCTCAAACAAAAGGGTTTAGTGGGGCGGCACATTGAGGACTTCCAAAAATTGAGTATAAGGGTAACTGATATTTCAGAGGACCACAGGATTGATCTCTTCTTAGGCAGTTTAAAGGATAACATTCAACATGAAGTTCGTGTTCTGGAACCTGATTCATTAGAGAAGGCATTCGGGTTGGCAAGAAAAGTTGAATGTAAAATTATGGCAACAAGGAAGTCTACTACTCAATTCTATAAAGAAGGAAGTGTGGCTACATCTAGATTTCCACAACCTACAAGGTTGACACCACAACAATTGGAAGAAAAAAAGAGCAAAAGGGCTTTGCTACAGTTGTGATAGCAAATACACTAAAGGTCATAAGTGTGCTGAGAAGAAATTATTTTACATAGATTGTGAAGAATAAGAAGAAAATGAACAAGAAGAGGATATACACCAAGAACCACCCCTAGAAGAAGAAGAAATGAATCCGACCATATCGTGTAATGCACTGGCAGGAATTACCACTCCTCAAACTCTCAAGATAGAAGGACATATAAAGAAGAAAAGGGTAATAGTGTTGATTGATTCGGGTAGCACCCATAATTTTATTCATTATAAGGTAGCCAAGGAATTAAATTGTTTCCTATACCCAGCACCAGAATGTCAAGTGATGGTTGCAAATGGAGGAACTATAAATTGCTCTGGAAAATGCCATAATATCAAGCTAACCATGGGGGAATATGTATTGAATAGTCCAATGCTTGCCATTTCTATGGGGGGTGCTGATGTTGTACTAGGATTACAATGGTTACAATCTTTGGGGATGGTAGCTTTTAATTTTCAAGAACTTTTCTTGAAATTTTTTTCAGAAGGAAAGGAAGTCGAATTACGGGGTATTGCGGGGAAGCCAGGAAGGATAATAAGCTCTAATGTCATGACAAAGCTTCTAAAGAAAGAACAACTAGGCGTAATTGCACAATTATGCTCACTAGAAGTTCCAACATCAAAATCATCTATTTCTGCAGATCTCCAACAAGTCTTGGACAATCATTCCAAGGTCTTTGAAACTCCCAAAGGACTCCCACCTATTCGTGATCATGATCATGCTATTCATTTGATTCCAGGAAGTGTTCCTCCAAACATCCGGCCTTATAGATATCCTTACTTCCAAAAGAGCGAAATTGAACGTATGATTGCAGAAATGTTAGAGGCGGGTATAATTCAACCTAGTCAAAGTTCTTTCTCTGCTCCTGTAGTATTGGTACACAAGAAGGATGGATCATGGCGACTGTGTCTGGATTATAGGGAGCTCAATAAGCTCACCATTAAAGATAAATTTCCCATTCCTGTGATTGATGAATTATTGGATGAATTACATGGAGCAATTTATTTTACCAAGTTGGATCTTTGTTCAGGATATCATTAAATTAGAATGAAGATTGAAGATATTCCAAAAACGGCATTTCGAACTCATGAGGGTCATTATGAATTTTTGGTCATGCCTTTTGGCCTTACCAATGCACCTTCTACATTTCAAGGGTTGATGAATTCCATTTTCCAACCCTTCCTTAGAAAATTTGTGCTAGTATTTTTTGATGATATACTAATCTACAGCAGGTCTTGGAAGGATCATGTTGAACATGTTGACAGGGTGCTCAAACTATTGCAGGAGAAACAATTATACGCAAAAAAATCCAAATGTTTCTTTGGAGTACAAGAGGTGGAATATCTGGGTCATATTGTATCTCACGAGGGTGTTAAAGTAGACCCTAACAAAATTAAATCCATTAAGGAATGGAAAGTCCCCACAACCATAAAGAATTTGCGAGGATTTCTCAGGTTAACAGGGTATTATCGCAAGTTTGTTAAGAATTATGGGAGAATAGCAGCACCTCTAACAACATTATTGAATAAAGATGCATTTTCATGGACTCCTGAAGCAACTAAGGCCTTTGAACATCTTAAAGAGGCAATGTGCCTAGCACGGTCTTAGCTATGCCAAACTTCAAAAAAACTTTTATTGTGGAATGTGATGCCTTAGGAAATGGAATTGGTGCAGTTTTAATGCAGGAAGGAAGACCCATTGCTTTTGAAAGTCGTCCAATCAAAGGAAAGTCTTTACAGAAACCTATTTATGAGAAGGAAATGTTAGCAATACTACATGCACTCAAGAAATGGCGAACTTACCTAATGGGAAGACACTTCAAGGTAAAAACTGATCATGATAGTCTTAAACACTTTTTGGAACAAAGACTATCATCAGAAGAACAGCAAAAATGGGTCACAAAGATGTTGGGTTATGACTTTGAAATAATCTACAAAAAAGGAAAGTTGAATGTTGTTGCGGATGCACTCTCAAGAAAGAATGAAGACGTGGAAGCATTGCTTTGTGCCATTTCTATTATCCAACCAGATTGGATAACTGAAGCAAGAGATGAATGGAAGAAGGACAAAGATGTATGGATACTCATTCAAAAGTTGCAGCAAGATCCTAGTACATCTGATACATTTAGTTGGAAAAATGATTCCTTATGGTACAAAGATCGCTTATATCTTTGTAAGAATTCCCAACTAAAACAAAGATTCTTCTGGAATTGCACACTTCTCCTTTAGGAGGACACTCAGGATTTTTAAAAACTTACCACAGGGTGAAGAAAGAATTTTTTTGGGATGGCCTTAAATCCGATATTCGAAAGTTTGTGGCGGAATGTTTGGTTTGCCAGCAGAATAAAGTGGAAACAATTAAGACCCCAGGACTTCTACAACCTTTATCCATTCCAAGTCAACGTTGGGAGGAGATTTCAATGGATTTTATCACGGGTTTACCTAAGTCCGAAGGAAAGAGTGTCATCATGGTGGTAGTTGATAGACTTACCAAGTATGCACACTTTTGTGCATTATCTCATCCATTTAAAGCAAGTACGATTGCTACTACATTTATGGACAGAATTCAAAAGCTACATGGAAGCCCAAGGGTTATTGTGAGCGACAGAGATCCCATTTTTACTGGAAATTTTTGGACGGAGTTATTTTCTTGTTTGGGTACTCAATTAGCTCATAGCTCAACTTATCATCCTCAATCTGATGGTCAAACTGAGATAGTAAATAAATGTTTGGAAGGATATCTTCGTTGTTTTGTATCTGATAAACAAACACAATGGGTCAAGTGGTTACCTCTTGGTGAATGGTGGTATAACACTTCCTTCCATACTGCAGCAAAAATGACCCCATTTATGGCACTTTATGGATATCATCCACCATCCATCACATAATCTTTAAGGGAAAATTCGAAGGTTCAAGCAGTGGAAGATCACATCGAGCATCAGCAAGAAGTTCTCCAACTCTTAAAGGATAACCTGAATTTGGCACAAAATCGAATGAAACAACAGGCAGATCAACATCGTAGCGAGAGAAGTTTTGATGTAGGAGATTGGGTATTTTACGGCTACAACCATACAAACAAATGTCCCTCAAGCAAGCAAAGAAGGATAATAAATTATCGCCAAAGTACTATGGTCCTTACAAGGTGTTGCAAAAGATTGGTACTATGGCATACAAATTGGAGCTTCCTTCTTCTTCGCGAGTACATCCGATTTTCCATGTTTCATGCTTAAAGAAGGTTATAGGTGAAAATCTTCCAGTTCAAACAGTATTGCCAGAACTTGATGGGGAAGGGAAAATCATATTGGAACCTGAAGCAATCATGGAAAAAAGAACTCGACAACTACGGAATCGATCAATTTCAGAGTATCTCATCAAGTGGAAGAACTTACCCACTGAAGATTCTACATGGGAGGATGAGAATTTTATACAGAAGCACCCGGAGCTACTCAAGTGTTGGGGACAACACTTTTTTTGAAGGAGAGGGGCATGTTAGGTCCCTATATCACTAGTATAGCCCCTTATTATTGTTAGTGTAAACCCCTTATTGTTATTGTTGTACCCTTGTAACCCCCATTTTGTTATTATTGTGCCCTTAAATTATTATTGTTAGGTCGGCTAGGATTACATTGTGGCCCACTAGGATTACATTATGGCCCCATGGACTCCTATATATAGAAAGGAGGTTTTGTGAATTGTATCATCCAAGAATTGTTCATTTATGTAATGTATTGGAGGTTGCCCCCTCGAAGTGGCTCATTTCTAAGGCGTTTACATCTCTTTTCTTCTATTTTTGGGGCTGGTTACCCAACACATTGGAGAGAAGAGCTTCAGAAAGTAGAGACAGAACCCCTAGCCCACCAAAGTCTGAAATTGATATGCTAAGAAGAGATAGGTATGAGTTAGAAGTACTCAACAGGCACATAAAGAATGAGAATGAAATTCTGAGAGAGCAGGTTAAACTGAAAACTGATATGAATTCAACTCTATCTCTACAAATGAAAAAGTTGTATAAGGCCAGTGAAAAATTGAAGAAGAGAAATAAAAAGTTAACTAAGGCACTTACCAGTTTAAGGTTGAAGTTAGTCATCAGGAAGCCCAGAAGGCCTTTGATTGCCAGGAAAAGTAGAAGAAGAGGGTTGGATGTTCTTGCAAAGGTCTCAGAGTTCATGGAATAGTTGCATGAGGACATGCAAGAATCTAGCAGTGGGGGTATGTTGAGCTCCAAGACTGTTCTTTCTTCCACCGCATTCCACTCCATTTCTTTTATCCATTACTAATCACAGGCTCAAATGATCAATGAAATTAGTTAAAATTTCTTTAAGAATGAATATCATGACTAAATTGCTATTTTTTTATGATTTTGTCATTGTAGTATTGTTTGAACTAGATCTAGCTACAGAATGCAGACATTCTGTAGCTAGTGGCCGATTCTGCAGTTGTCTTTATGTCTACGCAGGTTCTAGGTGTCATCTTGGAGAAAAAAACATATGGGTGTATTCCACATCATGCCCTCATCATTTGTTGCTCTCCATGAAGCTTGAACGGAATTCTGTAGGCGGTTATGTACGTGGGAACTCAAACTATGAGAGAGACTCCTAATAGGACAAGGATAGTCCAGATGTCCTTTATTCTATTACGTGACCACCATCAGAGTCCTAGTTTGGTTTTTATTTGGAAAGACAATTAGCCCTAGGTTATCTCAAGATAGTTATGTAATTTTGATTATAAATATGGCTCGGGAAACCGAGGGATAAGGTTAGATTTTGTGTTTTACTGCTAGATTTCTGAAGTACGAAAACACTATGTTTTGAAGAAATTTCTCTTTTAATGCAAGAAGTATCATTTCCTTGTAAGTGTTGAGTCAATCTTGAAGTAGATTTCGTGCTACTCCGGTGGTAGAGGGCGCTTGCCTCCTGAGAAACCTTGTTTATACAGTTTATATAAGTACTTTAGTCTCGTTTTCATTTCCAGTTTAGGCGAGTTTCTGAAGTTTATGTTCATACTTGTTTACATTAATTATCACAGCTAGACTTACTCTAATAAACTCTTCCAAAATATCATTATGATGAATAAGGCATAGCTGTGGTATTGTAGGTTTTTTTGTTGCATTTCCTTTCGTTAATTATCACAGTTAGACTTACTCTAATAAACTCTTCCAAAATATCATCATGATGAATAAGTCATAACTGTGGTATTGTAGGTTTTAGTTGCTTGTTTACACTAAGTGTCACAGCCGGTCTTACTCTTACAAACTCTTCCAAAATACTATTAAAAATGAATAAGAAATAGCTGTGGTGTCTTAGATTCTATTTGTATTTGCTTTCAGTCTTATGTTTATGATCAATTGCATTGAATAATACAGCCATACTTGTTTTACAAACTCTTCCAAAATATTATTCATATTGAACGAGATGGACTGTAGAATTCCATAGACTAATTGCATGTTAATTTAGTTACAACACTCCGGAGGTAGAATGCATTTATTTCAGCTCTTTCACTACAATTCAAGTTTGATAATGGAATTGTAATTTAACACTGTTCACTGTACTTCAAGTAGACTAGTAGCACTCTAGTTTAGTTTTAGCTCACTGTATTAGCACTCCAATTTAGTTGTTATCCATTTCATTTTTAAATTGTATTAGTTGTTAAATTTAAATACCACGGTCTTCATTATTTACAAAACTTCTTTTGTTCCAACCTCATATTAATACATAATCATTTGGACAGAAGCTAGTATCAGTCTAAGACCTGGAGTATTTTGCAACCTTTTTACCATTTCACAAACAAGCCTTTTCTCAAAGACTATTCTAAAAAGGAAATCTATAACTTTTGAGTGAGGCCTAGTGGTGTTAAATTGAGTTGTAGAACAGAATTAGAAGCTAGTTTAAAGTAGAAATCTTATTGTGCTACAAATGTCCTTTTCCAAATATATTCCAATAAACCTTTAATCATGGATGAGATGTTGTAACATTGTAAGTTGATTGTTTGATTGTTTAATTAGGAGAACTTCATTTATACTTAACTTGTCCATTTCTCAAGCTCTTCCAACACATCTTTAATGAATGAATTGGATAAGTTTAAGCTCATGTTGTGATTTATTTCCTTGAAGTCATTATCAAGCTTTGCATTTGTTGTTTGCTAGCCATAGTTTAGGCTTTGTTCTGTTTTAGTATTTGCATTTGTTATTTTCCATCCATAGTTTAGGCCAATAGCTTCTTTTCACCAGCATTTAGTTCTTTCCCTTTTCAAACATAAAACAATAAAACCAAAAACATCAGAAAACACTAAACACAACGTAGTGAGAAACAAATACCTAGGCACATATAGTGCACCACACTTCAACAGTTTACCAACCCTGGTTGACAATTAATGAACTCAATTTAGGAACACTAGGTTGAGCACAAACAGAGTTGCCATTGGATAAGGTACTAATTCTTGCTGTTGTTCTTCATCATCCTGCATCCTTGATCTCTTTCTTGATCTTAAATAATATTTCTTATGCAACTCTACTTGCATAAAGTCTGTAAATTACCTACAATAATCATCCATCTCTTCTTGGTCAAATGACACCTCAGCTTCGATGTATTCTTCTTCACATTCTTCCTCTTCTTCATCTTCTTTCATGTACATGGAAGATATCTGATCTTTGACTTCCCTTGATCATCTTCAGCAGACTCTGAAGGTGTTGCTTCTATATATAGTGGTGCCTAAACTTGGTCTTGATCTTTTCTCTCCCTCTACAAGATTTGCAGGGGCTTGTTTCTAAATTGGGGATTGAAAACTCCTTTGTTTTGTTGTGCAGACCTTTGGGAGTTTTTATTCTCTAACTCCATATTTACTAACTTATTTGACAAATTCTTAATAACCTTTGTCATTTCATCAATCCTCTGATCATGTGGTGATTCTTCTTTGGCCTTGCCTTTCTCTTCAACTGACTGCTTTTCTTGTGTTTTCCCAGAAACAGTCATGTTTTCTTCATTTTCCAAAGCATCAGTTTGGATTTGTTCAAGAGTAGGAGATCTCCTCTCTCTTAAAGTGAAACTAAAATCTAACTCAAAAGCTCCAAAAAAAACTACCCTTGCTCCAACAGGAGGGGGTTTCATTTCTATGGGTAAACTATTATACAATTTGTTGAATATTTTAATAAAATCAGTCATGTTTTCATTAGACTTTTTCTTTATTGCATTAAACTTCGTCAATGAGTAACTATGATCTCTTTTTTCACCCCATATTCGAATGAAATGTGTTTATAATTCCTCCGAATTATTAATTGAGGAGTTTGGTAAACCTTTAAACCATTTTCTTGCCTCTCCATTTAGAGACTGTACAAAAAGTCTCATCACTACATCCATATGTTCTACATTTAGATTCTCAGCAAAAGTGAAAAACAATGGCAAGTGTTGTTCTGCAGTCACTTCATCTTCACCAGTAAAACGATGAAGCAACTTGAGGTATTCTTGGGGCATGGCATTCATAGGTTGTGGAAGATTTAATGGTGCATACATGTTCATTAAGAAAGTACGGGTTGCCATGTTTATGCCTTGGTTAACCGCTCCTTGAGTAGGCGGGGTTAGTGAACCAGTTTTGAATGTGAATAAAGGGGGTGAAATGACTGATATGGGAAGGGGTTGATGAACAAAAACAGAAGAACCAACAAATTTATTTGTTTGAGCTTGTGTGAAAGTAAATGAAACAGACTCAAAGGATTGTTCTTCTAACCTTGGTTCTTGAAAATGGATAGGAGAGGAAAAGGATTTTTGTTCTGATAAAATGAGTTTCTGGGAAATATCCTTAGATGAAGGGTTATGTGAACTACTGCCAGGTGCAGGCAGTGTAGTATCATGCGTGGAAGGAGTTCTTGGTTTCTGAGCCTTTTTAGAAACCAAATTTTCAGGATATGACAGAACAGGAACTTTCTGTTGCGAGGTATCTGACCTCGTATGAGGTCTTTTATATGCCAAAATTATGGAATTAAAACACAGCACGATATTTCCTCCTCTCTGAACAACCAGAGGAAATATAACAAAAACCTAGGCAATGAACTTCGCTTCTTTGTCCCCGGCAACAATGCCAAAAAATGTTGTATCTTAAGAAAAAATCCCTTGGCTGTGGTAAGGAATTAGTGCTCAACACATTTGTATATATGTGTGTCACAAAAATATGATATCATATGGTCTTTGCTTAATCACCTTCAGAAATTAATTATTAAAAACCTTAAGAATATGATGCAATAAATGCTTCACAATGCCATTATCTGCTAATATTAAGTGAAGTGATAAGAAGAACATGAAGGAAGCTCAAACTGATATGCTGGTAAACAGGATCTATCACTTTAAACTTCAGAAGAACTTTATGAAAGTGGAATAGTTAAAATGAAGGAGCACCCATGAGGGATATTTAACTCTTATTCACATATGTAAAATGAGACCTGCAGCTACATTACTTCATTTTATTCATAGAAGGAAAAATACATAATGGAAACTGGAAAACATATCAACAAAAACAGATGCAAGAATCTTGATCTTCATTCATTAATCATCATAAAATTGAGTACAATATTTTCAGTAGTCCAAAGGTCCAAAACTCATAACCTTTTCCTTTCTTCTCTTTCTCTTTAAATACAATGCAAAGTAGTTTGTAACTGCTGAAACTAATCTTAACTGCTTAAACTACTTGAAACTGCTTAAAATACCTATTACATATCATCAAAATATATCATTACAATTGAGCTCTCTTAATAAAAATAAAATAAAAATAAAACTCTAATATATCTACTGAATATGAATTTTATCCATTGTTGCTACATTTCCCTCATTATCTGACTTGTCCTTTTTAGAAGATGAAGGATCATTAGGTAGAATAGGCATCCAAGCTTTGCATTTCTTCCACACTTCAATGTTTGTCTTAGGGGATTTGATCAGCTTGTGGTACTCCAGCCTAACGGTGGTGATCCTATTAAATGTTGGTCGCTCTGTAAATAAAGTCTTCACCATCCATAATAGCTGAAAAATTCCTCTAAAGAAAGTTAATAACTATTGTTCCTTTCAGGATCTAAGTCTTCTCATGAGTGTTATCCAACTTACTTTCTGCCAATACCAATAATGGATCATAGGAATTACATGATAAAAGATTGCATTTAAGGTCCCAACATGATGGCAATCCTGCTCTGGCTCTTTTTTCATACATATTATCAAATCTGTTCACTGCTTCTTTAATCTCTGCCAACTTCTTTTCAGTGGTCTTCCTACAAGTATTTTTAACAATCAACTTGTTAATCTCTACAACATATAGGATATTATCTTTAAAATCATTTTCTTCTAAATCTTGATCACTCTTTGAATCAATGAAATCAATAAAATTCTTTACCCATATGGATCTGTTAATGGTATTCTTCTTACCTGCCATAACTTTCTCCTCAAAATATGTGACAATGATTTTCTCTTCTGAAACAGTAGTCAAAGATCCCTAGGCTGTTTTCATTTCTCCAATGATTTCATTCCATATGATATCTTTAGCATGTATCAAAGTTATATTTCCCTTCAATTTCTCTTTCAGACTCTTGATTTCAGCATTAGCCATTTGACAATTTGCCCTGTACTTATCAATTTCTCCATCCTTGGCCTGCATTATTTTTGTTACTGTTTCCAGATCATTTTGTGCCTTTTTGATATCTTTCTCTACCATTTTCAGTTCAGTGTTTAATTGAGATAACTATGCTACTGGATCATCATTACCAGAGGGCATAATGATGGTACAGGAATGTGAATCAATTTGACTTTGTAATTTTAGTACATTTTCATTCAACTTAGAAATTTCTTCTTCTTTCTGCAAGAGCTATTGAAGAAGGCTTTCCTTTTCACTTTCCACTTCTGCCACCTCTGCTACCATCGAATGCTCCCTCGTAGCTAACTTCAAATTTTTCTTCAATACAAAAATCTCTGATTCTACACTTTGTAGTAATTTCTGCACAACCGACCTATCATTTGGATCTACTCCAATCTTCACAATTATCTTCTTGAGTTCTTCATTTTTGGTTGTTAATGCCCTGGAGTTGGATTTCTCTAATTTCAATTTCTTGATCACCTTGCCTAACATATTCTCTACATTAAGAGCCATTACATTAGTTTTGATCAAATCATTCACTATTAATTGACCTATTTGCATGTGTAAATTGACTTTATCAAGCAAAGGAATCTTTCTCACATCAACAGTTAAATTTACAGTATTGAAATTAATTGATGACCCTATAGTCATATCAGAAGGATGAGAAAGAGAAATTTTAAACTGATATTTTTCTAGATCCATGGAAGTTAACAATCTTGTCTGGTCTGGAGTTATTTGATCTTCGGCCTGTGCCTCCATGCTAGCCTTCATCTTTTGATTCCTTTCATCAATTTGAGCAAATACTTATTTAATCAAAGGTATTTGCTCCTGAGCATCTCCATGTCTTCTTGGTGAGGCTGGAACATTTTGTTCATCTCCTAGTTGAAGCAAGAAACCAGGTTGAGCACCTGCTATGTCTTCATTGAATTTTGTTCTCTTTTTGGCTCTTTGTTCCTCATCTTCAGAATCTATAACTGCCTCTTTACTCCTCTTGCTCGATTTCTCAGATATGATAGGAGTCTATATACTAGAACTAGTAGAACTTGCAAAACCCTTATTGCCTAACTTCTCTATGCCAGGTCTACTGTCATGAACAAATGCTGAGTAACCATTTTCAACTCTCTTGTTTGAAATTACTTTATGAGGATAATAAGCCCATTTATATCCTAACAACAAGTGCATAGCATCTAACATCTTATTAACCTCATCAGCTGCTTGTCTCATGTTGACTATAAATCTACCCACAGACATAGGTAATCTAAACATGTGACCCTTTTTCATTGGGAAAAAATGTATTTGGTCAACATTCAAACTCTGCCTAATGAATTCTAAGGCAAACAATCTCATAGGAACAAATGTGGGAAGCCTATATGGTTCTACCCTAGCCCCATAAAGTCTGATCTCTGAATAATCTTCATACACATACCAATCTCCAAATTTACAATTTGAACTTAACTGAAGAAATTCTTGAGCCTTTGGCAAGAAGCATGGGGGAGAAACCCCATTCAAAATGTTATAGGTAGTAGACATGAAATGGTTTGAAAAATCAAACAACCCCTCCTCATTTTGTTCCTCCCTTACTACATCAGTCCAAAATTCTAAAACATTATTGACTGCCTCTTTTTATTTATATCCATGATGTTCAACCCCAAATGCAAGAATTCTTCCACATTTTGATATAAAAAGAGATTAATGATAAGATAAGGGAACCTAAATTACCCAGCAAGTGATAAGCTCATGAGTTGAGTATTGACGACCTCCTGCCAGTAAGAAGAGATATCTAGCACTACTCCCAGCTTCATCATCAACGCAAATAGTCCCAGAACTGATTTGTAAATTAAGCTATTGTCTTCCTTTCCAAGTATCTTTAGTATACACCTCAGCACTGGCCGAAATTATGCATCAAAAAATTCTATGGGGAATTCTTTAATATCAGGTGAAATTTCTTTGTATCTAGCCTTAGGAAGAAGGCAAACTGAGCGAATGCTTGTCCTGCAAAATTATCATAATGTGATGCCAATGATTCATCAGTGAATTGAACATAAGATTTAGAATCTGGGTAACATAAGGCTTGGCGAATTAACTGGGCTGAGACTTGCAGAACATTCTCTTCTATACAATTCATTACAAAACATTTACCAGGATACATAATTGATCCTAGCTAGTGCACAAACTCAGGAAAAGATGAGTTTTAGGGATACATGCAGATAGTACACCTGACTTGGCCATGGAAGAGAAAATAGGACATGATTTGTCATTCAAACAGACCTGCTGATAAAATGGGAGGTGTTCTAGAGAGAAAATGGTATCTCAAATATCCCTTTAAGTGTCCATGAGAGGAATATGAATGGATGAGCTGGAGAGGATGAATGTTTAGCCATGATACTGTTCACGGTGGCGAACAATGATAGAAAAAAATGGTGCAATCAGGGTTGACAAATAGAAAGTAATAACATTTAGCTTTTGAAAATAAAAACATATTTAAATAGATGGCGTAGGGTCTAGAAATTAAATGTTGATTTGATGCACAAGAGACCATTAAATAGTACCATGATGTGGCTGAAAGCTGTCAACAACCAGCAGCTTACGTCACTGCGGGAGGCCTTTGGGGTACGAAGCTCTCATAGGAGCCTTACCCCCACAGTGAATCTAGAGCGTCGATCAAGATCGGTTGGTCAGTCAATGGGGTCAACTGTGGAGGCACCCTCCCCATTAACCCATGCATTGAATGTGCCCGCGGGTTGCTGTCTTTTTCCACTCACAAGAGAATCCTTGAATCCCACTCGATTACTTGCTCGATCATTAACTGAAGCGTTAGGACCCACATTCTCAGATACTTTAAAGGATTGAAATTTAAATTTACAAAAACATTACAAGTTTAGTTAAAGTATGAAGAAGCTCTACTTTAACACATATTTTATATATTTTTCCATTTTTTTGTATTTTCGAAAAATTAAAATAAAGGATATTGCAAATGAGCCACAACAGTACCCATATGTGTAAAATTGGTATGGCATATAAATGTGCATCGTACGCATGGGTGTATGACTAGGACCTTCTCGTGTAAGCATTGCTGAAAGAGATGCTTATAAAGGCACACATCTTTGATGAATTTGATCAAAGTGAAATGGTTGTAAGGTACGATACCATATTGACATGAAAGCTTTTGTTGTAGTCGAATGTCAAGAGGATCGATGAAATTTGTGGGCAATGATGTGTCCCACAATGCCACCCAAGGATGTCCCTTTTGTGGTGAGGGGTGATCCAAGGTACCACTTCCTTTTTGGAAAATAGGTGTTGATGTTGACAAAAAAAGGAAGCCTCAACTGAACGAGAGAGACGCTGATGCAAGAGATCAGGATCTTGGATGTGATAGGTTTAACATAGGCATTATGGTGAGGGGTGACTGAAAACTTATTATGGGGATTTTTTTGCCCAAGGTCGAAGTATAAAAAGCAACTTGGCGGCAGTCATAACTATTTCTGATGGGGAAATCCCTATAGTCGGTAAGACGTCCAGGGTAGGTATATATTGGTTATGAATGTCATGGTGGCTTATGCATGAAGGGTGTGATACTGCGACCAAGGGTGACCAGGGACTACTGCCATGGGAGAGAAAAAATAGATGGATGAATGGGGGACATAGTGCATAGTTTGTGGTCTTTGTACACTTACCAAAATAATGAAATAATGGGGTTTGGTTTGTACAAAACACAGATATGGGTGCCCCAAAACATTAAAGTGTTCGCTCACTAATGATGTGAGGAAGGTGTTTTGCTGAGGGTGGGGGACCCATTGGTTGGTCTCATGTGTGGGTTTAATGAAGTGGATGGAAAATTTCACTAATGGGCTATGTTGATGGGGGTATGGTATGCCAAATGCATGACGCGATGGTGTGCTTTCGATCTACTTGCAAAACCTAGTAGTTAGGGAAAGGGGTTTTATTTCGACATGGTAAAACTTGACCTGATGCATGGTGGGTGGAATGGGAATGAGGTGCTTCCTGGAATAAAGTGGTATGGCTATGGCATCATGATTTCTGTGATATATGGTCTACTTTGAGTGATAGGTGCCATGGAGGGGAGGCTCTACTGAATATGAGGATATTTATCATGTGCAATTTGGGGTGATGATAAACATGGTCGGGTGCTTAGAACCTATGGTTAATTTCTTATGGAGAAATTGTCTGAGGATATGCAGAGTTTTTCTGGGACTCTATCATGCTGAGGGTAGAATGATACCTACTCTGGAACTTTCAGTGGATGGAGTGATGGATGCTTTGCACGATACCTTCAAAAAATACCCCAAGTGAAAGAATCTTCTTTATTCAAATATTATTGAAAGACATGTGCTAAAAAAGAAGATGAGAGAGGGCATACCTATCAGCACTGAAAATTTATTTTTTCAGAGGTGAAAATGTGTGGCACCGCCTTTGGGCATTATGGAGTGTTGATCACAATGTTGCTTTCGGTCCTGTAATTGGGCCTTCTGAGCTCTAGTTATGGTCCTCCAAATTTTCTGAAAAGGGAAACATGTTGGTCTTCTTTGTGGAGGGCAGTGGGGGGTGACTAAGGGTTCCCCTAGTAACTGCTTTTCAGCTGACAGGAAGAGGATGGATATACTTGTCACATCCTCTTGGGTTGTCGAGATGTTCATGGATTCAGAGTCAGAGCCATCTTCTCGGGAGAGGAGGACTATGGTTGAACTCATATTATCTAGAGTTGTATGGAATCTAGTGATATAGTGACAATGGCGTAAAGGATGATTGAATACTGGGTGTGTCAGTCAGTGTGGTATACTACATGGACCAGATACCATCGTTGAAAAATTTCTAGGGTTGGATAATCGACGATGAAATGATCGCGTTCATCACAGAGTACACAACACTCGATAGGGGGAAGGGGAATGGATGGGATTCTTTCAGGTGACTGTCATTCCTCCTGTGGGTATAAAATGATGCGAGGTTCATCTCCAGCTAACTAGATGGAGGGATGCTCTTGATATGATTGCTCGATGGCATGTAATGGATCCCTGTATCATGGAATTTCTGGAAAATGATAGGTGTAATGCGCATAAATGCCACAAATAGAGCATGCATGGTTGGTACGCAATGCCTTGCCTTGATTTTTGGTGGCAGGTTCCTTTTTATGGGAACTCGTTGCTGCGATGTCTACCACAGAGCTAAGGAGCAGTTTTAATTCATCCAGCTCTGGGCAGATGTGGGTGGGGTGGCCTACTACGTCACATATGGTGTAGGGTAGTGATTCCCATTGCATGGTGGGATTCTCTACCTTCTTTCCTCTTCTATTGGTGTTCTTGGTCGTCACCATTGGCTTTGCGATGGAAATTTCCTTCGAAGGGATGTTTGCGAGAGTCTCTTGAACAGTTGGTGCCTGCTTAGGATTGAGGGGGATTAACCCTGTGGAGGTGATGTGTGTGGCTCCCATCCCAGCTGGTGGGACTAAGTACCAAATTGGGATTGCAAAGGATACGTTTGGTAATACCATGGTGGAAAAGACCTACTACGACACAAAACCAACTGGGAGGAAGAGGAAGGTGTTTGGGAGGAAGCGTAGGCTAGAGAGGTTGTCGTGGCTAAGGACTCGGTGTCATTACTGCTCGTCTTCGTGTCTTGACTGAATTCGGTGCTTGATGATGATATCATGCACACCGAAGCCTTTATGACATCAGGTGATGACTCAAGTATAATAGGGGGATCTCCTATGAATGACCCTAGGATGGACGATAGTTTGAATTGGCCGGGGCCATATTCTTGGTAATGTGTAAGTGTCTTGGCAGATGTGTCTACATAGGGTAGAATGACATCAATATTAGTTAGGGGTCACTTTTCACTATCTTTCGATTGGTCGAAAATAATGATGCTATTATCACCCTAATTTTTTTTTCTAAAATTTGTAAGTTTACACTGTTTTGGCCATAGTTTCAACTAGGTCTAGGGTCATTTTAGTTTTGAATAAAGGATAGGTTGTAGATTTAGAAGTATTAAAAGTCAGTTTTCAAGTTCAAATAAAGTCTTTAGGTCTCATCCCATGATTAAAAAGTCTTATCATTCACTTAAAGATCATGTCATTAAGTTTCAAATGAAATTCCTGCAATTAGCCACAAAACCGCAGTTTCGTAGCGCGATCAGTTCAAAAATTAGGAAATGCGCTATGAAAGTGCTGCTACTTTTGTAGTGCAAAATGCAAATTTTACACTAAGTGCGCTACGAAAGCGCGGTTTCTTAGATGTCATGTAAAATGAGCCAAAAAACTGTCAGATTTGTTTGGGAATGATAGGATAGGAGTGTGGTGATTCAGTTAGTCATCAAATCCATTGTACCCACTTGTCCTACACTCATCATAATCATGATAGGAATTCAAGGAAGCATCATTTGGTTATGAAGGAATATCTTAAATTCAAATTCTTTACCTAATTGAGCCATCCTCGATTCATTTATCTCCAAAGAAACTGCATGAGCTCTGAAGCAGTGAAAATTAGTCGTTGGATGCTATATACATAGACAACTTTCACTATAATCAAGCGAGGCTGCTATGTTAAATCAAGCAAGGCTGTAATCAAGAGAAGGGAGGTTATTTAAGCAGGGTTTTTATAATTTAGAAAACTATGTGGTGTTCCAGAAAAACATGGCAGGAAATAGATAAGTGATAATAAGGAATGTAGACTGGTTTACATTACTGTAGTGGGGAAAATAAAGCACATGGAGGAAAAGTTGATATTAACAAAATATGAGATTTCTTAATTGGAAAGTTTAGGCAAACAGTTTAAGTTGCAAATAAATTGAAAAAAATCAGTAAACGAAGTGAAAAATTCCTGATGTCAGACAAAAATAGAATCAGTTGATGAAGGATGTATTTTAAGTTTATATTAGCACAGTCAGTTTTAGAAAAAATATTGATAATTTTAAGATGCAGGCATCTCTTTATTACAAATTTTGAAGAAATTTTTAACAAAACTGCCTACACATCAATTTCGTAGTGTAGCTAGTGCAAATTTGATCAAATGCGCTATGAAACTGCTGAAGCAGCTTTTTCACTATGATGCAAAAAAATATATTTTCTAGTTTTAGTAGTAAACTTCCAAGGAGGTTCCTGAGCCACAGAAAACGAATTTAGGAAAACGGAAAGATAGTTTTATTCCTAACATAACTAAATACATAAACCTCTCTTAGTTTCTTCACAAGTTTTATTAGTTGGGAGATACAAGGCTTTCTTTGAAGCCCTATTTTCATAAAACAAAGTTTTTCCTGTTTTACACATGTTCTGCAAAGACAGTTTCTGGACAAAAGGAGAGGTATTTCAAAAAACCAAGAGAGTTTGTTATTCAAGATAGAATGGAATACAAAAACCTCCTTCAGTTTCTAAAAATACATCATGGATGAAGAGATATAGGCTCTGTCCCAAGACTTAATTTTCAGGAAAGAAACAGGAATAATTTGCAAATATAACAGTCTTTTCTTCCTTTTTCACAACAAATTTTGAGGTAATTTTGGTGAAGCTTGTTCCTGAAATTACTTGTGGGACTTAATGGAAAATTAAGGCTTTCTTGAAGAAAACATATTGAAATATGATTATAAAGGGAGTTAAACACTGCGCTACGAAAAGTGCTACGAAACTGTGCTGCTTTCATTGCGCAGCCCTGTTTTCAAATCTTTTGCACAAATTCGAAGTTTAATCTTGTATAGATGGCATAAGGAGATGATTGAAGACATATGGTTTAGTATTTGAAAACAAGAGATATTTAGACATGATTAATTAATGGTCAAAGTGTTCAAAATATATAAGGGAATCAAAGGCCTAAAAAACAGGAAGACATGTTTCCTAGGTTTCAGGGGAACAGCATCATCAACCTCATGGTCTCAACAACTTGAAGGACATCATCATAATTCGACCCTATTGAAATGAAAGTGACATGTAATGTAATTAAGTCAAGATAAGGTTGTTAGGAGTTGATTCAAAGAGTTTTAGTCCTATTTGAAATAGGACTGCTCACTAGGTAGCAGCTGTCATTTTGTAATAAAGATTATGTTTTTAGTTAGGAAAGGTGTCAAGCAATAGGATTTCGAGGTATCTAGTGGAGGATAAGCTTATCCTATTTTTTTAAATGATCTATAAAGAGCATGAGGTCGAAATCAAGAGGGGTTGGAGAATTTTTGGCAAAAGTTGCTGCTTTATGTAATGGACTGTGATCAGTAATGCATAAAAGGTTTTCTTCTTGATAGACCTGAGATTCTCATGGGGTTTTAATGCTTTATTGATATACCTATTATGTTTAACTACTTGCAGTAGATCTCATTTCTATTACTTAGAATTCATAACCCTATTCTCTGACTTCCTTTAGTAATGAGATGACTGTGTTTTTCTGTGTTTTATGAGTGAATTTCCTATGAACCACTAGCAGTAGATTTCATTTCTATTACTCAGAATTCATAACTCTATGCTCTGACTTCTTTTAGTAATGAAATGACTGTGTTGACCTATTTTATTGAGTGAATTTTCTTTGTTTAAGACCCCTATTTTCCTCAACTTCCATGTCAAGAAACCTTGCCATTCAACCTACTGATTTGTTGACTCCATAAGCCCAATGGTAGTATTACCCTTCATCTTTTCAACCTGCAAATATAAAAAATAAATACTTAATTCATAGGGTTAGCCATCTATCTATATCTTTATTCCATATCATTAACCCTTGAGAGAGCCCTGTCAGGCTGAGGAGGCTAAGTCTCAGTCAAAATATTGGGTTGAAATAGTTACACTAAAGTTGTCTGATCAGCAGCCAATCAGGTACGATTTTGGTGATAACAGATGCGATCCTCATGGGGGAACATCATAGTTCGGAAGATGGAGGAAGTTATGGCTAACATGGAATACATATAACTCCGGCCAAGGAGTATATTTTAATCCAGTTGAGCATCCAAGACTTGAATTTCTATAAGGAATGTCTTACCGGCTAAGCATACCGGGATATTTTGGTAGAGACCGACGGGAGTTGAAGGGCGCCCATTTTATGCTCTAAGTGTGATATCTCATGGCTTTAGTTCGGAGGACCCTAACTTCTGCCAGTCATTATTTGACATGATTCATGTGGATGCACCTTCGTCAATGATACATCGGTGAATGGTGATGTTCTGAACTGACACCGGTATCTGGAAGGCGACCATCGAAGGAAGCCTAGGGGTGGCTTTGTCTAAATAAAAAGACATTAGGGAATCGGCAGGGTCGATGGCACCTAATGTGGAGAGTAAGGCTTTCCTTTGATTTGGGCATGATTGTAATACCTCCAAAGATGACATGGTGGGGGGAGATTGGGCTAAATTATCCACAATGTTGTAGTTATGGGCTACTTTGGAATGGTTTCCTACCCACCTAGTTGGTCCCTTAGCCATTTTTGGAAAAGGTTCAATAGGCATCTTTGATATGGTCAAAGGTGTTGTTGCTGCACTTGTACTAGCCCCTGATGCATTGGTGTCTGGTGGGGTATCGTAGTTCCGGTTCCGTGTCTAGAAAAACATCTCTTCACCAGTCATGTATATTTCATGGCTATTTTTTCTGAAATATTTGGGTTTTTTGTTGTTGTTGTTGAGTGCTAATTGTCCATTAATGGGGGAAAGGCTCCTACATGACTGTTGTCTGCTATGAGGATCCCCCTTGCCCACGGATACCTTGCAACTTATTCAGCTCAAGTATGTTAGGACAGTCGTGAGTGTAATTCCCATACTCACCAAATATTGAACAAGAGTGGTTTGTTCGAAGATTCACCCTCTTGTTCTGCCCTTGGGAGTTTCTTGGCTCCTGGTTTTGATCTTGGTTGGAGTTGCCTCCAACCTGAGATCGTAGAGGGGATTTTTTATTGGTGCCCCCTTGTCCAAGATTTCCTTTAGGCTTGTTTTTCCTTTTTTCTTAGCTGCGTTAGGAGGATAATTTGGATTCTCCTGAATGTATGGTTGGCGCGGTTGGGCTTGGGAAGGTTGCACAAAGTTCACTTGTGCATTATTCTACATGGGTGGGTTCTGTGATGGGGACTGGGCATATTGTGGTCCTTGTCCCTGGTTTATGAATGGTTATTGGGGGTAGCTCTTCTATCAGTATATCTAGCTGTGTAATGGGTCCCCTGAGCCACAGGATATGGTTCCCCTTGCTGATGGTGGTACGACGACACCCTACTAGTCAAATTTTGTGGAGGTGAAAGATGACTCTAGTAGCCGGGTTGCGGGATGTTCTCGTTAGAATCATACATGTAACCGGGGTACTGAATGATGCTTCTTAGGTGATTTTTGATCAATGACCCAATCAAACCATCTGTGGAGTTTGACATGCCTAGAAATTATTTGTAAGTTTGGAGGCACAGGGTGTTAGGCAGGATATTATAAATATATCCTGACTGTGTATAGATCAATTCGAGCTGTTAGGCGTTATTGATGGTGTCCTCTTCGGATATGGGATTTTGTGTTTCCATATCCTTTGAAATATTTGTGGTGAGATTTTTTAGGAATAGGTCTAACAAAAATCGATCGTCGAGTTTGGATTTTCACAAACTACGACGTCACCGCCATTCGTGGAGATGGTCCAAGGTATGGACGGCGGGTGTCTGCCTAAAGTGGGTCAGTAATTCCATTCCAGAATTGTGGTGGATGGGTAACTGAAAATAGGTCAGGAATGCATTAGCGAGGGTGCTAAAAGTTCCATGTGTAGAAGATGGTTTCTCCACATACCATTTCGCAACTATTCCAGTTAGGGTGTGTTGAAATAGTCTCAGCCGAATAGCATCATCAATGATGTTTTTCGATGAACACCACATGTGGAAAGTCATAACGTGATTTCTGGGGTCTTCCGCTTGCTTCCCTTCAAACTTTGGAATGTCCAAAGGGAGATTCGTGGGCATGTGTGGCCATGTCGGGTTGTTTTCAATGGGGTCGTTTTTTAACTTGGTTAAATATGGTAATTTTAACGAAGCTAAGAAAGATGATTGTGAGTCGGTAGCCATTGCACCCTGTGAAAACATAGTATTCTAGTTAGGTATAGGGTTTGTCTGCGATGTACCCTGTTGTGAGTTCACCTGGCTTCCCGAATGGGTAGCGCTCCTCTGTCCCCTAGGGGTTGTGGGAGGAGTTGTATGTGGTGACCTTGTGGGAGTGTTCACCGGTGTGGCATTGGGTGATCAACAAGGGTTCACAACTAATGATTCCCAAATAAAGGATGAACCGATAAGGGTGGTAGTGTTCCATCTTTGACACCTAAATGTCGAAAGACCTGTAACCCCTCCCAATAATGGGGGGAGGACCAAAAGACGCCTATATCGATGAGGTCCTGTTGGGTCCATTATGGCATCGACTATGTATGGTTTTGGAAATATTTGAGAGGATAGAAATTACATCAAAAATCTGATCGCATACATAAAACAAAGTGAAAATGAAAGATAAATTTTTCCTTTAGATTAATCCTATTTAACCAGTGAATCAAAAAATATGGTTTTTGTTTTTTTTTGCATATGCTACTCAAATCCTAGAAGACCTAATCGTCCTCACATGCTCAAATGTAACTGGGCCTTGAGAAGATATCTTGCGAATGCTGGCACAACGTCCCAAAAGAACTGGTGACACCCCCAGTCAACCGAAGAAAATCGACCAAGGTAAGGGTAGAGGATCTAGTGCTGCCTGCACCGACACCTATAGGGAAGGATGCCCTAGTTTTGGCCACTAAGTATCATCATCCCACATGATAATTCGAGCCTTGAAATTCTTGGTAATTTAGCTACCAATATCGAGTTTTAGATGAGTCAGGTAGCCCCAAATAATACCGCACACACTGGGCCTAAGCTTAACCCCTTTGAATCTGTTCTCTGTGATGCTTAGGTTTTATTTGCTGTGGGCGGATAGATAGATTTAAAAGTTCCCTAAAAATTCAACTTCTATGTTTCAAGATTTAAACTGACTAAGGTGGCTTATTGGATTCCTACCCCTTGGTCCTAACTTAAACTATAAATTCTCTTGTGGCCCTTATGGGGAGAGTTTAATGAGTTTAGTTAAGTTATTTTTAGGTGGCTTTGATTCACTTAACGTGTGAATGTGTGTGAGAAAGAGGTGAACAATCACATATTTTTAACATGTGGATATGTGGTGATCCTTTTCAAAATCCCCTATTAAGCTACGTTTGGTTGTTCCTTGCTCAAAATCAAAACATGTGCGGATATGGGCTGCTTACAATGTTGGCTAGTTAATATAAATGATCAACTAGAGGGAGATGGTAAATTATCAGTAGAGAGTGTTCATATAATTGCCTAGGATCACCCAAGGGTGCAAAGGCAACAAAGATTACTTGTTCTCTAAGGATAATTAAATCCTATTCCCAAATCCTAGTGCTAAAAATTGAACTAAAACTTAAATTAATGACTTTAAGCTAGGAAAATGAAAAATATTTAGCTAAGCATGTGTGGACTAGGGCCACTTACTTTGGCTAATTACCTATGTGTTTTTTGGTGTCTAAATTCGCAAAACATAAATTATTTCAGAATGCAAGTTACTTGCCCCCTACTTAAACTATGTGTTCACTTTGCAAAAATAAACTTGAAATTTTAAATCTAACACCTAAACTACTAAAATGCAGCCAAGAGTGAGTTTTAGTCATGGGACACCTCAAACAATGCTGGAAGATTTCTTATGGGCTTCTAGTCACTTTATAAGCAATAAATGAAGGGAAACATCAAAAATTTTCTGCCTCTAATTTCTGCACGCAAAAGGCTCACACATGCGTGAAGTTTGTGTGCAGGTCACTGCTGAATGCGCGCAGTCGGGTGCGTATGTCTATGAAAAAGTGCATGATTTTCCTGCAACAAAGTTTTTGGAGCTTTTGAGATTTGGCCTCTCACTGAGGGTGTAATATTCCAAAATTTGCATGCAGCAAATTGGAATATTAAATTTTGCTGATTACACTTAGGAGATGAATAAATGGGTAAGGAGGCCTATGCATAATAAAAATTTGAATAAAATCCCTCATAATATTAACGAGGATCAACATAAAAGCTGGATTTCACACCTTCATGTGTGAACAGGGAATTTTTCATGTGGACAAGTTCAAGTTTGACCAATTCAACAGCGCTGGGACAGGAGGTGGAGATCATCTTATGAGACAGCGCAGAGATAGTGGGAGGAAGATTCCTTGGTGGAGGAAACCCTAATGAGTGGGACCCAATTCAAGAAGGCTCACACATGTATAAGAGGAGGGCAAGGAAGACATATTAAGACATCTTATGAATGATATTTGATTTGTCTTCTTAGACTTTTCTGCATTCTCTTGTTGTTTAGCAGAGTTGTTGTGTTGCTTAACACAAGGATTTCCTGTTTAGGAATCCTTCTCCTTTCTTGAGAGGCCTTTTGAAGGAGCTTGTACTAATTTGCCTCACATCCAGGCCTGAGGCCCAGCATCCTCCTTCAGCTACAGTGTTATTTATGCAGCAGTATAACGTTGTCTTGCAGGGTGTTGTAGTGAGGGTTCACAACACCACTTCCGGAGCTTGTGTTTCAGAGGAGGAAGCCTTCCTTTCTCTGGGAGATCAGTAAGGAAGTATTTGAGCTGATTTTCAGATATTGGCATGTGGAAAATGTATTTTACATCTCCTACAGTGCATTCCCTTGGAGGAACTGCATCATTCTTTGCAGTGTTTCAGTGAGAGGGTCAATTCCCTCAATCTTGTCTTGCTTTCTCAGGGAAAGGGCCAACCCTTCTCCCAAAAAGACTTGTAAGAAGGATCCTCCTTAATTTTTGGAATTCTCTAGCTATTTATACATAATTATTCAGCAGACTACATTATTTCAGATCCATATCTGCAGATCTATGCATCTTGTACTTGTGTTTTCATGAAACCCTTGCCGGGTTATCTTTCTGATGTGTAAAGGGAGATAGATCTCCATTTTTCTTCATGTTTTAAGCAATAAAACTACCGATTTGATATTTTCAACATATTTTATTAGAAACCCTCTTAAAATGACGTTGTGCATGCTTCAAAAACTTTCTGTTTAGTCAAGTCATGGGATTTTAGTATTTTTAAGCCATATCGGGACCAGGAGATCTGTTTAAATAAGTAAAAGAGATTTGTTTATGAATATTTTCTGGGTGTGAGTCCAAATTTTCATAATCTAAGGGATTCCAACATTATTTTCCCCTATTAAAACACAATTATTTGAAAATAACGTTTTTAGGGCATAAATTGCTGCTTTTCCCCACTTTTGGCTGATATAATGGTTCATATTTTTTGTTGTTGTACATGTAATTGATGGCTATGTGTTTTATACACATTTTATGAGTTATTTCTCATTGATATTCTAGATTTGTGTTCATGTATTGTTGCATTCCCAATTTGGGATATTACAGTGGTATCAGAGCATAGTCTTGGCTCAGCTTGTGAGTTTCAGCCATTATGCTACAAGAATACAAAGAGAAGAAGCATATTAGAATGATGGAGATAATGAGCTTTGTCTCATCATTTTTTAGATCCATATGAACCTCTCTAAGGAGGTTAAGCAAAAGAAATGTAAGGAAACTCCTAGAGGGTTTCAAGAAGAGGAAGGGCCATGCACTTCCTATTCTCAAAGAGGAGAAGACATGAAGCATGAAGAACATTTGGAATATGAAATTCTAAGTAAATACCTTTCTGAATACAAATCTAAATCTAGAGCCTTCAAGGAGACTCTATCTTTACCACAGTTCATTCAGCCGGAGGAAGAAATAAGACCCTACAACTATGGGATGATGAGAGGAAATAGATTCCTGTTGTCCACTTTTTATGGATCACTCACATGTGTAGCAAAGGCTTGGGTGATGAAGTTAGAGGCTTTATTCCTACTACATCCAATAGTATAGAGAGAGGTTATAGAAATTGCAGCACTGCACCTTGAAGGTGAAGCAAATGCTTGGTGGTTCAGCCATTTGAGCCATGCAAGAGTGTCTACTCTTGCTAAGTTTTCTCAAAAGCTGATCAAGAAATTTTGCAAAGGAAAATCAGAGGAAGAGAAGCCCTCACCACCAGTGGAAGAGGCATGTACCAGCGTTGTTATAACCATGGAGGAGCAACCTTCATCTTTAGTAGTTTGGGAAGCCAACACATATGAGGAAGAAAATCTTGCAGCCCTACAAGAAGCTTCCAAATTTCACCAAGTTATGCTTAAGTTTCCATCTCTTGTCATTTTAGAAAATCTTATGAAGGGATCTACATCTTTGCATACTGTTGATTTAGAGCAACAGAGTTGCACTGCGCTGTACAAGAGTAGTGATGGAGGAAAGAGGACCCATTCCTTATGGGAGCATTCAAATGGCAGCTTCATTCATGAAGTAATGGAGGAAGAAGAGATAGATGGTAGACATCTTGAAGTGAGAAACACTTTCTCTTTTCTAGATGACCTTTCTCAATGAGCACTCCCTAGTTCAAAGAGAAACTTCTACCTACAGTAGATCCAGAACCTTTTTGGTTTTGGAAATCCATTGATGAAGAGAAGGTCTCATGGAGAGATCTCATTGGAGGTGCACTTCAACACATTATGGAGTGAAAATCTCTTCAAAAATTTGAGGAGGTTTTCCCCTCATCACACTTGGATCTTTGTGGATTCAAGGGGGACATTGATGAGAGGCCTTCTCTAGAAGATCTCCAAGGAGTTTCATTTCAACATCCCATTAAATGCAAGAGGAGAAATTTGATTTGGGTGGATGGTAGTCTTCCTTGGGAGAGTGCTAAGGGAGAACATGACGGGAGGCACCTACATGTGGATGGATGGGTGTGGATGATGAGCAAGAAGCTGGAAATCTACTTGCAAATCTATGATACTGGGAAGCAGGAGGCTTGGCTGTGTTGGCTACTCTTGAAAGAGTTTGGTCATCATCCTCTTTCTAAGGGTATGTGGCAGGATACTTGCATCATTGGGTAGCAAGAAGTATGGACACATTGTGTTGATATGACATTCTTCATATCAATCACCATGTTTTCACTACATGATTTGTAAGATGGAGGTATGAGAAGGCAGTAAAAACTTTTGTTGCTTTGGTTGTTCTTGGGAGAGCAAGGGAATATTTTCTCTCACACTTTGCATGATGTTGCAGGAGTAGGAGATGGCACTATCATGGTGCAAATGGGATGCTCCTTGGCCTTAGATGTTCAAGAGGTACTTCCACCTTGGGAGGAACTTCTTATGTGTATCATCATTATGGGAGATGCCTTCGAAATTGTGCATGTCAAAGAATGGAGCTATGAGTTAGCAGGAGCCTATTTTCATAGGCCAACAACGATGTCACTTGGGAGCTTGGGGTTATTGATGGAGTGTCCCCAGGATCACTTCACAATTGATGCACTTCGTAAACAAGGAGGAGGTGAGAGATATGGAATAGTGGATGGAAACATCTATTACAGAGATATGATCTTCTTAACTTGGATTTCTAGGCATAAGAAGGGTGATCTTCCTGTAGCATATGATTCATTCCTCTTCATGGAAGTATGCCATACCACTATGGGAGGCTTATTCATGGATCCATGTATCATCTTACCTCTAGTACATGGTGGGAACTTTGTTTTTGCATTTATTGATTGTCTAACACAATATTTTCATACTCTTACCATTTCTATTCAGTGCATTGCTCCACAAGAGGGCAAGGTTTTCATTGAGCTCCATGGTCAACATTGGGCCAAATGGTATGATGAAGACAACCATATTTTATATGGCCTTGGGCAAGTGTTTTATTTCATGTATGTTCAGTTGATGTATCCAGCCATTTTCTATTTATCAGTATATGTCATGACATACATAATTATCCATGTATCAAAACACAACTTTCCATACTATTTTCTGAAGTAGCAGTTAGGAAAATTGGATTGTGACTACTTGGGAAACTGTTGGTACTTTCCAGCATTACATGAAACCTTCAGTATTTCCCTCATTGAGACTCTAATCATGATTTAATTTGCTGATATTGATCTTATCTTTATGGGGAGCATGATTGGGAGAGGGACACATGGGTTGGGTGTGTCCTTTTGGGAAAACGATTCCCACACTTTCTGCATTGCATGTTCTAATGGGAGCATGGGAGGAGATATGGCCACCACAGCCAACACTTGTTTATTTTTTAGGTGGGCCATGTGATTGATGAGATACCATATGGTGATGATTTCCTATCCATCACATATGGAATGATTTGGGCCAGGTTGATTCACAACGTTGGAGAGGAGATCTTTGGAGATCAAGTATTCATCTTGCCACTTGAGGGAAATTGTATTGAAGCCCAAGATCAAAATATGCTCTACACTTACCATAATTGGAGAGGGAGAAAATTTTGGGTAGGCTAATTTGTCTAACATGTTCATATTTTCAGCCCACCGAATTTGCAAGAGCTCAAGGTGGAGGAGCATTTTCAGGAGTTGCCATGTTGGGAGGTGACTCATTTTGTATGGATGATTTTTTGGGGATGGAGGATACACATGGGAAGGATACTTCCCAATACATTTCAGACTCCATGCCTTGAGAGGACCTCTAGACAACACCTTATTTCCTTCTTGAGTACTTTACTTATTCATGATGATGGCCAGTTGGCTAGCTTGCATGCTTGGGAGGGGCAATATGGAGATTCATTGATGAGACAACATCTCATTCCTTGGAGGAGTTCATCATATGTGGATGCTACAGTAGGAGGAGAGGAGACTCTTCAATAATATCCTTGCACTTGCTTGAGGAAAAGCAACATTTGGGAGGGGAGGACTGTAATATTAAAAAATTTGCATGCAGCAAATTGGAATATTAATTTTTTTTTATTACACTTAGGAGATGAATAAATGGGTAAGGAGGCCCATGCATAATAAAAATCTAAATAAAATCCATCATAATGTGAAAGGGGATCAACATAAAAGCTGAATTTCACACCTTCATGTGTGAACAGGGACTTTCGCATGTGGACAAGGTCAAGTTTGACCAAGTCAACAGTGCTGGGATAGGAGGTGGAGATCATCTTATAAGACAATGCAGAGATAGTGGGAGGAATATTCCTTGATGGAGGAAACCCTAATGAGTGGGACACAATGCAAGAAGGCTCACACATGTATAAAATGAGGACAAGGTAGCCATAGTAAGACATCTTATGAATGGTATTTGATTTGTCTACTTAGACTTTTCTACATTCTCTTGTTGTTTAGCAGAGTTGTTGTGTTGCTTAGCACAAGGATTTCCTGTTTAGGAATCCTTCTCCTTTCTTGAGAGGCCTCTTGAAGGAGCTTGTACTGATTTGACTCGCATCTAGGCTTGAGGCCAAGCATCCTCCTTCAACTAAAATTTTATTTCTGTAGCAGTATAATGTTGTGTTGTAGGGTGTTACAGTGAGGGTTCACAACACCACTTTCGGAGCTTGTGTTTTAGAGGAGGAAGACTTCCTTTCTCAGGGAGACCAGTAAGGAAGTCTTTGAGCTGATTTTCAGATCTTGGCATGTGGCCAATTTATTTTACATCTCCTACAGCACAGTCCCTTGTAGGAACTACGTCATTCTTTGCAGTGTTTCAGTGAGAGGGTCAATTCCCTCAATCTTGTCTTGCTTTCTTAGGGAAAGGGCCAACCCTTCTCCCATAAAGACTTGTAAGAAGGATCCTCCTTCATTTTTGGTATTATCTAGCTATTTATACATAGTGATTTAGTAGAATGAATGATTTTAGGTCCAGATCTGCATATCTATGCATCTTGTACTTGTGTTTTCATGAAACCCTTGCCGGGTTATCTTTCTGAGGTGTAAAAGGAGCTAGATCTCCATTTTTATTCATGTTTTGAGTAATAAAACTCCTGATCTAATATTTTCAGCATATTATATTATAAACCCTCTTAAAATGACGTTGTTCATGCTTAAGAAACTTTCTGTTTAGTAAAGTCATGGGATTTCAGTGTTTTTAAGCCATATCGAGACCGGGAGATCTGTTTGAATAAGAAAAAGAGTTTTGTTTCTGAATATTTTTTGGGTGTGAGTCCCAATTTGCAAAATCTAAGGTATCCCAACGTTATTTCCCCCTATTAAAACACAATTTTCTGAAAATAACGTTTTTAGGGCATAAATTGCTGCTTTTCCCCACTTTTGGCTGATATAATGGATAAGATTTCTTTCTGTTGTACATGTAATTGATGGCTATGTGTTTTATACACATTTTATGAGTTATTTCTCATTTCTATTCCATATTTGTGTTCATGTATTGCTGCATTCCCAATTTGGGATATTACAGAGGGTGAAGGGGTAGAGAAGAAGAGAAAAGGGGTAGTTCAAGCCAAACTCTAGAGCAAAGAAAGAGGTCTTTGAAAAAGGAAAAACCACATTAACTAGGAAGTAAAATCAGTGGATTCGCCAATGCTGTGTTGGTGGATTTGATGCACGAGTGTACCAAAACACACATGCTTAAGAGTTGTTTCCTCTTAAGTTCTTGGTCACAGGCAGATAATCAAGGGAGTCAGCAAGTTAGTGAACATGCCAAAACATAAAACATAATAGATAAGAAAATAAAATGCATATATAGAGAGATAATAAAAATTAAACTAAAACACATAACACAAAAGCTCTAAATAGAGTAAAAAAACTTCAATAATCGAAACGGTGGAAGTGATGTCCCCTCTTATTGAGTGGTATTAGGAATAAAAGATGAAAAATTTACCCACTTTCCAAGGGGCCCTTAGAACTATGGAGTTATAAGACCTGATGCAAGGATGTCTTTACCTCTGAGCTACCTTGGCACAAAGTCCCTCTCTCTACTCCGAAGGATTGGAGTTGTTGGATGGCCAACAACTGAATCCCATCTATCTTTGATCTGGATCACACACTGCTAGATTGCATGGGGAAATTTTGGCCATCATAAAAATGTGTTCTCCCTATGTTCACTTGGTGGCCTTTTATAGAATAATTCAAACTCTCCTTCCCTCTCCTATTAAATTGATGGATAGTGACCCAAGAGAGGAGGATGATTCCATTGTGTGCCACATTATTCCATCGTGTGCTCCCTTGAGGTCCTAAGGAGGCTTGGGCGGTTGTCCTTAGGTGGCCTCAAGTGTGAAATCAATTTCTAGGAGTGTGCCTTGTGGTCCCGAAAAGTGACTTCCACCACTCTCAAGTCTGTGCAGCTTTTTGAGGGAAAGTCACGCAAAGGTGTAGCTATCGAAGAAATATGCACGCGAAGGCACATTTTTGTTGGTTTCTTCATTGCACAATTTGATTTTTCTTCTGGACCTTAGAGATTTTTTAAATTCTTTAGATTCTCTAATGTGCTTCAACCCTGTAAATCCTTCTTCTTGACATTTAATAACATCATCTTTGCTTGTCCGATTTTCTAGTGATAACAATAGGAATTAGAAATAACATGCAGAAACGATCATAAAGTAAATAACAGATGAAATTCGGACTCAGATATCAGCAACAGCAGTTCTTCATTCATAAATAGTTTATATATTCCTTACAAAACCTTCAATTCACCCGTGAACACAACTAGCAGGGTCTGTAGATAGCAAGACTAAGGTCTCCGCACACACAACCAATACGACCCTTTTAACCCAGACAAATCCACTAGAATATAAAAATACAGTCAGACCTATCATCAATCATTAACTCCTCTCCTCTATTGACTTTATCTAGACTCATATTTATAATTTTAGCTGATGCTTATCTGAGGTCCGCAAACCATGGTTTTCTGTCCCCTAATTCTACCCTTTTAACCCATTACAACTCATGAGGGGATTTGACCCGCCCCAACGCCCATTAACTTGTGCTGCACATGACTAAAATTACAAAATATTTACAACAATATATCAAAAATGTATCAAAGTTCGGACCTAGGGAACCTCGCTCCAACAGTCACTCTTCACTCTTCTTGAGTGGCTGTGAGGTTGAACACACAATAGGTGAACCTTCTGAACATTTTCAAGAACCTATTGGAGAAAAAGAAGATATTGTTTCACTAGAGGAACTTGTCTCACCTATAGAAACCATGGATGAAACTGAAGCCTAGGGAGCCTTTACCATTAGAGAGGCATATGAGAAGACTAAAATGAAGAACATTAGCCCCTCAGCCCTTCCACACTTCCATGAACTTACCTCTAAAGACCCTAACACATTCATCTTTGAATATTTTTTTTTTCTATAGGACCTATGACTATGCCTCAAATGATCAAAAGCTGAAGCTATTCCCATATACCCTTAAGGATGTTTTGTAACATTATTTGTTTTGATAAGTTAACATGGTAGTTTGAAAAAATAAAAATGAAAAATAAAATGCTAAGTTAGAACATGGATGAAAAAGAAAAATTAAAAAATGTTAGGAAAATTATATTTTATTACATCCATGTTAGAATAAAATGTTAGAGTAGATTTTCTCTAAAGAAAGAAGGAAAAAGAAAAAATGTGTGAATGCTTTAGTCTTTTGAAAAATAAAACTATGGCTGCCTGTTTAAATGCGTCGGATTCTCAAAAATATTAAATTTTAAATTATGGTGTTAAGACCTTCAAAAGGGTTTAAATTTCATTTGTTGAAAGTTAATAAATATAAGCGCTTATTGAATTTATCATAAAGTCACTAAGAGACAAAAATTCAAATCGAAGGAATAAAGTGTTGACATGTTTCGACAACGGATCTGGAGCCCATTCAAGATCTATGGAAGAGAATAACTTCGCGACCCACCCAACCATTTCTCGTTAACACAAGGGGGGGGGAGGTCCGAAGTGTGGTTTTAATGGCCGGTCGGATTTGCGACGTGGAAGCACCATATCATTTCACACCCCCTCCACCTAAAGAAGGAAACCAGGAGGTACCCCCCCTCCGAAATCTACCGATGGTTTTCATCACCCCACAACCATTTCTCCTGTGCCGATGACCATTTCCTCCACACCCTCAACCAACGAATATCCTTCCCACGCCATGGTAGTTAGCCCACTCTCCATTCACATCCCTCCACATCATTTTATTGTTACCATCAAATGCACCATTTATTCCCGTTAATCACCCCGTTGGTTGCTTAACTCGCTCCTGGACTGTTAATCATCCCGTTATGCATTAATCCCCATTAGATACATTAACCCCTATGGTCATATCCCAGACCGTTAGTCACAGAATGTTAAGTTCTAGATCACGCCCTATAAAACTATTTGCAGAGATCCCGATATTACTTTATTTTCTCCGTTCATTTCTATCACTTATGATTCCTATTTCAAGGGTTAAACATTCTGTGACTATTCTCCCTACTTATGAAACCCTGCCACCTTTTCTACAACCCGATATTCATACCCTTTTTCAGTCCATACCCTGTCCACTATGGCACTAAAGGCCAAAGATAAAAAACAATTGACTCCTAAGGGTAAAGCCAAGAAGTAGGTGACAGAGGAAGTGCAGGTCATTAATATAGCTGCTAAAGTCATCCCTAAGGTCACCAAACCAGTTGTAGAAGACATCCCTGCTGCAATGCCAAAAATTAACCTCGAACTCATACCCCTAGCCGACGCCTTTTTCAAAGTTACAGACTTCAATTGAGAATTCAGCTTCTATGAGCTACATCTGTGGCTAAACAAGAAGCACATAGATAACCAGGACCCTATCAGGTTTTGGGAATCCATGTTGCCTTTTTTTTCATTTCCACAAGCTCATTCTTTTCCTAATCTCATTGCCTGGTGTCAGAAGTAGTATGAACCTATAACCAGGTCAATTGTGGCTCAGAATGGAAACATTCTGATCACCATATCTCCTGATACCATAAATAAGATGATACTCATTCCTTCATTTGATTCCTTATCTCATTTCTCATCTGCTCCTCTCATGGACCTTTATCACAAACTATCTTTCCCTCAGAGAGCTCAGATGTTTGACATTTTCTTACCTGAGGATGTAGAGTTGCCCAAGAATAATACCCCATATGCATCCTCCATCTTGCCTATAGCTTCCAAGCACTGCATCTCCCTTCTTTCATACCTGTTAGGATACCCAAACGATGAAACTATTGATGAACCCATCCTGGTGTTCTTATCTATTTTCATTAATGATAAATCACCATTGTTTATGTATAATTACAGCCAATTCTTGGCTGAAATTATACTTGAAAATTTCATGAACTTCACCACACAAGGGGTGTTCAATTATTCTCCTGTGATTATTCATATGTTTTTGTTTCAGTAGGCAGAAATGTTTCCTATCCACTTCAACAAGAAGGATGCACAGGGAGTGAATCAATCAGTGATTCATAGGACATATTTGGTTAGAGCTTCACCAAAAACCACTTGTTTTTCAGAGTTCATAGACTCATTCATTCACCTAGTAAAGTAGCTTATCACAAGTCAATCAGAGCCTAGAATTGGGGAAGAAATCAAAAGGATCCTGCACCTCGGTGAGCAAGAAAATACAGGTGATTGGTAACTGTATAAAAAATACACAAAGATCAGGGTATATTTTTGTGAACTCTCACCATACAAGATTCGAAGATATGTACCTATGAGATTTTTCTCCTTAGAGTACATTAGACAAATGTTAAACATGGATGAGCTACATTTTGCCTCGGGAAAGAGAAAATCTCAATTTAAACTCAAAGGCAACATTGGATCCTTCATCTACAATACCAGAGCAGCTGGTGCTAAAGCAAATTCATTTTTAAAGAAGATGGGTTTTCAACCAAGTTTTACTTGGTCATATTACCCCCATGGCATTATTTTTGCTCTGAGAGTTAAACTCAATAAAACTTCCTACACTCATACTTCCAGAGTAGAAATAGAGAATTACATGAACCAAGATGAATGGGTGGAAGGTACTCTCCAAGAGGTAGATGAATAGGTCATTTCAACTTCAAATGTACAAACCCCAATGCCTTACAATAAGCAGCAGAAAATAGTCAGAGAAGAGCCTTCACATGCCAAGGGAATCATGAAAGAGTTTATGTTACTTCGCAAAAAGCTGAAGCTTACTTCTACTTTACTTTCAGAGGAGAAACAACCAGAGATCATAGATTTTTGAGATACTGAAGTCTCCACATCCACCAGGATTCCTATGACTCCTCCATCATCATCACCTACGAGAGAACCACTCGAAACTATCCACCATTTAGATGTTAGCTCTTCTGAAGAGAAAAATATTTTCTCCAGATTTATAGACATCAAACACAAGAATGAAGCATTGAAGTCTAATGTTTATAGTCAATTCTGGAGAGAAACATCCACATCACAGCATAGGCTTATCACTGCCCTTGACAGTGAGGAAGGAAGGATGCAGATGGCCTTTTTGTAGGAAACAATGCCATTTCCCAAGACTCATGCTGAGTATAAGAAGACTATTTTCTCTTTTGTTGCAAAGCAGATTCACCCAATTGACCAGATGGTCATGCACATGCAGTCAAGAGATGTTATTTTCAACAATGACCACAATAGGCATGTCTCTTTCCAAGTTGAAATCAACACTGTCAAATGTTCAATCTGAGCTGAAGATTGAAAAATTGTCTTCATTGGCAAAAGACAACAGGATGAATTCATTGGAAGGCCTTGTAGTGAAACTTGGGTATGGCCCAAAATATTGCAAGGAAGTTGAGGAAATCATTAAAAATAAGAATGCAGCCATCTCTTCTCTACACAAACAACTCAAGATACCCTCAACTGAAGACCCATAGACTAAGGAGATTGCATAAAATGAATATAACAAGGAGGATATGTTGAAGTTGATCATTGATCAAAATGTGAAAGTTAGAAATATGGAAGAACAAATTGAGTAATTTCTACTGAAAGAGAAATCAACACTCCAGGTGAATGTTGATCCTAATTTAGCAACTCAAACATCTTCTGTAGGTATAGAACTTTTAGCTGCTTTGACTACAATTGATGCAACAAAATTTGCACAAGATTTGGCCATTCAGAAGCACGCACATGAGAAGTTACAATAGAGGTTTCAAGTTCTTGAGTCAAAAAATATTAAAAATGATACTTTATATGTAGAGGAAATGTAAAAGACTCGTCAGTTAGTACTCAAGATAAAATAACTAGAAAGTGAATCTCTAATGACAACAAATCTGGGTGAAGCTCAGCAGAATATCTCGGAAGACATCAGTAGGTCCATGACAGAGGTATGGCCATCCATATAGATCATATTCGAACAACAGGAGCTCATCACCAAATGTAGAGCTGCAATTCAAGAGCAGAGAGAGCATCTAAAAAAGAATCCAAGTGAAGCCACTAACATGATTAAAGTTCTCAATTTAAAGAACAGAGAGGATTTGGAACATATTAACATGTAGGACAGAACTGCAACCATTTTGGATATAAAGAAAGTTTTGCAGAAAATAAATTTAATCAACCAATTACAGACCAAATGTGAAGCTTTGAATATTTTTGTTCAAAGGTTTCATACTAAATTTAATGTTTTAAATCATAAAGGATTGCCAGGATTGTTAGGATTAGATGATAATTTGTTTAATTTAGAAGATTTCTGCAAAACGTTATAAAAAATTTCAACAGATAAGTCAAAATTTGCAGGTATCAAAGGACAAATTACAAGGAAGGAATTTCTTGAAGCGCTGAAGTTTGATTTGATCATTCAACATAAAATCAAATATTTATTCATTCAAAGAACAACTTTTGACAGGTATACTAAAGTAGATGAAATCTTCATGAATATGATGAGAGTAGAAATCCCAAGTCAAGATAAATGGGACAAATTTTGTGAAACCGTCGAGTAAAAGGATGAATTTTTAGCATGCCAGCAAATCAGATTTTTGAGGATCCAGCCAGCAAAAACTTCCATCAAAAGGGGCCAAGTCATCAAAAACTTCCAAGAAAATAGAGACACTCCATCTATCTATTTCCTTCTTCTATTCTTCTTTATTCTATTATTGTAAAATAGTTAAAATATTTCTAATTTTTGAGAATTAGTATAAATAACTCTCATTTTGAGTTATTAAGGGTTGCACCCTTGGATGAGCAAATTTTTGTAAGCAGAAATTGTACAAGTCTTTTTTATCATCAATAATAGAAGAAGGATTTTGAATTTGTATCATACAACTCTGTTTTGTCTGTGAGTTATTTCCTGTTTTCATACATTTTGTTTCTTCATATGTTTAATTGTTATCAAGATAACTAGGTGAGATTAATTGTGTTCCAGTAATCTTATAATTCCTCCTGAAGTTATTATCAATATAAATAATGTTTTGCTTAACAGTTTGTTGATGTAAGTCCTTTTCATTTATAAATTGTCAGCATCTTGATAATGTTAAATATATTTTTTTGCACTTTTAGACATTGTTTAAAGGTTTTCAAGCTTATGATTTATTGAAGAATTCAATCTAAATATTTGATAATCATATCTTCTTACATAAATATACTTAATCATTTTACAAAATCTTAATCACTGTGTGAGATAAATAAGCATCCCTTACTTATAATTACAGATATTATCTGAAATATTTAATCAATAATTGTTTGCTAAAAGTTATCTTATACATTGGTCCTCCAAAATTACAAAACACAAACAAAACATTATAGATTCTTTGGCATGATTATTGACCACAATTATCTCAAAGGAAAACATCAATTTGGTGTTGTTGCCGGGGAACAAATTTGATTTGTTTTTCAGGGGACAACAAGAAAACCCTATTCCTTTAAGGTGACTAAAGGTTTATTTAGGTCCAAATCTCTCACCTGGTGACTCCATTGTGACCAAACTGGCTCCTTCAAATAACACCAGATCTCGATCTGACTCTGAGATTGTCCAACCCTTATCAGATCCACAGAGATTGGTAAGAAGAGCTTCTTCTAGAAGAGGGCATCAAACCCCTTCTTCTTCTATTCCTCAACAGGAGATCAATACAATTCCTTATCCTTTTAGATATGCACCTATTCCTTTAGAATCAGAAGAAATACCTCACAGAGTGCATGAGCTAGTATCTAAAGGAGTGGATTTTCAATCAACCTTGTTAGTTCATTCTTAGATTCTTATAAATTACCTCAGGAACCTTCTGAATCTCCTATATCGGAGCAAGATTTAGATCTAAACTTGCTTGGATTCAAACCTACTGATTTTATTTCACCTATTACTTATTCTGCACCTTCTACTTCACATCAACCAAAAGATCACTATTCTCTTTATTCCAATCCTTTATTTGATCCTAGGGAAGGAGAATAAGAGGTTCAAAAACTGGTTATTAGAACTACTTTAAGTTCTCGAAGAAGGTCTTCCATCCCATTTCATTCTCCTCCTCGTTCTCCACCTCATTCCTCATCTCCAACTTCTCCATCTTCGCCTACAAATTCTACTTCTTCCTCTTCAACTACTAATACTCATTCATCTACATCAACATCTTCAAGTATGGTTGATTTTAGACCAATTGTACAAGAAACATATGCCCCTCTTTTGCTTCCCGCTATCCTTAATTATTTTACTCTAGGATATTTAAAACACCTTCTTAGGTTTAATGGAGAAATTGGTTTTTTAGCTGAAGATCATCTGTCAGCATTTCTGGATTTTGCAGATAACATGAACATAGAACATGAAAATGTTTATATGATATTGTTTGTGCAATCCCTAGAAGGAAATGTCAGGATTTGGTCTAGGAAATTACTAGTTGATTCTATTAGATCATGGCAATAATTAACTAATATCTTTAAAAACCAATGGGGAGTGAAAAAGGACCCTGTGTATTTCTTAACTCAATTTGAAGAACTAAAAAGAAATTTTTGAGAACCAATTGCTAATTTCATCAAAAGATTCAATAAGCTTTACCATAAAATGCCTCCTGATTTTAAACCTCTTGTAGCAGTAGCTAAGGTTAGATTCTCAAAGGCCTTTGAGGATAAATTTTATTTCATGTTGAGAGAAAGGACATCACAAACATTAGAATACATGTAATGAATGCTATAGAGGTCAAAGCAAATAGGTTTGCATCAACCAAGTTAAAAGCTAAAGCTGAAAAAGATGAAAAGAAATTAAAATCAAATCAGGAAGCTTCTTCTTCCTCTAAATATAAAAGTGAAGATGCAAAAATAGAAGAAATCGCATCACTTCTTAGAAAACTATCAAATAGGATTTCAAAAATTGAAACTCAACCAACAAAAATCCAACAAGTTGTTTCTAGACCCCAAACATAGGTTCAACGTTAGTATAAAAAGGTTGCTCCATTGCAAATTCTTCAGAGGCCCCATAATGAGCAAAAAGTACCCACACCGTTGTTGATTCATGACCAACAACATGATGACAATAATTTTTCTATCACTGGAGATATTAATAAAATAGATCATACATCTCTTCAGACTGCCATTGTTCCAGTCTCCCAAATTCAAACCTCTCCAGAAGACCAAGATACTTCTCAGGTTTCTAAATATCAAGATTTTTTTGAGTTTCTGATTGCAAAACTCAATATAAGATATGCCTTAAGACCTAGAGCTGGTCCAGGTAGACCTCCCAAAAACCCTGTAATAATTGAATCTCAAGAAAAATGGCTGAAACTCAAACTACTTATGTTCAACGTCTAGATCAGTCAAGTGATTATGTTCAAATTGATAAAACTATATTAACTGCTTTTAATGTGGAGAAAGTGTTAGAAAGAGTTAAAATTGGAAGACATTACATACAGACTTTCTAAAAACCTCTAGCTGAATTGTTGAAGGAGATATTATTAATCTACAAAATGAAAGACCCACTATAGCTTTCGGTCCTAATTCTGATATGATTGATGAATCCATACCACCTTTTTATGTGACTTTGAAAGTGCATGATTCCCTACTATACAATTATATGTTTGATTCTAGTGCTTCACACAACTTAATGCCTAAAGTCATTATGGAACAACTTAATTTGGATATCACTCGAACATATCATGAGCTATATACCTTTAACTCTACGAGGGTTCAATTTTTAGGACCTATAAAAGATCTAGTGGTCACTTTACATCAAATACCAGTTGAAAGTGTTGTATTAGACACAGTTGTCACTGATATTCCCCCCAAATTTGGAATTATTTTATCAAGATCATGTTGTGCAAAATTGGGAGGGAGTCTTCAAATGGACATGTCTTTTGCCACTATTCTTGTATATGGTGGAGAGAGCCTTAGGTTATATAGATAAGTCAGATTCCTAAAAACTTTTTGCAAAGCTTATCAAGCTATAAATCATCCCATTTATGAAGTTGATCAGGATTTTTGTTGTTTCCAACTATCATTTGATACTTCACGGTATTCTCAACTCAAGATTGAGGATGTAATTGAAACCCCTAAATTTGTTCAAACTGAAATTTGGAAATTATTCTTTGATGGATCTTGCACCAAAGATGGAGCTAGAGTAGGAGTTGTTTTGATTTCACCTGATAAAGAAAATATTACTCAATCATGCAAGTTAGATTTCGAGGTCACAAATAACGTTGTTGAATATGAAGCTTTTATCCTAGGATTACAGTTTGCTAAAAGTTTAAAGGTACACAATTTAAGTGTCTTCATTGATTCAGATCTTATAGTAAGATAGGTTAGGAATATTTTTCAAACAAAGCATCCTAGGCCCAGGTCTTACATAAATGAGATTTGGGACACCATTGAAAATTCTTTTAATGCTTTCAATATCACTTTTATTCCTAGAGATGAAAACATACATGCAGATTCATTATCTGTTTCTGATAGTTCTTTCAAGATTCCAGGTCAATTTCAAATAAAAATCAAATATAGTCCATCAATCCCAGATAATCTTAAACATTGGCAAATATTTGAAGATGATGAACAATCAAAATCCTCTCTTCAATTCATTGTTGATTTTTCTATAGTGAAAATTAAAGAAGATAACTCAGACATTAATGACAAGGAAAATTCATATCTAGAAACTAAGGTAGTTGATCATGATATTATACAAATATCAAATAATTTTATCCCCAAAATACTTGTTCCTTTAGAAAAATTATTTGATCAAAATGATGTTCCCAAAAATCCATTCTCTGTTTTACCAGAAGATGACATAGAAGACACTAATATTGGTACATATGAGGAGGTTAAAAACATTAAACTTTGTGCATCTTTAACCCCTGAAATTAAATATGAATATATCAAAATTCTTAAGAATTACAAAGATTTTTTTTCCTGGTCTTATGCTGATCTAAAAACTTATGACACATCTTTAATTGAGCATAAAATTCCACTAAAACTAGAAACAAAACCGTATCAGAAAAACTTAGGAAGGATGAATCCAACTCTTCTTCCCACCATAGAAAAATAACTTAAGAAGCTTTTAGATGCCCAAATAATTTTCCCTTTAAGATAATCTAATTGGGTTTCCAATTTAGTCCCTGTCAGAAAAAAAGAATGGTGAAATTAGACTCTGTGTGGATTTTAGAAACATAAATAAAGCATCCTTGAATGATAACTATACACTTCCAAATATGGATCAATTGCTTCAAAGAGTGTCAGGTGCTAATAGACTCTCTATGCTTGATGGCTTCTCTAGTTATAGTCAGATATTGGTGAATTCAGAGGACAGGGAGAAGACAACCTTTACCACACCTTAGGGTAAATTCATGTATGCTAGGATGCCTTTCGGTCTATCAAACATAGGAGCAACATTTCAGAGAGCCATGGAATTGGCCTTTGTTGGGAAGGTAAAAAAAATTATTGTTATTTATCTTGATGATTTAACTGTTTTCTCTGAATCAGATCAGAAACATCTAAAGCACTTAATGAAAGTTTTTGATAGGTGCTGGAAGTGTGGAATATCTTTAAATCCCAAGAAGTCCTTTTTCGCCATTAAAGAGGGAAAATTACTAGGTCATATTATTTCAAAATATGGAGTAGTAATTGATCCCAAAAGGGTCTCTGCTATTAAATCATTATCATTACCTAGAAATAAGAAATAGATACAAGCCTTTTTAGGGAAAAATAACTTCTTGAGAAGATTTATACCTAACTAAATGGAAAGAGTTAAGGACATAACAGATATGCTCAAAAAGAACCATGAAGTCAAATGGACCATTCTCGCAATATATGCATTTGACCAAATAAAGAAGGCCATTTCTGAAGCCCCTACCTTAGCCAATCCAAACTACTCTGAGCCTTTCAACATATTCTCTTTTGCTTCTAAAACTACCCTTGTTGATGTCCTTTTGCAGAAGAATGAATATTATCATGGTCAACCCATATCATTTTTTACCAAGGTCATGAGAGATGCAAAAATCAGATATGATATCATCAAAAAACAAGCCTATGCCTTAGTTCAAGCCCTGAAATCCTTCAGAATGTATGTCCTCCATTCTACCATTATTGCATGTGTACCTAAAAGTGCAGTAAAAACTGTTCTTACACAACCAGACACTAATGGAAGAAGAGGAAGATGGATAAATAAAATCCTTGAGTTTGACCTTACTATTAAAACTACCAAGTTAGTAAAGGGACAAGGTTTAGCTAAATTTTTTACTGAATATAATTGTAAGGTGTTGGGCATAAACTCTGTTTTTGAATTCTCTCAGAAGCATCCACAAGAAACTTCTTCAAATTTGGAAAGGGAGAATCCACAAGAACCTTCCTTAAATGTAGAAGGGTAGAATCCACAAGAACCTTCCCAAGGAATGCAAGGAAAAAATACACAAGAACCTTCTCCTTCAACTCAAACAGTCCCTATTCACATTGATGAAAAGTTTTTGTTATCATTTTGGTATGCAAATATTGTTCATTTTCTGATCCATTTTGAATGTCCAGCTCAGTTTTCAAAAATCAAATGAAAAACACTCAAGTTGAAATCCATCAAATACTATATCATCAATGCCAACTTATACTGGAAATATCCTCTTAACATTCTACTACTTTTCTTGGCAGAATCAGAAACTGAAGGAATAATTGATCAATTTCATGCAGGAATATGTGGAGGCCATTATTCTTGGAGAGACACAACATACAAAATACTTAGGGCAAGATTCTTTTGGCCTACTCTGTTTTCACAAGTAGGAGAAAAAGTCAAAGCCTGTGTTCCATGTCAGATGTTTGCTGGTAAGAAAAAACTAGCAACCCTTCCACTAGTTCCAGTGGTTGTCTCAACACCATTTTTTCAATGAGGATTAGAATTTACAGGATAAATTCACCCAGCTTCAATTAATCAGCTAAGATGGATCTTAACTGCTACTGACTATTTCTCCAAATGGGTGGAAGCCATTCCTGTAAGAAATTCCATAGATTCAGTTGTAATCAAATTCATTGAAGAGAACATTTTATCTAGATTTGGTTGTCCACAACAAATAGTCATTGACAATTATACAACATTCAGTAGCATAAAGATGATTGAATTCTTCCATAAATATCAAATTTTACTGCATCACTCAACTCCCTATTATCCACAAGGAAATGGTATTGTTGAATCATCTAACAAGAGTTTAGTAAAGGTAATCAAGAAAAAATTAGAATACCACAAGAAAAATTGGGACAGTCATCTGATTTATGCAGTCCATGCAAACAAGATTTCTCCCTAAAGATCAACAAGTAAATCTCCATTTCAACTAGTTTATGGAAAATATGCTATTTTTCCTACAAATTTAGCTTTCCCTGTGCTTAAGTTTCTACAATAATCCACTGATGAACCTAATGATTTCTCTAGAAGGATAAATTAGATTATTGAATTAAATGAAAACAAAGATGAGATTCAATATAAACTAAGGAAATATCAGAATAAGATGCAAAATATTTTTGAAAAAAAGGAAAGGGAAAGAGATTTTAGAGAAGGGGATTTAGTCTTAAGATGGGATGCTAGGAGAGAAGATAAAGGAAAACATGGAAAGTTTGAAAATTTATGGTTTGGGCCACTCAACATTGAAGAGGTAAAGGGAAACAACACATTTGTTCTACAAAATTTAGAAGGACAATTTTCAACACTGCCTGTCAATGGCATATTATTGAAACACTATATCCAGTACTGAAGGAGATCCTACATCATCATTATACATTATCATTTTCTTTTACCATTTCAAGTCTATTTTTTTTCTACAGCAAAGACTCCATAGCCCAAGGAGAAGACACATGGAACTACTTGTTCTCTTCATCCCACAGGGGGAAGCAGTCCCCAGCTAGAGCCAATGTTGTAATATTTTTTTTTTTTGATAAGTTAGCATGGTAGTTTGAAAAAATAAAAATGAAAAATAAAATTCTAAGTTAGAACATGGATGAAAAAGAAAAATTAAAAAATGTTAGGAAAATTATATTTTATTACATCCATGTTATAATAAAATGTTAAAGTAGATTTTCTCTAAAGAAATAAGGCAAAAGAATAAATGTTAGGGAAGCATGAAATAAAAAATGTGTGAATGCTTTAGTCTTTTGAAGAATAAAATTATCGCTGCCTGTTTAAATTCGTCAGATGCTCAAAGATAATAAATTTTAATTTATGATGTTAAGACCTTCAAAAATGATTTAAATTTCATTTGTTGAATGTTAATAAATATAAGCACTTATTGAACTTATCATAAAGTCACTAAGCGAAAAAAATTCAAATCGAAGGAATAAAGTGTTGACATGTTTCGATGGCGGATCTGGAGCCCAAAAAATATCTATGACGGAGAATAACTTCGTGACCCCCACGACCATTTCTCGTTAACGCGGGGGGGGGGTGTTCCAAAGTGTGGTTTAAATGGCCACCCATATTTTTGATGTGGCATCACCATATCATTTTGCACACCCTCCACCTAAAACAGGAAATCAGGAGGTACCCCCCATGAAATCCACTAATGGTTTTCAACGCTCAACGATCGGTTCTCCCGCGCCGATGACCATTTCCTCCATGCCATCAATAAACGAATATCCTTCCCATGCCATGACCGTTAGCCCACTCTCCAATCAAATCCCTCCACGTCATTCAATCATTACCATCAAACGTGACATTTATGCCCGTTAATTACCCCGTTGGCTGCTTAACCCGCTCCTGGACCGTTAATCATCCCATTATGCATTAATCCCCATCAGATATGTTAACCCCTACGATCATATCCGAGACCATTAGTCCAAGATCGTTAAGTTCCAGATCACACCCTATAAAACTATTTGCAGAGAGCCTGATATTACTTTACATTCTCCATTCATTTCTATCACTTATGCATCCTATTTCAAGTGTTAAACATTTTGCGACTATTCTCCCTACTTCTGGAACTCTGTCCCATTTTCTTCAACCTGATATTCATATCGTTTTTCATTCCATACCATGTCCACTATGGCACCCAAGGCCAAAGCTAAAAAATAATTGAACCCTAAGGGTAAAGCTAAGAAGCAGGTGACAGAAGAAGTGCAAGTTGTTAATCCAGTTTCTGAAGTCGTCCCCGAGGTCGCCAAACTAGTTGTAGAAGACATCCCTGCTACAACGCCACAAATTAACCTTGACCTCATACCCCTAGTTGATGCCTTTTTCAAAGTTACAGAGTGCCATTGTGAATTCGAATTCTATGAGCTACATCTATGGCTAAAAAAGAAGCACATAGATAACCAAGACCCTATCAGGTTCTGGGAATTCATGTTGCCTTTGTTTGCATTTCCACAAACTCATCCTTTTCCTGATCTCATTGCCTGGTGTCAGAAGCAATATGACCCTATAACCAGGTTAGCGGTGGATTAGAATGGAAAAATTTTGATCACCATATCTCTTGATACCATAAATCAGATGATACTCATTCCTTCATCTGATTCCTTATCTCATGTATCACCTGCTGCTCTCATGGACCTTTATCAAAAACTATATTTCCCTTAGAGAGCTCAGATATTTGAAATTTTCTTACCTAAGGATGTAGATTTGCCTAAGAAAAATCCCCCATATGCATCTTCCATCTTTCCTATAGCTTCCAAGCACTGCATATCCCTTCTTTTATACCTGTTAGGATACACAAACGATGAAACAGTTGATGAACCCATCCTGAGGTTCTTATCTATTTTCAGTAATGATAAATCACCATTGTTTATGTATAATTATAGCCAATTCTCGGTAGAAATTATACATGAACAATTCATGAACTTCACCACACAAGGGGTGTTCAATTATTCTTTTTTGATTATTCATATGTTTTTGTTTTAGTAGGTAGAAATGTTTCCTATCCACTTCAACAAGTAGGATGCGCAAGGAGTGAATCAATCAGTGATTCACGGGATAGAGTTGGTTAGAGCTTAATCAACAACCACTTATTTTTCAGAGTTCATAGACTCATTCATTCACCCGGTAAATCAACTTCTCACAAGTCAATCATAGCCTAAAATTGGGGAAGAAATCAAAAGGATCCTGCACCTCAGTGAGCAAGAAAAGACAGGTGATTGGTACCTGTATAAAATTTATATAGAGATTAGGGTATATGGCTGCGAAATATCACCATACAAGCTTCCAAGATATTTACCTATGAGAGTTTTCTCCTTAGAGTACATTAGACAAATGTTAAACATGGATGAGCTACATTTTGTCTTAGGAAAGATAAAATCTTAGTTTAAACTCACATCCAACATTGGATCCTTCATCTACAATACCAGAGCAGCTGGTGCTGAAGAAAATGTATTGACGTTAAAGAATATGGTTTTTCAACCAAGTCTTACTTGGTCATATGATCCCCATGGAATTATTTTTGCTATGAGAGTTGAACTCAAGACAACTTCCTACACTCATAATTCTAGAGCAGAAATAGAGAAATACATGAACCAAGATGAATGGGTGGAAGGTACTCTCCAGGAGGCAGATGAACAGGACATTTCAACTTCAAATGTAAAAACCCTAGTGCTTGACAGTAAGTAGCATAAAAGAGTCAGAGAAGAGCCTCCACATTCCAAGGAAATCATGAAAGAGTTTATCTTATAGCAAAAAATCCGAAGCTTACTTCTACTTTACTTTCAAAGGAGAAACAACCAGAGATCATAGATTTGGAAGATAATGAAGCCTCCACATCCACCAATGTTCCTATGAATATTCCATCATCATCACCTGCAAGAGGACCACTAGAAATTATACAGCATTTAGATGCCATCTCTTCCGAAGAGAAAAATATTTTCTCTAGATTCCTAGATATCAAACACAAGAATGAAGCATTGAAGTTTGATGTTTATAGTCAATTTTGGAAACAAACATCTACATCACAGCATAGGCTTCTCACTACCTTTGATAGTGATAAAGGAAGGATGCAGATGGCCTTTCTGCAGGCAATGATGCTATTTCCAAATACTCGTGATGAGTATAAGAATACTATCTTCTATTTTGATGCAAATCAAATTCACCCAATTGACCAGATGGACATGCACACGAAGTCAGGAGAAATTTTTTTTTCAATAATGACCACCACAGCCATGTATCTTTCCAAGTAGAAAGCAACATTGTCAAATGTTCAATCTCGGCCGAAGATTGTAAAATTGTCTTCATTGGAAAAAGACAACATGATGAAGCCAATGGAAGACCTTGTAGTGAAAGTTGGGTATGACCCAAAAGACTGCAAGGCGGTTGAGGAAATCATTAAAAAGAATAATGTAGACATCTCTTCTCTATGAAAAAAACTCAAGCTACCCTCAACTGAAAACCCGCAGACTAAGGAGATTGTAGAAGATGAATATGAAAAGGAGGAGATGCTGAAGTTGATCATTGATCAACATCTACAAATTAGAAATATGGAAGAACAAATTGAGGAATTTCTACTGAAAGAGAAATCAACACTCCAAGTGAATGCTGATCCTAATTTAGAAACTCAAAAATCTTTTGTAGGTATAAAACTTTCAACAGCTTTGACTACAATTGATGCAGCGAAATTGAAAAAGGATTTGGCCATTCGGAAGCAGGAACATGAGAAGTTACAACAGAGGTTTAATTTCTTGAGTCATAGAATATTAAAAATGATACTTTATATGTAGAGGAAATGAAAAAGACTCATCAGTTAGGACTCAAGATAAAATAACTATAGAGTTAATCTCTAATGGCAGCAACTCTGGGTGAAGGTAAGAAGAATATCTGGGAAGACATCAGCAGGTCCATGACAGAGGTATGGCCATCCATACAGATCATCTTTGAACAATAGGAGCTCATCACCAAATGCAGATCTGCAATTCATGAGCATAGAGAGCATCTCAAAAAGAAGCCAAGTGAAGCCATTGATATGTTTAAATTTCTCAATTCAAAGAACAAAGAGGAGTTGGAATAGATTAACATCTTGGACATAACTGCAACTGTTTTGGAGATAAATAAAGTTTTGTAGAAAAGAAATTTAATCAACCAATTACATACCAAATGTGCAGCTTTGAATATTGTTGTTCAAAGGTTTCATACTAAATTTAATGTTTTAAATCATAAAGGACTACTAGGATTGGTAGGATTAGATGATAAGTTGATTAAATTAGAAGGTTATTGCAAAAATTTATACACAATTGCAATATATAAGTCAAATTTGCAAGTATCAACGGACATATTACAGGGAAGGCATTTCTTGAAGCGTTGGAGTTTGATTTTCTCATTCAACATCAAATCAAATATTTATTCATTCAAAGACAAAATTTTGACAGATATACTGAAGTAGATGAAATATTCAGGAAAATTATGAGTGTAGAAGTCCCAAGTCAAGATCAATGGGATAAATTTTGTGAAACCATCGAGTAAAAGGATAAAATTTCAGCATGCCAGCACATCAAATTTTTGAGGATCCAGTCAGCAACAGCTTCCATCAAAAGGGGCCAAGTCATCAACAACTTCCAAGAAAATAGAGACACTCCATCTATATATTTCCTTCTTATATTATTCTTTATTCTATTATTGTAAAACAGTTAAGATATTTCTAAGTTTTGAGAATTAGTATGAATAACTCTCATTTCGAGTTATTAAGGGTTGCACCCTTGGATGAGAAAATTTTTGTAAGAAGAATATGTACAATTATTTTTTATCATTAATAATAGAAGAAGGATTCTGAATTTGTCTCATACATCTCTGTTTTCTTTGTGAGTTATTTCCATTTTTCATACATTTTGTTTCTTCATGTGTTTAATTGCTATCAAGATAACTAGGTGATATTAACTGTGTTTCAGTAATCTTATAATTCCTCCTGAAGTTATTATCAATATAAAGAATGATTTACTTAACTCTTTGGTGATGTAAGTCCCTTTCATTTATAAATTGTCAGCATCTTGATAATGTTAAATATATTTTGTTGAACTTTTAGACATTATTTAAAGGTTTTCAAGCTTATGATTTATTGAAGAATCCAATCTGAATATTTGATAATCATATCTTCTTACTTAAATCTTCTTAATCATTTTACAAAATCTTAATCACTGTGTGAGATAAACACGCAACCCTTACTTATAATTACTTATATTATCTGGAAGATTTAATCAATAACTGTTTGCTAAAATTTATCTTATACATTGGTCCTCCAAAATTACAAAACGCAAACAAATAATTATAGATGCTTTGGCATGATTATTGATCACAATTATCTCAAAGGAAAACAGGATTCAAACTTGCGCTAGTTCATGGGTCTACCTGGGAATACTGTCACTACCTGGGCATAGATGCAAGAGGAATTAAACGAAACGTATAGGGACTACTGTAGGTCCAAGGAAACTAAATACGAAATATTTAAGATAACTCTAGGGCCTGATGAATCCCTAGAGGACTATGAAGAGAGGATCCAGTTAAAATATAAGAGAGCCAATTGTAACCTTGATCCTGGATCACTTAAACTAGTAATTCGCTGACGGATCAGAGAGGAGGTGATAGAAACCATCAAAATTATATCAGGAGGAGATATCTACCATTTTCCTTATGATACAATAAAAAATGTCTTTAGGAACCATTCTAGGGTAGCTTGGAAGAAAGGCAGAGCTAGCGAAAGTACAACCAATACCCCTTCCTCTTCCACCTCCATCAAGCATGAGATTGGAAATATGTTGGAGGACTTCAAGAGTGACATGCTACACACCTTTGCCTTGCAAATGGACACAATGCAGGTCAAGAGGAATAAAGGGGAAGCAGAAAGATCCTTGGCTATGTTTTTCCCTATATGTACTAGAAAACATCCTATAAATGAATATCCATTAAATGTCATAGAGGTTTTCTTAGTCTGTGAGGAGAATCATGCCACAGACAAGTGTCCCTCTTTACCTGGACATAAATTTATATATCAAGGTGTGGAAGTAGGACTAGAGCAATTATTTTTCATCAACCAGAGAAGGCCTCAAGGCCCTATTTCATATCAGTAGGGTATGAAAGGTGCACCTTATTCCTACCATCACAACAATTAGAATGCACCTATGCAATCTTGGTACAACCCCACTCCTCCATCCTAGCCTAAACCTAATAATTTTCCTTACAACCCTCCATATCATCCTCATCTTGTGAACCAACCATTTCAGCAGTATGTTCCTCAACAATCTTAGTGGACCAACCCACCCCAACCTCAACCTTAACTTACTCATGCTGCTCCACCCAGGATGCCTCAGATTCCTACATAGCCCAATCCAAGAAACCACCCTCCATCTCCACCTGTAGAGGTTGAGGAGGAAAAGGAAAAAATTAAATCTCATATCCAACAACCTAATTTTCCTAAGCATTTGATCCATTCTAGTCAGCACACCCCATAGGAGACCAAACTTATGGTACAACTGAAAATTTTGTGTGTAAAAATACCCCTTTTCCAGGCCATCAAGAATGTCCCTATTTAGAATAGGCTCATCAAGGAAAAGTGATTCTAGAAACCTGGGAGAAAGAAGAAATATACCCCCACCATCAATGTAGTAGGACAGTTGTCTGACTTAATGTTTGGAAGGGTGATCTTCGCAAAGTACCTAAACCCTGGTAGTCTAGTTGTATATGCACACATAGATGGTGTCATAGTCACCAGTACTCTAATTGATCTCAAGGATTCCATCAATGTTATGAACAAGGAAACTATGCTCAAACTCAACCTCCAATGGTCTTTTAGGAAAACCACAACTATTCTGCAACTTGTAGATCGGTTCACAGTAACTATGGAAGGAATTGTTGAGGATGTTATGGTTTCAATTTACTCTTTGTAGTATGATACAGATTTCCTGGTTCTATAGTAAAAAACCAAGTTTAATGGATATCCTCTCATATTAGGGAGACCTTGGTTATCCACTGCCAATGCTTATATCAGTTGTAGAGTCGGAAACATGACTATTAATAATGGGCCCTTGTTTAAACAACTGGTATTATATCCTCCAACACAACCTTCCATTGATCATGATCTACCTATATGGTTGGAGGATGAAGAAGATGAAGTATACAACACTAGCCCCATTTGTACCATAGATTCTTTTCTTAGAGGGGGGCAACTTGATGAAGATGAACTCATCGACTATGTCCTTCAAAACCACCCCCTACTAACAGCCCACTTCAAATCCTAATCAAAGAATTTGAAATACACCCTTGGATGGAACTACACTCAGTTGATTCAACCTATGAAACCACCAAGGCCATGGAGTTTGGCCCATCCAAATCTTTTAATATTAAATAAAACATCTCATATAGAGAAGAAGAGCAGTTATGCCAGCTTTTGAAAGAAAACCTAGAAGCATTTTCTTGGGATTTCAAGGACATGAAAGGGGTGAATCCCTCAGTAGGAAGACATCATATTTACATTAAGGAAGGATGCAAGCAATTGCACCAACCCAAAATGTGGATGGACCCATTTCTAAAAGACATAGTCAAGGAAGAACTACAAATTTTTTTGGATGCATGTTTCATTTATCCTATATCAAACAACGAGTGGGTATCTCCTCTTGTCCTAGTTTCGAAGAAGAATGGAAAATGGAAAATCCATGTTGATTATTGGGAACTAAACAAAGCCACCATGAAGGACCATTTCCCTTTGCCTTTTATAAACCAAGTTCTGGATAGCCTTGCGGGAAATAAGTTCTTTTCCTTCTTAGATGGGTTCACTGGGTATAACCATATCCAAATCAGCCTTGAAGACTAGGACAAGACTACTTTCACATGCCCTTGGGGTACCTTTTCTTACAGAGTCCTACCCTTTGGGTTTTGCAATGCCCCAACTACCTTCCAAAGAGTTGTCTTGGACATTTTTTCTGAGCTAGTCCATGAATCAATTGCGATCTATATGGATGATTTCACACCCTATGGGGATAACTTCCAGGAAGCTCTCTCCAATTTGGGAAAATCACTGAGAATATTCATTGAGATGCATCTCTCCTTGAGCCTAGAAAAGTGTGAATTCTTGAAAAGAGAAGGAGTTGTATTGGGGCACTCAATCTCGCAAGTAGGAATACAGGTGGACCCGAACAAAATCACCATCATCAAAAGGGTACCTGCTCCTCAAAAGTAGAGATATTTCAGGAGTTTCTTGGGTTTAGCTGGCTACTATAGCGGGTTCATCAAAGATTTCATCAAGTTGTCTTTGCCACTATTTGGTTTTTTGGCCAAAGATTCCGAGTTTACTTGGTACAATATTTGTCAAGAATATTTTGAGCTCATTAAGGGAAAGTTAAATACTATCCCCATCCTACAAGGTCCAAATTGGACTCTTCCTTTCCACATCCACACATATGCATCAGACAAAGATGTGGGGGCAACCTTGGGGCAGTTGGAAGTCAAATTACCTTATGTAATCTATTTCTTCAGTAAGAACTTGTCCAAGGGCGAAATCAATTATACTGCCACATAGAAGGAAATGTTAGCCATGGTCCATGCTTTAAAAAAATTTAGACATTATGTCACTAGTTATCAGACCTTTATACACACTAACCATGCAACCATCAAATATTTAATGAACAAACGAGATGTTAATGCTAGAATTATTAGATGGTTGTTACTATTACAACAATTTTATCTAACCATTTTTGATAAACCTGGAAAGGAGAATGTTGTTGTAGATTTTTTTATCGAGGTTGGATCTATATACAGATGAATAAGGAATGGTGGATGACCAGATGCCATATGAACATCTCTTTATTATCTCAACACTCTCACCATTGTTTGCTGAGATAGCTAACTAAATGGTTGATGAAAAGCTCCCTCCTACCCTCTCATTCAAAGAGAAAAGCAAGATCAACAGAAAAAGCATCCCTTTCACATGGATTGGGGGAAATTTCTTCAAGCTAGGCCCTGACCAAATTATCAGAAGATGTTTGAGGGAGGAAGAAATTTTTTATATCCTCTCTACATGTCACAATAGCCCTTGTGGACGCCACTTTTCTGCAAAAAGGACTGCCTTCAAATATGTGCAGGAAGGTTACTATTAACCTACCCTTCACTAGGATGCCAAAAGATACACTAGTAGGTGTGACTAGTGTCAAAGGATGGGGAAACCTACACAGAGGGATGACATGTCTTTGCACCCTCATGTGGCTATCGAGCCATTTGAAAAGTGGGGCATGGAATTTAGTGGACCTGTTGATCCACCATTTGGCCAGAAAAAATATATCAGAGTTTGCACTGAATACCTGAAAAAGTGGGCTGAAAATAAAGTTGTGAAGGTAGCAACTGCGGATAGGGTAGTAGAATTTCTGAGAGAGAATGTGTTTTAAAAATTTCAATACCCTAGAGAGGTAGTCACTGATCAGGGGGCACAATTCACATCTCATCTCATTGATAATATTTTGAGGAGGCATAAGATAAAACATAAAACTTCCACTGCCTACCACCCTAAAGAAAATGGCCAAGTGGAAGTGACCATCAGAGCCTTGGGGAATATCCTCACCAAGTTTGTGAGGAGTAGCATAAAATATTGGGTGGACAGATTGATAGAAGCTACTTGGGCCTACAACACTACTTGGAAAACAACAATAGGGTTCACTCCTTATGACTTGGTCTATGGAAAGAAAGTTATTCTCTTAATTTAATTTGATTTCAGCACCTTAAGGATGGAATTTTAGTTATACCTAGATATATAAAATGCCCAGAAAGAGAGGTTGTTGCAATTAAATGGATTGGATGAGTTCAGGATGGAAGCACTCCTTACACAGAAGTGATTCAGCTGCAAAGGAAGGTATGGCATGAAAATTACATTAAGGAAAATACCTTTCAAGAAGGATATTGGGAAGGGAAAATTTTAGGGGCTAATATTCGCAAGTGGGCTAATTTTATATGTTTTTTCCAAAAAAAAGATTCGCCAATTTCCATTTTTCCTAAAAATGACTCGCCCAAATTTTATACCATTAAATTATTTTACCTGAAAAATCGCCAAATTTCTATAGAGACTATATAAAATCATTAGAAATTTGAATATTTTTGCAAACATATAGCTAAAAATTTTATAGTGTGCATGTTAGGGACTAGAAAGATTCACCAAGGTTTCTAAACTTTAAGATAAATTTCCATCCTTAAAATTTTCCCTGATATTGGCGTTGTTGTATGACTCAAGGTTTAAGGATTTCAAAGGAAAAATAATGAAAAGATGGTCTTGACCCTACAAAGTGGAAAAATGTTATTATAATGGTGCATTTCAGATCAAAACCATAGATGATGAAGGAATTCCCCTACTTGTGAATGGTTACAGGCTTAAGGTTTACACAAATTCCTTGTCTAGGGAAGAATTTATAAATTCAATAAACAGGGAGGTGTATGTCATGGGAGACTCCATAGTTTCCAGTGCCACCCCCCCACCCCCCCACCCCCCCCCCCCCTCCTAGAAAAAAGAAAAAAATAAAAAATAAAGAGGCATCAGTGAAAACCTCTCTGAGGCGCCCTAGGCCAACTCCATGGTTGAAAGCCTCCATGAGGCAATCCTAGAGAAAAAGAAATAAGAGAGAAAAATAAAAAACAGAAAAATAAAAGATCCTTCGGTGAAAACCTCTATGAGGCACCCAAGGCAGGAATGTGGGTTGAAAACCTATGTAAAGGTAGCCCACTTGCCTTATAAAAAATAGAGAGAGGGAGAAAAAGAAAGAAACAAAAAAAAAGGAAAAAGAAAGAAAAATACCTATGCACTTATTTGTTTTTCTGTTTTGCAGGTTATTGATCAAAGAAGGTTTCTGGGATCCAAAGGAGTAGCTTTTATTCATTTATCCTTCTCCTCTACTTGCACACTCCATGAACCACTCCAACATACACCCATTCATTCACTACACCCCTCAGATAGGAAAAAAAATCATTTTTTTCTCCTAACTGTAACTGCTACAGGCAAATCCAGCAACTACAGGATTCCTATAGTACTACAAGAAACTCCTATAAATGCTACAAGAAACTCATTCATGAAGGAAGAATCTCTCTTAAGGACTTATGAACTTCAAGGAGAGGATTATAATTTATATTTTTCCTGTACCTACCATTCCCAATCTCTTATTTCACTCCATGCACAAGGATTTAGTCTCCAAACCCTATGTTGCACCATTAACAACTAGATCATATAAAACTTGGCATGAGACCTCTTCACTCACCTATCCATCACTCCATTCATTCCATGACTCCATTTATAGCCTCCATAAACCATTTCCCTTCATTTATGTTAAAATTTAAGCAAGAAGAAGCAAGAAGAAGACTTCTACAGGAATTGGCAAGTTTCATGTAGCAAACCTATGTGTGGCACAAAAAGGACAAAAAATGAAGAAAAGTTGACGAGGATGACTCTAAAAGACCACCAACCAACTCCAGAAGAGAAAGCACACCATCCATGGCACCTAAAGAACTCCATGTAACAATTGCAGGGAGAAAATACAAGAAAAAAGTAAGCAACTCACTCGAAAAAACAAGCAAATCACTCATAAAATAAACAAGAAAGAAAAAATACAACAAAGAAAAGATCATGGCTGCAACCACCAGTTCTAGCTCCTTGCACCAACTCATTCAACACCACACCAGCATCAGGTATGCTCATTTATGGCCCTTCACCTCTCGCTATGCATTCATAATGACCAAAATGGTTTAATGTCAAGTTTTAGAAATTTTAAAGGAAAAAAGGTGGCCAGTTAACTTGGCCACCTTCGTAAAGTTAAAATGGAGGAAAAGTAAAAGTACATGCCACATGGGAAAGTTAAATAAATTCAACAGAGAGTGCAAGAGTACAAATAATCTGACCACGTGGATAAAAAATCATTAACTGGAGTGGGACCAACGGTCTCAAAGAGGAAAACTCGTGTTAAGTACGAGTCAACACGATGCTCCAAATTTAGTTAAAAATGCCATAAAGGTGAGTTTTTTCTCATTTTCACCATTTAGCTAAGCCTTTAGAAGAGCAGAAAAATAAAGAGAGTATTGGGAGCCATAAGGGAGAGTAGTAGCGAGATCAGAGCTTGCATGCACCATTGTGCTACAAGAAACAAAGATTTGCTACAGGCAACTACAGAGGCAGATAAAAAATGGTACAAAGGGAAACAAAAACTCACCTGTGGATGAAATTTATTCCTAAGGCAACCATATACCAAGAAAAAACACTAGAGGATAGAGGTAAGTGGTTTCCATCCTCCAGCACTGAGATTTCTCCATGAAATTTACACATAAGAAGTTAAATTTGGCAAGTAAAGGGTAAAAAAAAATTTCATTTGTTTAAGATCTCCATATCATAGACATCTTCACATAACTCTCAAACATCTCAACACCTTCCTATAAAAGCCATTAAAATGGGAGGGGGATTCAACAGAAGGGAGCCCACTAACATCAAAAGAATTAGGCAGCATCCTCAAGTCATGGAAATTTTTATAAATCACCAATGGATAGGGTTCTTCAAGCTTTAGAAAGGTTTTGATGAAGAGGTAGCTTGATAAATTGTAGTGGCTCTGCAATCACACTCATAAGAAATAGCCACCACTGTGGTTAGGGGCTTAGCCATCACACTATCATCTGAAATTATAAGAAAAGTCACAACTTTTACCTTAGGAGTTAAATGGTTTAAAGAGAGGATGCCAAGCATTGCAACCATGAAAATTTTCTTTCTTCTAGGAGAAGAATACATTGAAGACAAGAATGGATTGAGGAGAGAAATCCTTCCATACCCCTGGGATGAAGTAGCCTTCCATATCATGAAATTTGAAGGAAAAATTAGTGTAGTCTATGGGTATCATTTCAGATTATTGAATGCGTTTATTTTTCAAGGGGAACTCCGTCTAGAGAAGATATTAAGCATCCCTCATTTCCTCCTGAACTTAATAAATGACATGAGAAATAAGGTGAGGCAAAGAAAATACTAGGATTTGGCCCATCATGGCCTTATAAAACTGATAGTGAATGATGCTTTGAGAAGATTAAACCTCCCTGTATCTTGGTCCTCTTTCATGGACATGGATATGGAAGCCTTCATAGCCACCCAAACAGGACAAATCTCTTCCTATATTCTTAGAGAGAGGGAGGTAGAAGAATAAGAGGAGGAGGCTAAAGAGGAGGTATAAGAAGAAGAAGAGGAGGTAGAAGATGAGGAAGAAAAAGAAGAAATGGAGATTGAAACAATAACCACATAGAAAATAGAGATAGAGAAAGAAAAATCTAAGGGGAAGAAGAAAGAAAATATTGAGGGAAAGAAGGAAGAAAATACGGAGGAATAGAAAGAATTGGACCCTATCCTAGGCAGTGATACCTCCCCTCAAAACACCAACATGTCACCAGACATTACAGATCAGGAAGTCGCTGCTACCCTAGCCACTTTGAGTACACCTATAAAAACAAAAAGGAAGAGGCAAGCACCTATGTATTTTAGGACTAGGAAGGGTCAAAGGGTGACGCAAGGGAAATCAAAGACTCCCACCAAGAGCACTATTTCCATTGAGGAATCACAAAATAAAGATGGTGAAATAAGGTTAGAAGAAGGAAGGGTGCAAGAGTTCAACTCACCTGTCAGGACCCCTGTGACCTACATCAGAAGACAGTCAGCAAGGTTGGCATCCCATGTACCTCTTGCAACCCCCACAGACCTTCAAAAGACCAAAAAATTGAAAAACAGGAAAAATATGGTCTTAAGAAAGAAAAATAGAGTTTTCTACAGGAAACTCTGTATTTGCTACAGGAAACTCCAGTAGACCCAAAATTGGAGAAAAATACCTTGGTTGAGGAAAAGTTACAAGGTGAAGGACACCACGAAAAAGAGGGAGAAAAATATGAAAAGGAGGAGCCCACCTCACCAAAACCAGTCCTCAAAGATGTAGTATTAGTGTGAAAGCTTAGCCCATAACCCAATGTCAGATCCTACTACACATATATTGAAGGGGGTAGATTGATTCCTCAGAAGCTCATCGTGCCTTGATTCTATCAGTTGGAAGAGGCGAGGGCACACACTCATCATTGGATGAGTCTTTCCACATATAAAGGTGTGCATGACACAGGGGTCATGGGGGAAAAAGTTGTTGAGTTGGGGAATAGTTTGTTTGATGTTAGGCTCATAGAACCCATGTTGAAAGAGAAAATTCAGAAGGCCCAAGCAGAGAATGTAGCATTACAGGAGTAATTTTAGCAAAACGAAAAACAAATGGCCACCATGGTAGATTTGTGCATGGAGGCCATTTGACATAGATATCCATCAGATTGCTATGCAATTTACCTCAAGGAGCAGTGGCTCCTATTTCAAATCAAAACATTAGTATCCCATGGATCCTTACCTTTTCAGAACTACAGAAAATTCATTGAATTTTGCAACCAATCAAATATGGTAGATAAGGAAAAAATGGCATAATTCTACATGCACAACCTTGTGTTGATAGAATTGAACATTTTGGACCCCAATCCTAGGATGGGAGACATGCAGTTAATGGCATTGGCATCATGGATGGTTACTGAAGAGACCAGAACACAAGAAGTAAGAGGGATTATGAGGAGAGAAAATAGATAACCCTTACACATTATGGCAGAACTATTCATCCCTAGGGGAGTCATCAACAACCATCTTAATATAGAAAAGGATCCTGCACTTGCATAAAAATACCTCCAGACACAATCTCAAGCCATGGTTCACTTTGATGATGTTTCTAAGTTGTTGGGAGATGAGTTCATAATGGCTAAGAAAAGGAGATGGAACAACCTCCCTCATAGCCTTATAAACGTGGAGCACCACACACCAGAAATATTGAGAGGTACCTTAGAAAGAGCACCACTATACAAGAGGGCCATGCAAGCCAAAAATATTCAGTGGCTTGGTTTGAAGATCATTCTACCCTTGTTGTTGGGGCTTAGTGATGGAAAAAACCAAGATGAGAAGAAAAAAGAGGGAAAAATTAGAAAAGAATGATGTATTTTACCCTTCTGAAGGGACTCCAATGCTTCTTCCTTGGGAAGTTGAAGGGTACATCAAATATTTGAAAGAAATACAGAAGGAGGACTAAGTTGCTCAGAGGATGAGCAACCATTTGGTAGGGGGGTGATGATGAGCTCCATCATTAGGCATTTGGAGGGGTTAATTTTCACCTTTTTTCCTTATTAAGTCTCTTTTCACATATTTTAATTATATTATGGTCTTATGTTTCTAGTGTATATGGTGATTAAGGCTTGTCATACTTCGAATGCCTAACATGATTTAAATGCTGGGAATCATGAAGATATTGCATTTTTCATAAATATTTTGTCATTAAATATCAGAGTAGATAGCAAGGAGAGATTATAGGGGGATTTTCCACCTCCTTAAGTCTCAAAGGCAGCTAAGGTATCCTTGAGATTCCCTCCAAGAACTCGAAATCAAAGGCAACCAAGAAAACTCAAGATCAAGTGCACCAAAGCTACACTTCACTTGCAGTCAAAGTGGACACATCACCTTCGTTTTAGGGAGCTGTTGGTAGCTACTTTCTAGGTCAAATAGGGTTGAGAAAGAGATCATTAGGATTCGAAATTTAAAGGAAGCTAATAAACTCTTACATCTTGTAATAGGTTTTTGAGGCTTTCATGTTGATGTAATGAGACTATTCTATGCAATAAAAAGAGTATTCAGACTGTGCTTCACTAATATATATTCAGAGGGCTGGCCTAGTGGGTTGGGGCCCAATCCATTGGCCTTAGTCATTCTTTACTTTTATTTCATTGTAGATATTTTTCTTATGAGTGTTTAGCTAGTTTTCTTACTTATTCAATTCACTGTTATTAATTTTCTTCTATTTGTTTTTTGTTGTAGATTGAGCTTTCTTACATGTTGGTAGAATAGTTTATAAACTTGGAAAGTTGTGTGTCAAGCCTCCCTCTCTCATCTCTTTCATTGGAGCTTGAGGAGAGTAGACCTTCTCCACAGGTGAAAATTTCTTTTTAGCTTATGATTTCTTGGAATGAATAGCTAGGTTGTTGTAGTACCATGAATATGTCTAGAGTTTTGTGTTAGATTTATGTTTGTAGGCTAAATTAGGTTTTATTTCCAAATTCAACTCATCTTTTCCATTTCCTTCATCATGAATTTGTCAATATTTGTTGCATGAACAAGTAGTTTTCTTGCAGGTTCAAGTAGCACAACAAATAATGACTTCACCAGCACCTTCAGCTTCACTTCTCACCCTTCATCGACCTTATTTTCCTCAAAATTTCCATTAGCGTTGTTTTTAGATTTTTCATCTTCATACTGTGAGAAAATATTAGAGGTGAAATACAAGCTTCTCAATAGTTTATGAGCTTTTACAAGGGGTTGGAAACCTTCCAATCATCCAAACACACCTTCACTCCACCTTCCATACACTTTTCTCACCCATTTTTGGCCTCATATTTCCCTCGGATTGTTTCCTGTAGCAATTCAGGACTTTCCTATAGCACTATAGGTAACCTGTAGCAACACTTAAAGCAGCACCTTTGGGCCCCTCCTTAAGCCCATAAACCACCATCCACATCCTCTGGAACTTTCAAAACCACCCAGACACCTTCAACCTTGCACCCATGAGTTCAATCCCTTCATAAGCCACCTTAGCGCTTTCTCCTCCTAGCTGCAAAACAATTCATTTACAAGCATAGTTAGGTCATGATTAGCTGCATGATTAAAATCATGATAGATAGAACATAGAGTAGAGAAAGTTTTTTTAGCCATTTGTCCCACCAAAGTGTGATTAGGTTAGTTTGCTTTATGCAATTTCAATTCAGCAATTTGCTTCATGCAAGATGCCTAGTTTACTTCCATTTCTTATCATAGCTCAATGTGTAGATTTCTTTCATTGCAGAGTAGTTATATGTACTTTATTGTTGTATAATAGGTATTTTATTTTTGATATAGTAATGGATTTGAATCATTTGTATCCCCTAAATTCAGAAGTGTGATAAAATTCATTCAGAAACCCTAGAAATAGCACCCTTTCGTAGAGCTCAGAAGAGGATGACATGAGTAGAATGAATCTGTTGTTTATATAACACTGTCACCTCCAATTTTGTATGAACCCTAGGTTGATAAAGTAAAGTAGTGCAGAATCTGGAAGTTGCAACATTCTTGGTGCAATACCAGGGCTCACCAGACTTAACAAGTTATTTTTATGAATAATACAATAAAACATCAAAGTAAACACATTGTTGCCTACACAAATATACAGATCAAGTACTGAAGAAATAAGCACATTCAACAAAGGAAGCATGAGATTTTTTAGAAAAATGTCCCTGGAAAATCCCAAAGTAGGAAAATGGGTTTAAAAGCTTTTGAGGATTTTATTATTATGCAGATTTCTAAATACAAACTAGGGTACCGATAGTGGTTTACCCAATAGATAAAATCCCGGCCCAAGTACCTCTATCTCTAGAGACAAATATTATGGCTATTTCAGGTTAGAATGAAGAACCCCACAGGTGTCTATGCAGTCCCCAGCAAGCTCTATGCTAAGACTACGCCACCCTTTAGTGTGGTTGCGTCACCCTTTCCTATCTACTGAGTACGAGCCCGATATGGCCCACTGAAACCTCAACGTTTCCCTTGCTGGCTCTGCGTCATCTACTCTAGGCCTGTGTCACCCCTCTGGGCCTGCGTGAGCCTATGCGCTGGCTCTACATGCGACAGGTTTGGCCTGCATCACCCCTTTGTTAGAATCACGATTTCCGTTAGACCAAAACCCGCAGGCGTTAGTCTTCGCTACAAGATTTAGGATCCATGAGAGGCGGTTAGTCCATGTCGCAAAACACACGGGGAGCATTGAACCCAATGTCCAACAATCTCCCCCCCAACGTGAGTCGGGTTATTTTCGAACTCGAGACATGTCTCTCTGATACCACTTGTTGGAATCACGATTTCCATTAGACCAAAACCCGCAGGCATTAGTCTACGCTACAATCGCCAGAGTTAGGATCCATGAGAGGTGGTTAGTCCATGCCGTTAAACACATGGGGAGAGTTGAACCCAATGTCAAACACCCTGCTGGGCCTACTCTACTCTCTAGTGATGATATGCCTTTCTACTATTGTATGCTCAACCTTGGATTAGAAATCCCACTACCGAACTTCCCCTCACTAGACTGCAACTCACTCAAAAATTCTTAGCAAACTGTGCCCCAGAATTTCGACTTAGCTCAAGTGCTACCACTCTGTGTGTCTTCTCCAGCTAACCCCAAGCCTTCCTTTAATACTTTTCCTATTGAACATTCAAATATCGTGATTTAATCTCTAATCAACGACTAAAATTAGAAAAGGCTTGACCCTCATCACTTAGAACATTCTCGCCACATGTTTAAATCAATTCAATTTAATTATTTAATTTCACTAAGTTAGACTTAGGGAATCCATTAAAATAATTAATTATTTGAATAACTTAAGTTATGGGCATAATTTCTCGAAACAATTTCTAGCTCTTAGAGATCTCATGTGTTCTAGCCCCTCCACAAAGTTTCAGATCTAGAGCACATCCGATGCTACCCAAAAATCAACACTTGGATTATGAAATGGAATTTATTGGAGTGGTAGGAGACAAAAGATCAAAAGTACCCATCAACGAGGTATACATTCTGACTCCTCAATTCTCCACGGCCTGCTTGGAATTCTTCACCAAGGGAACAATAGAATCAATGGATGCATTGAATCTTTTTAGAGAATAATCCATCTGATCAACAGTAACAATTCTCCCTTCACAGGGAAAGGATATGATGTGAAATAATGATGATATAATGGCATCCATTTCATAAATCCAATTTCGTCCCAATAGAATATTATAGTCCAAATTATCATCAACTATTTCCACCTCGATATTGACCACCTTTCCCCCAACACAGATAGGAAAGGATGGAACAATGCCATGCGACCTATGAGAATGACCATCAAATACAATAAAGAGAGTAGGTGAAGGGAAATCTTGAGGATACCTGATAGATTTCCAACATGCAATGCAAATGATGCATGTGGAAGCTCCCTCACTAACTACAATTTGAAAAATAGTCATCTTCTGATATGTATATTTAGTCTGGAAATCCATGTGATGAGGGAGTATCTTATTAATATTTGACATGTCAAATGTAATAATAAGATATTTTTTTGGATCTATTGCCCCGATCGAAGTGAGAAACACACTCCTTTGTGTTGGGCATGACTGGAGTACCTCTAACGCAGACATCACACACTAAATTTGATACAAATATTCAATATTGGAGTAGTTCTAGGCAACCTTTGCATTAAGATTAATCGTCACACATTTTGTAGAGTCTTTCAACATCTGAGGTATAGGCTCAACTTCGGGCCTCTCAATATGGAGCGGCTCTAGAACATCAGGGGCGGCCTTAGCCTTAAAGGATTATGGTTCACCATAATCATGTGACCTTGTCACAACATCAACATGAGAACTCATCATGTATACATTTGATGGATTTCCCCTTCCTGGTTTTCTCCTGTGGGGGTTCCAGTATTAGCATTCACACCAACGACGATTTGTTGCCCTTAGAGAAAAGGGTTTGTTAGAACATCCTAGGAGCTAGAAGAACCCTGCTGAGCTAAAAAGTGCTGAGAATCTTGAATCTTAGGGTAAATATGAGTTAATGGTCTCTAGTGAAAGCAAACTCAACTTTTGTTTTTTACTCTTTTTTTCCCTCCCTAGTATTATTACTAGGTTTTTTCATAGTACCCTTCCCATCCTTATATTTGTTCTTATTACATCCCTTTTTCTTCCCATCATATTTTTTATTTCCTTTGGGTTTAGAAGATTGGATAATGTTAATAGTTAATGGTTGAGAAGACATAGGAACTGAAGACAATGCCTAAATTGAAGAAGCAGTTTGTAAAGAAAACTACTGCAATTGATTTAACAGGTTATCCGTACTGTTATTGATCGATCCGACTAGCCTATAGGCATGGGGACCTGTATTTGGTTTGGATAAATCTATCTTGGACTGATGAGCATCAGCAAAAATATTATAAAGAATTCCATACTGATAATATATAATTTCTAATTGTTGGGCTCTAAACGTAGCTTGCTCCTCAGTGAAAACCCCAGAGAGTGGTACATCCTTCAATATTCCTGGTTTAAAATATTTTAATAACCATTCTAGAATTAATTCATTAGGAATATAGGCTTTGATGAGCCTCTTGCTTCTTCACCATTCCTGAATATGATCAGAAATGTGAGTTGCCTTATCTTGTTGGAAACTAGCTAATAGCTTAGTTCCAACTTCATATAGAACGAGAAACTGAAAATGGTTCAAGAACATAGTAGCCAACTCACCAAATGAAGAAAATGTATTCCCACTAAGATCTATATACCACTTGGCAGCATTTCCAGTTAAGGTGTGTTGGAACAATCTTAACCTGATTGAATCGTGAATTAGGGAGTTAGATGAAGACCATAAATGGAAATTTGTTACATGGTTAGCTAGATCCTCTCCATAATTTCCTTCAAATTTTGGAATATCTGATGGAATTTTGGTGAGAATTGGAGGCAAAGCCAAGCTATATTGGATTTGGTCGTTAGTCAATTTTGAAAGATCTGAAAAATTTAGGGTTACCATAAATGTTAAGCATGGAGGAGCTTGAGAATTCCACACACCATGAGTAGGATTCCCAACCTTTTGAAAAGAATAACCTAGATTTGCAGAGGCACCAGGTTGCCAAGGATCATTTATATAAGACACTGAATCATAAGGAAAAACTTGTGGTCTAGAAAAATTTGGAGTATGACCTCCTCCTATCGAAGGGTTACCATAATTGGTAAAATTTCCCCCAAGTGAAGTACTGAAAGGATAGGAAAGCCCTTGGTAAGGGTTCCATGCATTGGTGAAGGGAGAAAAAACCTAAGAGGTTCCTACGGAGGAGAAATTCATGTTCCCCATGTTTATGAGGAACAAACTAATTCCTGGTTCCTAAACCACTAAAAGCAGGGTTAGTCCATCCTTGAAAAGGATTAAAGACTTGACCTCCTTGAAAAGGATTAAAACCCTTACCTTGAGCGGAGAAAGGAAGAGAGCCTAAAGAAGGGTTAGAATGAGGGATATGACCACTCCCAAAGGAAAACCCTGGAAAGATGTGAAACCACTAGCCATAGAAGACATAGGTGTGGAAACAGTGGAATAAATGGTTAAAGGAAATGAGGGAATAACATTATAAGGCATCTCAAAACAAATGGAACCAGTCTAGGAAGCAAAATCTTGGGTGCCCCCACTCGAAGATGGAATGGAGGTAGAGACAAATAAGGAATTACTAGGGGTGATAGTAGATATAGCAATTGTACCTCCTCCTTCAACTAAAAGAGGAGTATGCACAATAGTAGTACTCATAGCCAAAATCGTGCTCCCAACAATGGGCATCGAAAGAAAAGAAGCATAAAAACCAAGGCTTGCTGGCATGTGAGTCGGGGTCCCAACATATAGTAAAAAATATGGAAAACTAGGAGTAAGAGGTGAAGAAAGAGTCACAGGGTACTCAGGAATATCTTCAACTTAAACCTCATCTTCTGACTGGAGTGTTCCTACCCAAATCACAACTTACACTAGGACCACCCTATGAAACTATAGCCTCAAGCAGAGGATCAATCTATGATGTGTTCACTGCTAATGATTGAAAATCACCAGGATAATTGCTCCCATTCTTTCTAGGAGAAGGCTCGACACTTGCAGGTGAAATCCCACGAAGCCTCCTCGACCGACGAACTGGTCAATCGACCAATTTTAATTATTAAGAGAAATTGTAAAGTCTCGAAATTTCCCTAAATATGCAACCAATCAAGCTACTTTTAGTTATTTCTACTCCAGGTGATTAACAACAGACACCAAAATACAAGAAATGGAATATAAGTACCTTCCAAAAATAGTCCAGTGTAATTATGCCCATGGCCTACTAGTGAAGGTAATATAAATAGCTACGCTGACCTCCAAAAAAAATCATGTAAGTTCTAACCCTGTACAGAAATTATCTGCAAACAAATTCCCTTAAAAACAAAAAATAAACAATAGCGAGAGATTAAAACATAAAACAGATATACACAAATATTTTCCCTTGGATCCCAAACCGGGACTACTAGCTTAATTTTTCATTATATTCCTTTTAGTGTTACAACACATATGTATACATGCCGAAGCATTCATAAACCCAGCATGAGATGAAAACCATCATGCCCAAAACCATGTGCAAACCCATGCACAAAACCATAGAAGGGTACGCCCACCTAAAATAGGGTCCAATTTTCTTTTCCTAGGGATTTTCCCCTGACCCTGTGCAGGGGGGCTACCACCCCCCTGCAAACCCTCCCGCTTGTTGCTTTATTTCCACAGGGGGGCACATGATATCTTATTCATTGATCCATCCCTGTAACACCAATTGCTTCTCTAAACCAAGAGAACTTCTTAGTGCTCATAGACTTCGTCAATGCATATGCAACATTCTTCAAAGCATCCACCTTTACCAGCAACACCTTTTTATCCTCAACCATATCTATTACAAAGTGATATTGAACATCAATGTGCTTTGTATTTGAATGATAAACAAGGTTCTTAGCTAGTAAAATTTCACTTTTTTTATCACATTATATCTTTATAGCTTGCTGCACTAACCCCATACTTGAATACAATCTCTGCAACCAAACTGCTTCCTTGCTTGCATGAGTGATTGCCATGTATTATTCCTATGTAGTTGACAGAGCCACTATAGACTACCTTTTACTCATCCAACTAACTGCACCTCCAAATAGGCTAACCACATACCCACTTGTAGATTTTCTTTGGTCTAGATCTCTAGCCCAGTCTGCATCAACAAAACCACATATGTCCAAAACTTTGTCTGATCTTGGTCTTCCCTGGTAGCACAAACCATAATCACTAGTGCCACACAAATTTATGAAAACCCACTTCACTACTGTAAAATGCTCCTTCCCTGGTTTTGACATAGACTTTCTCAATAATCCCACTGCATGTGCAATGTCTGGTCTAGTACATACCATTTCATACATTAGTCTACCCACTGCAATTTTGTATGGAACATGGGACATATCCTCCTGTTCTTCTTGTGTCTTGAGACACTGTTCAACAGATAGATTTACACCTACAGGAATAGGAACCTTCACTAGTTTACTATCCTACATATTGAACCTATGCAATATTTTCTCGACATACTTCCTTTATTTTAACCAGAGCTTCCTCCTTACTTTATCTCTCTTAATTTCCATGCCCAAAATATATTTTGCAACACAAATATCCTCCATGTCGATTTGGAGAACAATTAGTTCTTCAAATCTTGGATAATTTCTTTGTCATTTCCAATCAGAAACATATCATCCACATACAAGACCAAATAAATAACACGGTCACCAATTAATTTAAAATACACACAGTGATCCTCTTTTCTTCTGGTGAAGCCAAGTCCCCGTATATAGGTATCAAATTTCTGATACCACATATTTGGTAAATTTTTGAACCCATAAATAGACTTTTTTAACCTGTATACTAGTTCTTTCTTACCCTTCACTGCAAAACCTTTAGGTTGCTTCATGTAGATCCCCTCTTCCAAATCCCCATGAAGAAATGTTGTCTTCACATCCATCTGTTCTACCTCAAAATCAAATGCAATAGCAACAAATAAAAGTAATCTAATAGAATTAACCTTGGAAATAGGATAAAAATATCATTAAAATAAATTCCTAGCACCTCAGAATAACCTTTTGCTACCAACCAAGATTTTTGTTTTTCCAACTTGCCTTCTGCATTGTTCTTCTTCTTAAACACCCATTTTCTCCCAATGGGCTTCCTTCCAACCACCAAATCCACTAGATCCCATGCCTCATTTTTGTGCAAAGATTCCATTTCATCAACCATGGCCTCCTTCCAAAATTTTCCATCCTCTGAATCAACTGCCTCCCTCACAGTTATGGGATCATCATCAGTGATAGTTAAAGAAAATTTTAAACAGAAAGCATATGGACTATACCTTTCTTGTTTCCTTCTTTCTCGAACTGATCTTCTCACACCTGGATTTTGTGGCTCTACCTCTTCTGAATCTTTTTTCTATTGTAGAGTCTAATTCTTCCTCCTTTAGCTCAAAATATATATTCTCAGGTTCCTTTGGTAGGACTTCATGTTTAACAGCATATTTCACCTCTCTAAACACCACATCTCGGTTGTACACAACTGTTATGCGGAATTGCGATCTACGGATAAACCAAATTCCCTAAGTGTGGTGCTAGTCACTTAGAACAACAGAGGAAAGAATTAGTATCACTTTCTCTAAAACAAGAAAATATACAGAATGGTAAAGGATCCTACTTGTGATTCAATCGCTTCTCCTTATCCTTTTGTTGTTTTTTTTGTCGCTCTCAATCCAACTCAAAACGCCAGATCGATTCCTGCAAACACAAACATAGAACAAAAAACAACATGAAATATACATATATCTACTTATCTTACTCAATCAAATCAATTAGACATGAAATACATATATCATTCAAGAATCCACTGCACAATAGATAGAGACATATGTATGGGAAAATGAACAATAATGTTTATTAAAGAGTAGAAGTGGGAGGTTACAACCAATGATCGATTTGTTTCCAACCAAACCCAACTTCATTCTAGCCTCATCTCATCCAACATCATATCAAAAGTGTAACAGTACTTTCACTCTCTCAAATGATAATCCAACATCATAACTTTACCAAATTTCTCCCTTCCCTAGCACTAGAATGAGTGCTCAATTTAAAGGGAAACTGATGGTAGTTTCTCAATGAATGAATTTATAATAATAAGCAATACATGTTCCCAGGTTGAGAGGTCTTATATGGACACTTGGATTCGAAGTTTGACACATATGGAATCCTATAGAAAGCACTGGCCATGTGGAGATTCCCGGAACAATGAGAATTCTTCTCCCAAGTGAGAAACACACTCTTGAATTTTGGGAAGTGCATTGTAGTGCACCCTTGAATGGATGATTTTGCATTGCAATGCACTTAGTCCTTTTAGAGGCTGTGTTGGTGATTCAATAAGTGATATAACATATACTTCAAACCTTTTAAATCTCACATTAGATGCCATGAATGAATTGTTCTTCTCTTAGGGCATATATCAATTGAAATATAAGGGGATGATAGACCCTATTTCATTGGTCCTGGGGATGATGTCTAGTTTGACCAGGTCTTGGGGGATGATGCCCAAATTGGCCTGTAACAGTTACACCCTAAAGCATGTAGTCAAAATAATAATAATAGTATTTGGATAAGATGCTTTATGATGCGATGAGTTGGAACTAAAGTGGAGTGGTGACTTGCATCAATCTTACAATACATTACATCATGATATTTTCATCCTGATCATGAATTTCTGAGGGAGGTATTCCCATGCTTAGCACATAAACTATCTACTAACATGTACATAGTTCATAAAGTCATATACATTGGAATGTTGCCCAATACAGAAATGCATACAGATATAGGCCCATGTTAGGATGATGATATATATGTAAAGTCATCATACAGATGATGTGTACAAAAATCCTGAAATCGTAACCCGGATGGATGAAACTAGATATGGGGTCTTCTTATATCATTCACTCGATTGTTCGGGTACAAGTCTAGCCAGGTGAATATATGATTTCTAGTCGAACATGGAAATACATCATTTGATTACTAGCCAATGATGTGAGATGTTAAAAAACACGAGAGAACCACCATTAATGTTAATGGCTCTCAAGGTACTGCAGTACTATTTGTAAGGTGTGAATATATGACTTGATGTCAAATGCCAAACAAAATCATTCGGTCAAAGGTCTGGAAGCGAGGAAATTTTCGATGATATAACAACCCTCATGGTACTGGAAGATGATTTTTCTAATTAAACTTCGTAGATGATGAGATGATGTCGACAAGAAGCCACTTTATCGCGAAATGAGAGTTACTAATTTCATAGACATAATGTGACTTGATATAGCAATGTTCAGGGATGACTGTCATGAAAATAAAGGTTTAGGAGTATTGGAGAAGGATGAGTATTCACTGGATGACTTCTCTTGAACATATCGACGACACCGAGATGAGTTGGCAGCATCGACCCAAAACCAAAGTGAAGGTATAATGAACCATAGGTATGAATGAACCATCAAGAATATTACCCAACCCAAAATTCACAATGATGGAGTGAAAGTGTCATGTTCAAGAGTGACTTGCTACCATAAAGTGTTATGTTCGCTTTCCCAAATTTTCCCCAGTCATTTGTCACCTAATACCTCTTTATTTTTTAACAAGCTTGAGGAGGATAACATATTATTTATCTATAATTTAACCCTTCAAGTGAATGCATCACTATTTAATAATTTAACGAGTCTAATGATAAATGAAACTCATTTCTTTCCATGATCGACAAGCCCATCACTATTTTATGTTTTAACGAGACCAACGACAGTGACAACCTGATCCTTTTTCATATTTACAGAGTTTGAAAAAGAGGAAAAAAGAAAAATCCATGAGTCATTTTTTGTAAATTTTTCGCTCAGGTCTGAAAAAGTGTAAAATGATACCTGAGAGAACCTCCTATCCATGTTCAACTAAGGTTTTCCTTTTTCATAAATAATCTATCTCAGTTTGGAAAAGGGTTAAAATTATACTGAGTATATGTCGTTTCATTTACTTTTACGAGCTCGAAAAGACAAGTACTCGGCAATATTTTCACATCATCGGAGTCTGAAAAGAGATAAAAGAAGACTCGAGGGGTTCCTTTTTCGCCGTTATCGAAGCTCCAAAAAGAGATAAAAGTGTGCTTCAAGTCCTTTTTCATTTTTCTCAAAGCTTTAAAATAAGGATAAAAGTATGCTTTGTGGTCAAATCATTCTTGAATAAGTATGCACGACTAATCCTCTACATCAACTATAAAACCTATTCAGAACAACATCAAATGGATTAAAAATACCTATTTCATAGAAAAAAATGAATAAAAACCATAGTCACAACATTAAATATGATTTGGAATAATCAAATGACTAATTAAAAGTGTTTTTACCATTTGAAATTTGGAGCTTTAAACCAGTTTTTGCCTTGAACTTTAGCGGTTGATTGGGTGCAATAGGTAAGAATGTTTTGACCATTTTTTATTTTTATTTTCTATCTATTTATTTGTTTTTAGTGTTTTCTTATGTTTATTGTGCATTGCTATTCAATTATGTGATGTGAATTGAAAATATGTCTTTACATGTGTTGCAAATGTTTGTTAATAACATAATTCGCTAAGTAATCAGTTAATGTATTCAAGTTTCTAGAAATGTGTTGATATTGAATGAAATCAAAATGTCTTTCCAAAAGTTGAACTCTTTGAAACATATGATGCAGCGTTGAATTTCTGACAGTATAAACACTAGTAAGTTGCAATACCACAAGTTGTGAGTCTAACCTAATGATGATGCAGTTAATACCAAATGAAATGGCATGAGAGAGAAGTTTGATCAACATGCTATACTCACTGATATTGTTTGTAGATTGACCGATATAAATCCATTGAAAACTCACTAACTCACTGTTCGGAGAAAAAATGTCCCACGCTGCAGAGGATAGATTCCGAGTACTATGACTAGCACCATCAGCATACCCAATGAATGGTTCCAAAGATTTAGACATCTGCGATGAAATGTATAGCATATTACTAACTTCAAGAAAACTCTAGAAAAACAAACAAAGGCAGTAAATGCAAATCAACAACATATATAAAATATAATACAACTAATTACTACGCTCATGTTCAACCATAGTAACTTTTGAGATACAACCCATTTTGGGGCCGCGGAAATGGAATTCCATCATAATCTACCAACTCGTAGGCGCCCTTAGCAAGAAATCTTTTGAAAATATAGGGGCCCTACCATAACGTCTCCAATTTCCCTGTACCTATTACATCAGCTTCCTGATCATAAAGAAGGACCAGGTCACCCTCTTAAAATATGTGAGGCTGGACATGCTTGTCGTATTGCACCTTTATACGTCTCTTATGCACTTCATTGGCCAATGCAACTTCACGATGCGTTTCATCAAGATGGATGAGGTTAAAAAGACACGCTTCTTCAGAAGAGGTTTCAGGTAACAAGTCAATTGCGAGTTTTAATGACGGTATTTCACATTGGATAAGAAAGATAGCTTCCAGACCATACACCAATTGAAAGGGGGTAAATCTAGTTGTGTTTCTCACCGAGGTTCGGTACGCCCACAAAGCTAAGTACATGATCAAATGCCAATTTTTTTTATGAACTCCTATCATTAATTGAAGCATTCGTTTAATAATCTTGTTAATAGCCTCAACTTGTCCGTTTGATTTTGGATAATAAGGAGTAGAACTATCATGCGACAATCCTAATTTGACAGTCAAATCATTCATCATGTGATTTCGAAAATGCTTACCATGATCTACGACTATAGCCTATGGAACACCAAACTGTGAGATGACATGATTTAAAAAGAATAATGTAGTTGTTTTGCATGTGTTATTGAATGTAGGCATCGCTTCAGCCCACTTGGTAAAGTAGCCTACTGCTACAATAATATAACCATGCCCCCCCTGACGAACGAGGGTTGCAGGTAATGAATTCAATGCCCCATTTTGAAAATGGTCCCAAAATGATAACAAGATGCATCAGTGCTAGCAGCTTGTGGACTTTACGATCAAATATCTGGCACACATGACAACTTTTGATCGTGAGGATGTAGTCGCGAAATATGGTAGTCCAAAAGTAACCAACGCAGAGTATCTTCTGTGCGATAGAATGTCTAGAAAAGTGTCCACCACAAGCCCAAACATGACAATCATTTAAAACATTTTTTTCCTCCTCATGAGTGAGGTACCTCCTTAAAATCACATCGACACCACGACGATAAAGTGTATCGCCGACGATTAGATAATATTTGGCTTGGTATCGAATATGTCGCTATTCAATGCGAGAGGTATCAAGCCGCAAATTCCGCGTCACGAGATACATGATAAAATCCCCATACCAAGGATCTGATGATCTAATTAGAAATAGAGACTCATCAGGAATTGATGGTTCTGATGCAGTAGCAGTAATATCAGAGGGAAGGTCGCAGAGAAGATCAGCCAAAACTAAAACTTCTTTGACTTGGATTTGATGAATTTCAAATCAAAATCCTACAAAATGAAAATCCATTTTGAATAATTTCCCCCCAAAAATTGACGTGATAGAATGTAAGTCACAGGGTTGTAATTCAAAATGAAAATGGTCTTCGAGAACATGATATAGTGGTGAAATATTTGGACATCTTGAACGGCTGCCAAGGCAATATTTTTAACCTATGAATACTTCATTTCCATATCATTAAGATTACGACTCAAATAATATATCAGATGTTATATCCCATCTTCTACTTGGACCAATACCATAACAATGGTCATATCATCCATGAAGATATATAATAAATAATCACTCTGATAATTGGGGGGATACATTAATGATGCCTAGACAAGTGTGTCCTTGACAACATCAAATGAATCTTGTGCAACCTTATCCCAATGGAAGGGAATCCCCTTTTTCAAGAGAAGAGTAAATCCTTTATCCATTTCGACGTAGTTGGGTATCATCCTCCTTAGGAAGTTAGCCTTTCCTTGAAGTTTCTATAACTAAAGAAAATTTATTGGTGTAGGAAAATCAATAATGGTTTGGACCTTCAATGGGTCGATTTGAATTCCTTCTTTTGAGACGAAGAATCCTAGAAAACAACTTGAACCAACAAAAAACACACATTTATGTGGATTGAGGCATATTTTCTAGTGTTGGCATCGTAGAAATATAGCTTTCAAATGCATCGGGTGATCAGTTCAGTTTCGTGCATGCACGAGTAAATCATTTAGATGAGGTTTAATGATGTGCTTGATGTTATTGAAAGCATAATCCATTGCCCTATGAAATGTTTCCCCAGCATTATTTAAACCAAATGGGAGTTTCTGGTAAATGAATGTGCCTCAGGGATAGATAAATGTTGTCTTATATTGGTCCTCTGGGCAGATATTGATTTGATTGTAGCCAGAAAATCCATCCATGAATGAAAATATTTCGCATAAGCACAATTGTCAATAATCTGGTTGATAAAGGGAGTAGGATAGTTGTCTTTTGGACAAGCAATATTGATATCCCGATAATCGATGCACACTCTAATGGTCCCTTGTTTCTTCATAAGAGGAAAAATGTTGGAAACCTAATCAGTAAGAAGAATAGGGTAAATGAAACCAGCACGTAAAAAAATTTCAACTTCTGCTTTAATGGCAACAACCTTCATCAGATGAACAGGATGAAGGTGTTGACGTATCAGTTTGACATCAGGGTACATGTTAATGGTGTATTAAATGATACTAGTATCTATGCCTGACATTTCCTCGTAAGACCAAGCAAATGCATCACGAAATTCATGAAAGAGAGAGCAATAAGTTTCTAGTTCTGATGGAGAACAACACACGCCGACATGAATGTTTTCTACAACGTCAGGTTTGGTCAAAATATCGAGAAATGGTTTCTTAAATATTTGATATTTTTTTATCGGATTCAAATGCATTAATAGGAAAATAATTCGAAAAGAACATTTTTATCAGTGGGTGATATAGTTCAATGATATTATCTTCTTTGTAATCCTGAAGATGGGAGCGATGATGATGATCTTCCCATGGTTCTCCTTCTGGCATCTTGGATTCCACAATATTATCATCTGTCAAGAAAGTGGATGAAAAAGGATCATATGGAGTACCAAAATATAATGAACGATTAACCCAAACAAAAATCGATTATAATTTCAGATTCATCGCCGAAGACATGTAGATTTATTGCTATGCCAACTCAATTGGGCTAGGTGATAAAAATCCATCCAACTTAACAATTTCAGAATCACCCATAATCTTCCTTAAGCAGGTCTCTATGTTTGAAATTTCTTCTGACATTGCAGGTGGCAGTAATGCAAAGGTCCCTAGGAGGCAAGAATCCTTTAAGAGTCCTACACCAATGTTGTGAAGTGCTAGTTGGGGTGTGTGAACTAATGGAATGCTTCAAGTTACTTGGGAACTGGAGGCAAAGAGGGATATTTGATTGATGATTGTGATAACACCTTTATGTGGAAAGGTAGTCATTCTAAAATATGTAGAGATGATCACAGTCACAGCATATACCCATGGCCTTCCGAGTAAAATGTTGTAATCAAGGGGTCTGTCAACGACCTCAACTTCAACATTTACTATTTTTCCCACTAGTTTGATATGCAGGTTATAGATGATACAGCAAGGCTTATATGTATGCCCATCGAAAGCTTTCAATGTCGTAGGCAATTGAGATACACGTGAGAGCCAAGTGAATTCCAGTAGTTTAGAGACATAATGCACGTAGATGCTCCCTAATCAATAATAGTACAGTGAATGAGGTGATTGAGAACATTTACGTGTATGGAGAATGCCAATTCTGCTGGTAATTGTGGCACATAGCCCATATGATTAAAAACATCAATACTGGAATATGTTGGATCGATTCCACCAATTTTTGAAAACAAATCCTACTTCTAGGAGGGAAAATTTTGAAGTACCTCAAGCGTCAACATGTTGGAAATACTGAGACGGGGGGTGAATCAATATTCCTTTCAGTTAGAGCATTAGTTAATCTTCACTTATTATCACTGTTTGTACAATGATAGCAGTAAACAAAAGGAACACAAATGCACACATTTTTTAAGGTGGAAACCCACTCCGAGACAAAACCACCTAATTCTTTTCTAATAGTCCTTTAATATTCAAATCCAATTTAAAATAAAGCTCCAACTTCCTAGAATCTAGAAAAGCATTCTTCTCCAGCTCCCACGGGATGGACGCTCCAACGCCTGAGATTCTTCAGTAGTCAAATGAACGGATGCCCCAACACCCAATGAGCTACAAATCACCCTAGCACCACCCTACCACCCTAAATTTTTCACAGGATTGAACCTATTGGTGACTTCATGCACTAGCCTAGCACCACCCTACCACCCTATAGAAGAATAAAAGAAGAATGGACTCTCGTACCAGGGAAAATGGTCCACTTTACAATGATATAGAATGATGTAGAAGAAGAAGACATAATATATGATAACCCCAACTATAACACAACCACCTAATTATGATCCTAGACCTCCCGAAACTTCCTCTTCAACTCTTGTCAGATAGACACTAGTACAATTTTTACAACAATGTATTTACAATGACTTAGTACAATGATACATTTACAGTGACTGTATGCAGTGCTGCCCACTTGAAGAATTCATGTGATGAACTTCTTGCTACTGTTATACACCTTGATTTCTTCTCTTGTCATGCTACCCTCTGCTGTACCTTGCTTTTCTTTGCTGCCCTAGAAAGTCTGGTCCTTTGCAACCCTTGACAACACATGATCTAGCTTTTTCTTGCCTTCTAGGAGCTCGATATTGAATCTTGTGTATCTTTGTTATTTAAAATCCCCAATATGTGATTTTTGGCCCTGTCTTAGTCATCTAAGTCTTCTTTCCAATTCCATAAATCTGACCTAATTTGGATTCTTCAAGAGAGAGCTATGCCCAATCTCTCACAATGCCCTAATTATGTATTATTTCAATAGAGCGAACTTGTATGGCATGCCATGTGTCACTATTTCTTCATTCAGATCTGAAATTGATACAGCGAAAAATAAAGTCCGTGCACTATCTGCCACTTTTTATATAATTCCAATCCGATACTCAGAGAGAGATTTATGACGATTTTTCCAAGGTCACTTCTTTGAGATGAATTTTAGGAGCCCGCAAAAACACTGACTTCCAAAGATAATATCTCCGAAAATATTGCGTACCTTGATTTGAAATTTTTATAGGAGCTTCCTCAGGATTTTTGTTTCACCTTTTAAAAATTTCAGCTTCTAAACCTTTGTAGAAAAAAATTTAGAGCGAAAATTCCACGATGACCTATTTCAGATAGCAAAATCCTTGCATAAGGAGGATATGAGGATCACAATTTATATAAATTCTTAGGTTGAGAGGGGATTCAACAAGCGAACATGGGAGGGATTTTAGAAGCTTAAAAATTATTAATTATTGAATTTTAAATGACCCATGCCACAACCCTATGGGGTTTTAGCCCACTAACTAGGGTTGCAAACTTCAAACATGAATATCTCTCAAACCGTGAATAATTACGTGGCATGCCATATATCAACGGAAACATATTGAAAAGTAGAAACCATCAAAAGAATTATTGACCCAGAATATAGTGATTTAGTAGTTCAAAATTCCCATGCAATATTGGGGTGGCCCCTGGTGCTGCTTGGGTTGACATCAATGACAACCACTGATCAACAATCTCCCCCTTTGACATTGATGGCAACACAAGTACTCCCCCTACGATCATGACACCTCTTCCTACAACATTCTCTCCCCCTTTGACATCAATGGAAAAGGGTAACTCCCCCTGACACACAACCATCCTGCAGACCTGTACACACTACCACTCCCCCTTTATATTATGAATAAGGAAAATCTAATGAGAACTTGGGAGAATCCAAAGCTTATGGAAAATATATTCAAATGATTCATGAGGTAAAGGTTTAGTGAATATATTAGTGATTTTTTCTTTTGTACTAACATATTCAAGTTTGATATTCTTTTCAGCGACTTGTTCTCTAACAAAATGATATTTTATCGGAATTTGTTTTGTTTTTTAATGCATGACAGGATTCTTGGAGATGTTGATGGCATTGGTGTTGTCACAAAATATAGGAATAGGCTCACTGAATTGTACTTGAAGATCTTGCAAAGTTTGTTTCATCCAAAGGACTTGAGTACAACATGATGCCGCTGCAATGTATTCTGATTCCATTATAGATAACGAGATTGAGGTTTGATTTTTTCTCAACGATGATACGAGACAACCACCTAGATAGAATGCTGCTCCACTAGTACTCTTACGATCATCAACGCTTCCTACCCAATCTGCATCTATAAAGGCTTGAATAATGAGATTGTTACCCTTGGGATACCACAAGCCATATTCTTCTGTGCCCTTTAGATATCGAAGAATTCTTTTGACGGCAATAATATGTGATTCTTTTGGTGCTACTTGGAATCTTGCTACTTGTCCAACTGCTTACATAACATCTTGTCAGGAGGCTGTTACATATAGAAGAATACCAATCATAGATTTGTACAACCTCTGATCCACATCATTAGATGAGTCGTCTATGCTCAATTTGCAACCTGTTACCATCAGAGTAAGGACGGGTTTGCAATCTTCCATTTTGAATTTCTTGAGCATTTCATTGATGTACTTGGCTTGACATATAAATATTCCTTTCTCTTGCTGAGATATTTGAAGCCCTAAGAAGTATGTCAACTCACCAAGTAAATACATCTCGAACTCACTTTGCATCTTTGTAGAAAATTTCTTACTTAGTCGATCATCATTGCTACCAAATATTATATCATCCACATATACCTCAACGATTGTTAAATTACCTTTATCTATTTGTACATAAAGAGTACTATCAAAAATACCTTTCTTGAACCCTTGTTGACATAGATATCCATCAAGACGAGCATACCATGCTCTGGGAGCCTACTTGAGACCATATAGAGCCTTCTTTAACCTGCAAACATAGTCTTCTTTTTTTGATAGTAGAAAACCTTTAGGTTGTTCGATGTAAACTTCTTCTTCTAATTCGCCATTCAGAAATGCTGACTTCACATCCATTTGGTAGACTTTGATTTTTCTTGAACATGCATGGGCGAAAAAAATTCGAATGGCTTCCATTCTGGAAACTGGTGCAAATGTTTCGTCGAAATCAATTCCTTCCACTTCTGCATAGCCTTTGCAAACCAATATTGCTTTGTTTCTGGTAACTTGTCCATCTTCATTCAATTTGTTCCTGAACCCCCATTTTGTCCCATTAAAATTTTTATCTTTTGGTCATGGAACTAATTCCCAGGTGTTATTCTTCTTGATTTGATCCAATTCTTCATTCATAGCTGCTACCCAATGTTCATTCTGGTTGGCTTCCTCAAAACTGCTAGGCTCAAAAGTTACTAGAAAAGCAATGTGAGATTGTTGTGATGAACGAAGTTGTTGACCTTCATTTATATCACCAATGATTTGATTTGATGGATGGTTCTTTTGAATCCATTCTTTTGTTCTCTTTGGATGAGCTTCTTGTTGTTGTTCTGGTATATCTTGATGATCATTATCTACTTCTTCCTGGTTTATAGTTGCTTCTTGTTCTATAATTTTCTTTGTTTCCTTTTCAGCCTCTATCTCAAGTTTCAAAGATTTTAGATCCACATCATTATTCGTTAGAACACCACCTTCGTCAAATGTAACATTTATGCTCTCCACTATCTATTTTCATCTTAGATTATAGCATTTATAGGCCTTTTTTTTCCGTGAGTAACCAACAAAGGTACCTTCATCAACACGTGATTCAAACTTACCCAAATTTTCATCTTCTCTTTTTATATAACATTTTCTTTCGAAGATTCTAAAATATTTTACATTAGCTAGTTTTCCTCTCCATAATTCATATGGGGTCTTGTTGCAATTATTTCTGAGAATACTTCGGTTGATAATGAAGATTTTTGTATCGATTTCTTGAAACCAGAATTTTTCATCCAATATTGAGTCCTTCAACATTGTTCTACCCAGTTCCTGTACGGTTCTGTTCTTTCTTTCAACAACTCCATTTTGCTGAGGTGTTCATGTTGTTGAAAATTGTCATTTTATTCCATTTTCGTCACAGTATTGTTGAAATAATTTGGAAGTGAATTCTCCGCCATTATCTGATCTTAGACACTTTATTTTCAAATCAGTTTCATTTTCAACCAACTCCTTGTAGACCTTAAAGCAATCAAATGCTTCAGAATTTTTCTTTAGGAAACTGACAGTTGTCATCCTGCTATAGTCATCTATCATTAACATGAAATGTAATTCTCCATATAAGCCTTTGGTTCTCATAGGACCACATAGATTAGTATGTATCAATTCCATTGGATGTGATGCAAAGTGTTATTTTGTTTTAAATTGGACTTTTATCTGCTTGCTGTGCCGACATGCCTCACATAGTATGTTGGAAGGTTTTGATATTTTCGGCATTTCTCATACTTCTTCCTTTTTTCTTATCCTGATAAGATTGTCAAAGTCTATGTGACCTATTCATTTGTACCATAACCAAATTTCATCTTCTTTAGCTAGTAGACATGCTTTAGTTGCTTCATATAGAACATATATGTCATTTGGAGCTCGACTTGTTGTAGCCACAATTTTACCATACCTGCATTTCCTGATTTCACATTTTGTGGAGTTGAATAGCATTGTGTGTCCGTGATCACACATTTGTCCAACACTGAGCAGATTGTGATTCGTGTTTTCAACCAATAGAACATTCTTGGCTCTAACATATTTTCTTCCGAAAGTGACGATACCTGATCCTATAACATTTGAAGATCCATCATTTCCAAAGGATACAGTTCCATCCTTCTTCTCTTTCAGGGATAAAAATTTCCTTCTATCTCTAGTAATATGCGTTGAGCAACCACTATCAACATACCACACATATTTTTTGTTTTGAGCCTTGAGAGCGAGAGAAAAATTATCAATCTTCTTCTTCTTCCATGTTCATTCATTCTATGGCTTCGAAGATTCTTCTGGAGGATTTACAATTCTGCAGTCTCACGCTATGTGCCCAAAGTTATGACATTTGTAACATTCCATATTATTTCTTAAATTTTCAAATCTATTGATGTTTCATTGAGCTCTGGGAGGTTCATATTTTAAGGATCTCTTGGAATTGTATTGGTTCCTAAGGTACGTGTGACATTCTACAGCTTTATGACCAAATTTTCCACATGAATAACAATAGCCATGAAAATTGTGTTGGTACCTAGATGGAGATATTCGTCGAGGAATCATCTTCCAAAGATGTTCTTGCGAATCTTGTCCAATGAAGTCTACATAAATGTCAGATCTCATAGGTTCATTGTATTTTTTTGTAGAAGGTCCTGATTCTTCTTCTTTGTAACCGAGGCCAGTTCTGTCATTGTAATATTGTTGATTGTTTATGATTTCTTCCAATGCCCTTGAGTTTTTGGCATAGTTTTGGACAATTTTTCCCTTCTTCACTTCCTTACGCAGCGAGACTACTTCAGCTTCTAATGCTTCCCTTTCTTGGTTTCTTTCTTCCAACTTCTTTTGAAGTGACTCTTCCATACATTTGTGTTCTTAAACTTCAGTTTTGAGACCTTGAAATTGTTCTTCAAGAGTATTGGAATGAGTATTATTAGCCTTGAGCTCTTTTATAAGCCTGATTGCCTCCTTAGAAAATTCTTCTATGGTCAACCCTTCTTCTTCATTGTTTGATACCTCTTGTTTATTGTGCTTGGCCATAAACAATACTTATTAGCTTTTTCTTCGTTGTCACTATCTTCATCGGATGATGAGCTATCTTCTTTAGAGATAAATTTCCTTTTTGATCATTTCTTTTTTCCTTTCTCGTTGAATTTCTTAAAGCCTTTCTTTCCTTTTGAGTTTCCATCACTTCTGTTTGGACATTTTGCTGCGAAATTCTGTAATATCCCAAAATGGGAATGCAACAGTGCATAAGCACAATACTGGAATAGAAGGGTGAAATTAAGTCATAAAATGTGTTGATAAACACATGTCCATAAAATTAATGAAACATCAGCAAAAATAAGTACTTCTACACCTTGTCAAGTGGGGAAAATGCAGCAAATAGACCCTGAAAACGTTATTTTTGGAGATATGCATTTTAACTGGGTGAAATAACACTTGGTTCCCTTAGAATATGGTCTTAGGCCCTCACATACAAAAGAGGAACTGAAACAAATCACTTTTGATAAGTTAAACATACCTCCCGACCTCAAATCAACTTAAAAATAACCAATTCCCATGATTTAAGCTATGCAGAATTTACTAAAGAAAATAATAGCGTTATTTTTTTAGGGTTTCTACAATATAATGATAGAAAAACATGGATATATAACTTAATGGAACAATATGATAAGAAAGTGAAGATCTAGCCTCCTTAATGCATTATAAAGACAACCTGGCAAGGGTTTCATGAAAGTACATGTATAAAAAGAGAAGATCTGAATATTCAACTCTGAAAATTGCAGAATTACAGAATAATTATAGTAATATAGCTGAATAATAAAAATTAGGGATGAGAATCCCTTCCTCTAGCTTTCCGGGAGAAGGGTTGGCCCTTTCCCTAGGAAACTAGCTCAAAAATAATGGTCTTAACCCTGCTGTAGCAACTCTATGCAAAATGATGCAGTTCCTGCAAGGGAATGCGCTGTAGGAGATGAGGAATAATTTGGCCTAATGCCAAGATGTGAAATGAACCCAGAAATATTCCTAGCTGATCTCTCAAGAGAAGGAAGGCACCCTCTACTGAGAAACAAACCTGGAAGTGGTGTTAACAAACCTCCATTGCAACACCCTACAACACAGCAATATTATGCTACAGAAATAATGCTAAGGCTGGAGAATGGTGCTTGGCCTCAAGCTTGGATGTGGAGCAATACCAAGTAGATCTCTCCCAAGAGGCCTCTCAAGGGAAGAGGTGGGATTCCCGCTCGGGAACACCCTGTGCTAAACAGCACTGCAACCCTGCTAAACAGCAAGAGGAAGCCAAGTCTAAACAGACCAATATCAAATGATCAAATCCAAAAACATGAATAAAAAAGGCTCCTATCCTCTACATCTATAGCAAGTGAAACTCTTCACATTGGGTCCCATCCATATGTGCCATCAAGCTCATGCAAGTTTTCCTCCACCAAAACTGCGTTGTCCGTCAAGGAGGTTCAATGTATTTAGACATCTTTGTTGACTTGGTCAAAGTTGACTGAATCAACATGATCCCATCTCTGTTCACACCCAAGGGTGCTCAAATTAGCTGCTTATTCTCACTTCTTTCACATTAGGAGTTTTATTGATCCTTCTAAAGAGGTTAATGGGCCTCCCTACCCATTTATTCACCTACCTAGTGATAAAACAACTATAATATTCCATTTAGCTTGAAGGCTAAAATTTTGGAATATTACAGTCCTCCCCTCCAAAATGTTGCTTGTCCTCAAGAAACTATATAAGGAGAGAAAAAATCCTCCCCTCCTCTTCTTGTGGCCTCCTCATCAGAGTCCCCACCATTGATCAAAATGATCTGCTACAAATCTACCCTCCAATGTTTCCTCCCAAGCATGTAAGACCATATGGTTCACATCATAGAAAGGTGGAAGGTGTAAGTGGAAACCACCTTGCTGTCCAATGGCCTCCTCAAGGTAGGAGTGATGAAAAACATGGGGAATATTATTCCCAATGAGTGACTCCCACACCCATGCTATCATCCAAATGAAATGAGCGAATCCAAGTAGCTCAAGAAGATCATCAACCCCAAGTTCATACAATGTGTTGGGGCTGCATAGAGAGATTGGATCCTCCCAACCAAGTGTTTTCTCTCTCCATTTATGATAAGTATGGGGCTGTTGCTGATATTGGGCTGAAATATCATGACCTCCAAGAGTGGCCCAAGCTACCCCACCAAACAAATAAACCATGAAGTGCCTCCTCCAAAAACTCAAGTTCTCCAAATGGCTCCTCCCACATGAAGAAAAGAGATGTAGTTTGGAAATCATGGGATGCCCATTGCTTCTCCTGAAACATGCATCATGCAAAGTAGGGAGAATAATACTCCCAATGGGCATCTCCAACTCATATCCCACTTTCCAAACAGAGCTCCCCATGAACATAGAAATATCAGCAATACATGGAAGCAAAAACCAATAGAAACAAGTTGTCATATGACAACCGGAAAGTGGATCAAGGTCCTGTTATTGCCTAAATCTACCTCAGGCTGAAAGAAGGCAGAGTTCAGGGTAACATCAAACCACGCTCAGTCTGGTAGCTAGCCCTACCAGAACAGGAGAGGGCTCTCTCCGGGTCAATATTAACAAAAATAATCGAAGGGTCTTGAGATGACTTGAAATAAAAGCTGATTTTAGGCTAGGTATATAAGTAAAGGAGTTTGATTTTGATTTTGGGGGTTTTGTTGGAAACAAAGGGAAAGGCAGTTTTGGGTTCGGGGATGAGGCCTAGTTTTTGCAGAGTTCTGAATGGGGAAAGGAAGGCAATTGTTTTGATGCTTTGGATTGAATGAATGGATAGTTCAGACTGGTGAGGAGCTGAAAAGGGAAAGAGGCTTTCAATAATCCTCTTCAAACAGATGAAAACATGGAAAATTAAACAAAACTGAAGGCAGATCAAAGCAATCTAATGAATTCCACCTTTATAACTTGTTTGTTTAATTTAAGAAGAAAGGAGAAGGAAAATGATACACATAAACATCAGTGAACTTACAATTACATGGAGAAAAACACCATCAAAACACAGAGCCACATGGATCCCAAAGATTTCTGCAAACCCTGGTCTATTCCTTTGCCAAAAGTGTAGAGATGAAATGTACAATGAAGTGCCAAGCAATCCCAAGTGTCCAACCCTGAAAATGACTGAAGAACTACATGATATACACAAGCCTAACTCATTCCCATGCCTCTAGGGGTCGAGATCAACATTGTAGGAGCTGTTTCAACCATATCTAAACTAAGAACTGAAAAATAGGCAATGAAACAACTTGCCTCTATATGGTAGGAAACTGATTCATTCACTTACTTTTCACTTTTTGGTGAATGAATCTACTAAGATGAGTAAAAATGTGCCAAAATTACATCATGGTCATGAAATTACATCAAGGTACATCAAGAGTTACATGAAAATGTCAAACTAGCCAAAAATAGGCGAAATTCTGAGCTGTTGAGTGAAAAATAGGCCAAATTTCCCTATGCGCCGCAACTGAAATCTCTATGCGTAGCACAAGTTTGAGGCTGATTTTGAGGGCCTTCCCGAAGTCCAAATTGAGTGCAGGATAGCTCGTTGGAAAGCCATGCCTGTCTACATTCCAACCCAAGTGTAATTTCTGGATTTGGTTGCCATTTGGCCCTCCAAAAATCCAATATCCCAACACTTCTTCTTGTGTGTGCAAAAAGTGGCAGAAGGCCATTTTTAGGGTGTTTTTGACCCTTTAGGCAACCCAGAAATTGATGAAATCCTTAGGTAATCCATAGGCATGCATAAATTTTGATGAAAAATCCAAAAATGAAAATTTTTCCTCCAGAAGAGCTGCCAATTATAAGCGCGCGCCAAGTGGCGCTACGCGTCGAGCAGGAAAATCTGTGTTTAGGCTCAAAAATTCAAAATTGACAAATTTTTTCCCAAATTTCTTGAAATTTGGGCTGAAGGTCCCTCATCAAGCACTATGCTAGGCCAAAGAATCTACGGCCAAAATTTGGAGTCTATCATGCCTTTTGTGACGCTTTAGTGCCCTCCTTAGCCTTGCCTTTAGGGTCTTGATCCTCGCTTTGCAAACATGATGTCGCGCCCAATAATGGTTCTTCATGTGCCTGAGCATGTTCTTTTCCTTGTTTTCCTTTGCCAACAGCTTCTCAAGATGAATTTTGACCCTCTCAAGCCAAGTCTCTCTATCAGCGTCAAACTCCCGCTCAATGGGTGTCATCTCTGTTGGGCTTCTTTGGGCAGCTTGCCAACTCTCATGGATGTTTTGCAACTCCATGATTGTCTGCTGATCCTCCAAAATTTTGTTGCACTGCTCTAGATAGTTTATGATCCATTGAGCTCTTTGCAATTTGTCAGTCAATGTGTTGATCTCAGCCTTCTGCTCTTGAATGATCTCTCTCAACTTTGAGCTTGGAGAGATCAAATCCTCATCAATCAATATGAAATCAGTATCGTGGCCTCCTGAAGGGCCCTCATCCTGCATAGGCCTCTTACCTCTATCTTTTACATGTACCTGTGCTGCTGATGATGGCAATGAGACCCATTCCACCCCGGGTGGAGATAGTACTCGTCGGGCTGCTGCAAACAATACTCTGGTGCCTCTCTGATAAGTAACAAACACTGGCACACTGATAGGCTCTATCTCGTGACCTTCAGGCTGATGTGAAGGTTCACCTGCATCATGGAAAATCTCCAGAGGAGGCTGAGGGGCTATGAAAAAGTCATGGGAAATGAAATCCTCCCATGCAATACCCTGGAATCCAAGCTGATGTACAACAACAATATTTATGAGTGCATAGTGATAAATACTGTTGTACTGCTGCTTGGGAGTCTTATTCTGCACAAGAGTGGTCATTCGCTCGATGTTGCGACACATGAAATAAGGTATGTTCATCATCCTCACTCTAGTGAAATGCATCAATAACCTGATGTGGTATGCATAAATGCGTGAGAACCGGCCCTCACAACTGAAGTATCTGATAATGAGTTTCATCAAAGGCGCATAGGATTCCTTCAAAAACCAGAATGGAAATACCCTGCTGAGCTGTCTCACATAGCTAGGCCTGATGTATGGTTCATAGTGCACTCTGTCCACCTGTTGTCTCTTGTTCCACTGTTCACTCACATTCGGTATTCCAGTTGCTTGAGATATGTTTTCCGGTGTCAAAGTGAAATTTACACCAGCAAGAGTTACCTGACCATCATGCAAATGTAACACAAACAACCGAGCCAACTCCTGATGATTCTGAATCCGAGCAATCATCTCACAATACTGATAACATGACTGCTCTCAAAAACATGCCATGGCAAGCAGGCAAGCCTGCAATTGAGTCAATGAGGTGGGCTCTTCTCTCACATGTTTTCCACCTTTACAAGGCCTTCTCAGTGCATGTAGCTCAGTGGTAGAATCACTATCTCTGTCATATGATGTATTAGTGTCTGTCTCCTTGGTACTCAAGGTCTATGTAAGGTGTATGTTGGCTTGAATGAGATGAGGAATGAGAATTTGGTTGTTTTTTGTTTTAGTGCCAAATATATGGTGGTGTGAGAGGGACTGTGGGAAATATGGGCAGTGGGAACAATGGAGTCTTGTCAAGTGGTAGTTTGCCCTTTGAGAATTTGACAAACTTTGGGAGAGGGGACATCCACTGAATGTTTGGGAAACTTAGGGTTTTGGGAATTTTTTACAAATGAAATGGGAAGGGGAAAATGATGGGAAATGACTTGGGATACAAGGGAATAGGGGAGGGACTATAATGATAATATGATAGTGAAGGGAGGAGTAAAAAATATGGGAAATGAAGTATGTGGCACAAAACTAATTTAAAAAACCAATTTCAAACCCTAAAGAGCAGTTTTTAACAAAATGAGAGGGTTTATAATTTTGGCATTCAAACTCTTATATTCTTCCCTTCAAACAACACCAAACATTATTTAATGGAAATTGCAAGATCAGTCGAACTTACATGGAGCAAATGGGACCGAGAAATTTGAAGTTTGTTGGAGGCAATGATGAAATTTGGGTTTCGGCCCTGTGCGCCGCACACATAACCCAATGCACCGCGACAACTGTGTGCGCCACGCCCATTCTAATTTGAAATGAGATGGGCGGCTCTATGCGCCACGACTGTTATGTGCGCCACGGCCTTCACCCAACGCGTCGCGCAGGTAACTCACCCATAGTCTCAGCCTCCAAACTCAATTTCTCTCTCCTCCAAAGTTTGACTCGGCTTAATGATGTCTCTTGGTGCAAATGAATTTGTTGAATATGAAAATGTCTTATATACACAAAGGACTTTGATTTTTCTTTTGACAAACCCACCTTCTAATGTTGCAGACTTTGGCACTTTTCATTTTTTAATATAAACAATGTTTTTGTTCGTTTCCTTTGATTTTTGAACTGATGATGAATCTCTTGTCTATTTTTTGTAGGGATAGTTGGCATGGAATTTGGAAAAGGCGACCAGGGCTGTGCCTGAAGAACTTCACAACTGAGAAAACTTTGAAAATTACACTACATTTATTACGAAGGATGAAATTGACGATTTTTCTTCAAAACAGAGTTTTGAAGAAGAATCATTATCAAGTATTATGACGATGAAATTTTGCACTGAAAACCTTATTTCGAGCCTCCCTCATGTGCCTGCTAGCATTATTAGACATTTTGAAGATGAACCCTAGACCTAATGAGGTTTAAAACCCTAAAATGACTCTTTGTTGACCAAGAGACCAAACAGGACTGTAAATGACTGTAAAATTGACTTTGATGAACTTTAATGATCAGACCCGAGCTAGCAGGTACAAGACATGAGGGACATGAGTGAAAAGACCCTTCTGTCAGATGATCCATGCTCCTAATGGAATGCAGATGACTGAACTGAATGAGACACCTAAAATGAAATGCAACAAGAGATTTTGATCTCTGACAGAGGGATGAAGAGACCGACTCTAACAGGTCCCACACAAGGAACCAGGGCAGTGCATCCTTTGCCTACATCAAATCAAACAAGAACAAGTGATTTTCTAGCCCCTTGTTTGCTGCCACAATAATTTTACAAGATAGAAACATGAAAGTACAAAGTGGTGTCAATGGTGCTCACCAAAAATCATGTGGCTTTCCCCACAAACCACCAATGAGATAGCCAATCTCAATGCTACAAATGGCTTCAAGTACATCATCATACAATATGAAAGAAGGGTTAATCCTCCTTGGTACAACATGCTGCTCATATAAAGTAAAGAAGTACAAAACATAATGTGGAATTATACATTCTTCACCATGTACGTGGGACCTTGAGCTGAAATGGCTCAACTGGAAATTCTCCCTCACCTCCAAAGAGTAGGGAAGTGGCTGTGACATCCTCTCTTTCACCATCTGGGCTATGCATCTCTCCATATGTTGATATATATCCTGCTGGATGCCCTCCCAAATGAACTCCTTTGCCAAGGAAAGATATGCATCAAAATGCATGGAAAAGAAGTCCTCATGTGCTGCATGTAGCAACTTCTCCTTAAGCCTAGAAGCTCTAGTAAAGAAGACTCTGCCATAAGAATAGATGACCATATCATCCACCATATATATATCATCTCCATCTGGGTCATCAAGAATAATGCAAGCACCAGGATCCTTGGAGTACTCTACCAAGAGTTGAGACCTCCAATATGGATCAATACTACCAAGAGACAACACTGGTAATCTGGCATGTAAAGCTCTCCTCATGTTGCTGCCTACTATTTTGACACTCCCCATGCTAAATTCTCCCTCCAAACTCTTCACCTCTCAAAAATCCAAGAGTGGTGAATCCAAAGACAAGATGTCTCTCATCAACTCTAGATCTGGTGGCCTCCCCGGTGGAATGCCTCCATGTAGTGAGACATCAATGTCAAGAATAGATTATACATATGGTTGGGAAACCTTTCCCTTGCCCTCATAGAACAAATTAGACTGAATCTTCCTTGCATCAGATCTTTGAAATGGATAGGGGTGTGTTCTCCTCATCAAATGATGATAATCTTCCTCCCTATGTTCTTCTTCCATATGAAATGCTCCACAATCATGTTGTCCATTGATTGTGTCTTGAACTCTATATGTGAGATCCTGGGGAATTTATTTCAATGCTACAAAAAATCCTCCTGTTGGAGATGTGCTCCTCCTTCCTCTGCATGAGGTACTAGATATTCTCTAGATGTGACAGTGCTGTAACCCCCATCCTTCTCTTCCTCTTCAATATGAATAGGAGGTAACTGCTCAATAAGAAGATCCTCCTTTGTAAAAGGAACCTTCATGCCCTCTTGTCCAAGGTTATGAAATAAGGATCTTGCCTCTAGCAAGGTATCATGCAAGATGTGAGCTTCTCTAACAGGTTTCTGAAGTGGTTTTGAGTTTGTAGGTCCTCCCAACTTATGCAAAAGTTTTCTTTGTCTTGGTTTGATTGTTTCATGTCAAACCTCTCTACCAATATCTTAGTGAAATTTGCAAAAGAAGAAGTATTGACATCTTTCAATGAGAATTACTCAAACATCCACCAAGCATAGGCCTTACCTTCAAAGTGTAGCGCTGCAACTCTTATGGCTTCATCTTTAGAAACTTGGTGCTACTGCAAATAAGTATGCAACTCCTCCACCCAAGATTTGGTTGAACCAATTGGGGATCCATCAAAGGTATATAGAGAAAATCTATCCATGTCATGAAACTTGTTCCTCTCCACCTTGATCTTGCAAAACTCTTTGAAAGTGATATGATCTCTAAACTTCTCAATTTGAGATTCATACTCTTGCAGAAAATTACTAAGAGTTTCCCTCCTTGGCATTTCCTCTTCTTTCATCTCTTCCATAGCAGATCTGGGCATTTGACTGCGCTGTGCATAATAGGGTGTAGCTTCATGCTCACACCTATCATGTACCAATCTAGATCTGGCTCTAGATTCAAACTTCTCTGGAGATTCCATCTCCTCTCTCATCTTCTTAAGATCTTCATTGATGCTCTGCATAGATTTTGGAAGAATATTTGTGAGCCTCCCATAATTTCTTCCTCCACATAATGGAGTTTTCTTCCTGTTCATCTCTCCTTCTCTTGATAGCATCATGGCTGAGTTCCACAGGCTGAGCCAAGACTATGCTCTAATACCACTGTAATATCCAAAAATGGGAATGCAGCAGTGCATAAGCACAATACTGGAATATAAGGGTGAAATTAAGTCACAAAATGTGTTGATAAACACATGTCCATCAAATGAATGAAACATCAGCAAAAATAAGTACTTCTACACCTTCCCAAGTGGGGAAAATGCAGCAAATAGACCCTGAAAATGTTATTTCTGGAGATATATGTTTTAACTAGGTGAAATAACACTTGGTTCCCTTTTCATATGGTCTTAGGCCCTCACAGACAAAAGAGGAACTGAAAAAAAATCACTTTTGATAAGTTAAACAGACCTCCTAGCCTCAAATCAGCTTAAAAATAGCCAAATCCCATGACTTAAGCTATGCATAATTTACTGAAGCAAATAATAGTGTTATTTTCTAAGGGTTTCTATATTATAATGATATAAAAACATGGATCTAGAACTTAATGGAACAATATGCTAAGAAAGTTAAGATCTGGCCTCCTTAATGCATTATAAAGACAACCCAACAAGGGTTTCATGAAAGTACAAGTACAAAAAGAGCAGATCTGAACATTCAGCTCTGAAAAATGTAGTCTTACTACAACATTACAGGAATATAGTTGAATAATCCAAAATATGGATGAGAATCCCTTCCTCTAGCTTTCCGGAAGAAGGGTTGGCCCTTTCCCTAGGAAACTAGCTCAGAAACAAGGGTCTTAACCCCGCTGTAGCAACTCTATGCAAAATGGTGCAGTTCCTGCAAGGGACTGCGCTGTAGGAGATGAGGAATAATTTGGCCTACTACCAAGATGTGAAATGAGCTCAGAAATATTCCTAGCTGATCTCTCAAGAAAAGGAAGGCACCCTCTACTGAGAAACAGACCCGGAAGTGGTGTTAACAAACCTCCACTGCAACACCCTGCAACACAACAATATTATGCTACAGAAATAACGCTGAGGCTGGAAAATGGTGCATGGCCTCAAGCCTGGATGTGGAGCAATACAAAACAGAGCTCTCCCAGGAGACCTCTCAAGGGAAGAGGTGGGACTCCCGTTCGGGAACACCCTGTGCTAAACAACACTACAACCCTACTAAACAGCAAGAGGAAGCCAAGTCTAAATAGACCAATATCAAATGATCAAATCCAAAAAAATGAACAACAAAGGCTCCCATCCTCTCCATATATATCAAGTGAACCTCTTCACATTGGGTCCCATCCATATGTGCCATCAAGCTCATGCAAGTTGTCCTCCACCAAAACTGCGTTGTCCATCAAGGAAGTTCAATGTATCTAGACAACTTTGTTGACTTGGTCAAAGTTGACTGAATCAACATGATCCCATCTTTGTTCACACCTAAGGGTGCTCAAATTAGCTACTTATTCTCACTCCTTTCACATTAGGAGTGTTATTGATCTTTCTAAAGAGGTTAATGGGCCTCCCTACCCATTTATTCACCTACCTAGTGATAAAACAACTCTAATATTCCATTTAGCTTGAAGGCTAAAATTTTGGAATATTACAAATTCCCAACCTCACCACAGCCGAAAAATATCAATGGAAGTTTACCTTTGAATTTTCCCTTACCAATTTTTAGTTTTCTTGTAAAGTAAGCATATTATTCATCTGAAAGACCTTCTTCATCATCTCCCTTTTTTTCACACTTGCAGGTGCATGTCTTTTCAATTTGTAATATTCCAAAAATTTAGCCTTCAAGCTAAATGGAATATTAGAGTTGTTTCATCACTAGGTAGGTGAATAAATGGGTAGGGAGGCCCATTAACCTCTTTAGAAGGATCAATAACACTCCTAAAGTGAAAGGAGGAAGAATAAGAAGCTAATTTGAGCACCCTTGGGTGTGAACAGAGATGGGATCACGTTGATTCATTCAACTTTGACCAAGTCAATAAAGCTGTCTAGATGCATTGAATCTCCTTGATGAACAACACTGTTTTGGTGAAGGAAAATTTGCATGAGCTTGATGGCACATATGGATGGGACCCAATGTGAAGAGGTTCACTTGCTATATATGGAGAGGATGGGAGCCTTTTTTATTCATGTTTTTTATTATCATTTGATATTGGTCTATTTAGACTTGGCTTCCTCTTGCTGTTTAGCAGGGTTGCAGTGTTGTTTAGCACAGGGTGTTCCCGAGTGGGAATCCCACCTCTTCCCTTGAGAGGCCTCTTGAGAGAGCTGTGTTCTATATTGCTCCACATCCAGGATTGAGGCCAAGCACCATTCTCCAGCCTCATCATTATTTCTGTAGTAGAATATTGTTGTGTTGCAAGGTGTTGTAGTGGAGGTTTGTTAACACCACTTCCAGGTCATTTTCTCAGTAGAGGGTGCCTTCCTTCTCTTGGGAGATCAACTAGGAATATTTCTGGGCTCATTTCACATCTTGGAAATAGGCCAAAGTATTCCTCATCTCCTACAGTGCATTCCCTTGTAGGAATTGCGTCATTTTTCATAGAGTTGCTACAGCAGGGTTAAGACCCTTGTTTCTGAGCTAGTTTCCTAGGGAAAGGGCCAACCCTTCTCCTGGAAAGCTAGAGGAAGGGATTCTCATCCCTCTTTTGTTTTATTCAGCCATATTTCTATAATGTTGTAGTAAGACTGCATTTTTCTGATCTGAATATTCGGATTTGCTCTTTTTTGTACTCATGCTTTCAAGAAACCCTTGCTGATACCTTTATAATGCATTAAGGAGGCCAAATGTTCATTTTCTTGGCATATTGTTCTATAAAGTTCCAGATCTATGATTTTCTGTTATTATACTATAGGAACCCTAAGAAAATAATGCTATCCTTTGCTTCAGTAAATTCTTCATAACTTAAGTCATGGGATTTGGCTATTTTTAAGTTGATTTGAGGCCGGGAGGTCTGTTTATAGTGATTTGTTTCAGTTCCTCTTTTGTATGTGAGTGCCTAAGTCTATATGCTAAGGGAAGCAAGAATTATTTCTCCCAGTTAAAATGTAGATCTCCAGAAATAATGTTTTCAGGGTCTATTTGTTGCATTTTCCCCACTTGGGAAGGTGTAGAAGTGATTCTTTTTGCTGTTGTTTCATTCATTTGATGGCTATGTGTTTATCAACACATTTTATGACTTAATTTCACCCTTATATTCTAGTATTGTGCTTATGCACTGCTGCATTCCCATTTTAAGATATTACAGTGGTATCGAAGCATAGTCTTGGCTCAAATTGTGGAAATCAGTCATGATGTTATCCAGAGAAGGAGAGATGAATAGAAAGAAGACTCCATTATGTGGAGGAATAAAAGAGGAGAGAATATCAAATCTTCTTCCTATACAGAGCGTCAAAGAAGATCTAAGGAAGATGAGAAGGGAGATCGAATCTCCAGAAGAGTTTGGATCTAGAGTCAGATCTAGATTTGCACATAGTAGGTGTGAGCATGCAGCTAGACACTATGATGCACAACACATTCAAATGCCCATATTTTCCAGGAGAGAGAGGGAGGAAGAAGAAAAGCATAAGAGGGAAAATCTTAGTGATTTTCTGCAAGAGTATGAGTCTCAAACTCAGAAGTTTAGAGATCATCTCACTTTTTCAAAGTTTTGCATGATCAAGGTGAAGAGAAGAAAGCAACATGATATGGATAGATTTCTTCTATCTAATTTTTATGGTTCACCTACATATTCAGCTAGAGCTTGGGTGAAGGAGCTAGAATCCTATTTGTAGCAACACCACATTTCTGAATATGGAGCCATCAAGGTTGCAGCACTACATTTTGAAGGTAAGGCATATGCATGGTGGATATTTGAATCTTTTTCTTTAAAAAATTCAAATACTTCTTCTTATGCAAGGTTTACTAAGACATTGGTGGAGAGATTTGATGGAAAACTCTGTAAAACACATGTAGTGAAGTCAAAAAAGAATAAACAAACAAATATCTTGCATGTGATGGAGAAAACTATAAACTCCATCCCACTTCAGAAAACCATGGAGGAGGCTAATATCTTGCATCATACCCTGCTAGAGGCAAGACCTTTACCTCATATTCTTGAGCAGGAGGGTATGGATGTCCCTTTTTCAAAAGAGGATCCAATCATTGGGAGGTTTCCCATTCATGTTTAAGAGGTTGAGGGAAACAACGCTGTCACATATAGAGCACATCTAGTACCTCATGTAGAGGAAGGAGGAGCAATTGCTCCAACAAGAGGGATTCTTGTATCTTTGCAAGGAATTCCCCAGGATCTCATGTGTGGAGATCAAGGCACAACCTATGATCAACATGTGCTTTTTTTTACAGATGGTGAAACCATGCATATGGGAGGAGGAGATAGGGAGAATGACCAACCTCATTTGATGAGGAGCACACACACCTATCACTTTCATAAGGTTGATTCACAAAATAGAAAGACTGGATTGCACAGTGAGAGCAGGGACAAGTCTGTCCATCCATATATTCAGTCTACTCTTGACATTGATGTCTCATTACATGGAGGCATTCCACCTGGGAGGCCACCAGATCTAGAATTGGTGGGAGACACCTTGTCATTTGGTTCACCACTCTCAAATTTAGGAGGGGTGAAGACTTGGGAGGATGAATTTGGCATGGGAGATGTCAAAGGAGTAGACAGAAGCATGAGGAGAGCTTCACATTCCAGATCACCGGCGCTGTCTCTTAGGAGGATTGATCCATATTGGAGGTCTCAAATTTTGGTAGAGTACTCCAAGGATTTTGGTGCTTGTAGGATTCTTGATGACCCGGATGAAGATGATAGATATATGGTGGATGATGTGGTCATCTATTCTTATGGCAGAGTCTTATTGACTAGAGCTTCTAAGCTCAGGGAGAACTTGCTACATGCAGTACACGAGGACTTCTTTTCCATGCACTTTTATGCATATATGTCCTTGGCAGAGGAGTTCATTTGGGAGGGCATCCAAAATGATATATCTCAGCATATGGAGAGATGCATAGCCTAGATGATGATAGAGAGGATGTCACAGCCACTTCCCTACCCTTTGGAGGTGAGGGAGAATTTCCAGTTGAGCCATTTCAGCTCAAGGTCCCAAGTACATGGCGGAGAATGTATAATTCCACATTATTTTTTCTACTTCTTTACTTTATACAAGCAGAATGTTGTACCAAGGAGGATTATCCCTTCTTTCATATTGTATGATGATGTACTTGAAGCCATTTGTAGCATTGAGATTGACTATCTCATTGGTGGTCTGTGGGGGAAGCCACATGATTTTTGGTGTGCACCATTGACACCATTTTGTACTTTCATTTTTATATCTTGTAAAATGATTGTGGCAGCAAGAAAGTGGCTAGAAAAGCACTTGTTCTTGTTTTATTTGATGCAGGAAAAGGATGCACTGTGATGGTTCCATGTGTGGGACCTTGATCCACTTTCCGGTTGTCATATGACAACTTGTTTCTATTGGTTTTTGCTTCCATGTATTACTTATATTTTTATGTTCGTGGGGAGCTTTGTTTGGAGAGTGGGATATGAATTGGAGATTCCCATTCGGAGTATGATTCTCCCTACTTTACATGATGCATGTTTCATGGGAAGCAATGGGAATTCCATGATTGCCAAACTACATCTCTTTTCTTCATGTGGGAGGAGCCATTTGAAGAACTTGAGTTTTTGGAGGAGGCACTTCATGGTTTATTTGTTTGATGGGGTAGCTTGGGCCACTCTTGGAGGTCATGACACTTCAACCCAAGATCAATAGTAGCCCCATAAATGGAGAGAGAAACCATTTGGATAGGAGGATCCAATCTCTCCATACAACCCCAACACATTGTATGAACCGGGGGTTGAGGATATTTTTGAGCTAACTAGATTGGCTCATTTCATTTGGATGATAGCATGGGTGTGGAAGTCACTCAGTAGGAATAATATTCCCCATGTTTATCATCACTCCTACCTTGAGGAGGCCATTGGAAAACAAGAAGCTTTCCACTTACACCTTCCACCTTTCTATGATATGAGCCATATGGTTTTGCATGCTTGGGAGGAAACATTGGAGGGCATATTTGCAGTAGATCTTGTGAGCAGTGGTGGGGACTTTTGATGAGAAAGCCACAAGCAGAGGAGGGGAGGAATTTTGTTCTCCTTATACAGTTGCTTGAGGACAAGAAACATTTTGGAGATGAGGACTATAATATTCCAAAACTTTAGCCTTCAATCTAAATGATATATTAGAGTTGTTTCATCACTAGGTAGGTGAATAAATTGGTAGGGAGGCCCATTAACCTCTTTATAAGGATAAATAACACTCCTAATGTGAAAGGAGGAAGAATAAGCAGCTAATTTGAGCACCCTTGGGTGTGAACAAAGATGGGATCATGTTGATTCAGTTAACTTTGACCAAGTCAACAAAGATGTCTAGATGCATTGAATCTCCTTGATGAACATCGCAATTTTGGTGAAGGACAACTTGCATGAGCTTGATGGCACATATGGATGGGACCCAATGTGAAGAGGTTCACTTGCTATATATGGAGAGGATGGGAGCCTTTTTTATTCATGTTTTTTATTATCATTTGATATTGGTCTGTTTAGACTTTTCTTCCGCTTGTTGTTTAGCAGGGTTGCAATGCTGTTTAGCACAGGGTGTTCGCAAGTGGGAATCCCACCTCTGCCCTTGAGAGGACTCTTGGAGGAGATCTATTCTGTATTACTCCACATCTAGGCTTGAGGCCAAGCACCATTCTCCAGCCTCAACTTTATTTCTGTAGCAGAATATTGCTATGTAGCAGGGTGTTGCAGTGGAGGTTTGTTAACACCACTTCTGGGTCTGTTTCTCAGTAGAGGGTCCTTCCTTCTCTTGAAATATCATCTAGGAATATTTCTGGGCTCATTTCACATCTTGGAAGTAGGAAAAATTATTCCTAATCTCCTACAATGCAGTCCCTTGCAGGAACTGCGTCATTTTGCATAGAGTTGCTGCAGCAGGGTTAAGACCCTTGTTTCTGAGCTAGTTTCCTAGGGAAAGGGCCAACCCTTCTCCCGAAAAGCTAGAGGAAGGGATTCTCATCCCTCTTTTGTATTATTCAGACATATTTCTATAATGTTGTAGTAAGACTACATTTTTCAGAGATGAATATTCAAATCTGCTCTCTTTTGTACCCATGCTTTCAAGAAACCCTTGCTGGGTTACCTTTATAATGCATTAAGGAGGCCAGATCTTCATTTTCTTAGCATATTGTTCAATAAATTTCTAGATCTATGATTTTCTCTCATTATAATACAAAAAAATTAAGAAAATAATGCTATCCTTTTCTTCAGTAAATTCTGCATAACTTAAGTCATGAGATTTGGCTATTTTTAAGTTGATTTGAGGCTGGGAGGTCTGTTTAACTTATCATAAGTGATTTTTTTCAGTTCCTCTTTTCTATTTCAGGGCCTAAGTCTATATTCTAAGAGAACCAAGCGTTATTTCTCCCAGTTAAAACGCAGATCTCCAAAAATAACGTTTTTAGGGTCTATTTGTTGCATTTTCCCCACTTGGGAAGGTGTAGAAGCGATTCTTTTTGCTTCTGTTTCATTAATTTGATGGCTAGGTGTTTATCAACATATTTTATGACTTAATTTCACCCTGAAATTCAATTATTATGCTTATGCACTGCTGCATTCCCATTTTGGGATATTACACAATTGAAGGTTGTTTGTCCTGATTGGTTTTCTTAGATGCAACGAACGCAATTTCTAGATGCGAAGTACCCTCTTCTTCATCAAGTCTCATTTCATATGCTATGAGAACTCCATGTAATTCCTCTTTGCTTAGTTTGTCTAGATTTTCACTATATTCTAAGACCAATACCTTTGGGTTGAGTCTCCTTGGTAACGTTTTAAAAATATTTCGTATAATAGTCTTCTCGTCAACTAGCTCTCCCAATTCTTCCAAAGTGTTGGTTATTTCATCAACGTATTGGAAGTATGCAACAATGTTGCCATTTTCCTTCATTTTGAGTTGCTCAAATTTTTCTGTATAGATTTCAAGCTTTGCTTCTTTGACATTTGAATCACCTGCATATATATTCTCAAGCTTGTCCCATACATTTTTGGCAGTTTTACAACCCAACACTTTATGATAAGCAGATTCAATAAGTCCATTGATAATAATATTCTTTGCTTTTGCATCATTTACCAAAATATTCTTACCATGTTCATCTGTGGTTGCTGTAAATCCATTTTGAACAGTGTCCCATACTTCGTAACCTCGCGCCAAGAGATAGACCTCCATTCTTCCTTTCCAGAGTGCATAATTATTTTCATTGAATAGAGGTACACCGTTCTTGGTACGCTCCATGACCTCCTTCCTACTGTTAAAATGCTATTGAAGGAACCAATCTTTGATACCAATTGTTGGAAATACTGAGAGGGGGGGTGAAGCAATATTCCTTTCAATTAGAGCATTAGTTAATCTTCAATTATTATCAATGTTTGTACAATGATAACAGTAAACAAAAGGAACAAAAATGCACACATTTTTTAAGGTGGAAAACCACTCCAGGACAAAAAACACCTAATGCTTTTTTAATAATTCTTTAATATTCAACTGCTATTGAAAATAAAGCTCCAACTTCCTAGAATCTAGAAAATCATTCTTCTCCAACTCCCATTGGATGGACGCTCCAACGCCCGAGGTTATTCAGTAGTCAACTGAACAGATGCCCCAACACCCAATGAGCTACAACTCACCCTAGCACTACCATACCACCTTGAATTTTTCACAGGCTTGAACCTATTGGTGACTTCATGCACCAGCCTAACACCAGCCTACCACCCTATAGAAGAATAAAAGAAGAATGGACTCTCGTACCAGGGAAAATGGTCCACTTTACAATGATATAGAATGATGTAGAAGAATAAGACACACTAGACCATAACCCCAACTATGACACAACCACCTAATTATGATCCTAGAACTCCCGAAGCTTCCTCTTCAACTCTTGGCAGATAGAGACTAGTACAATTTTTACAATAATGTATTTACAATGGATTAGTACAATGGTACCTTTACAGTGACTATATGCAATGTTTCCCACTTGAAGACTTCATGTGATGAAATTATTGCTACTGTTAGATACCTTGATTTCTTCTCTTGTCATGCTACCCTCTACTGCACCTTACTTTGCTTTGCTACCTTAGAAAGTCTGGTCCTTTGCAGCCCTTGACAACACATGATCTAGCTTTTTCTTGCCTTCTAGGAGCTTGATATTGAATCTCGTGTATCTATGTTATTTCAGATCCCAAATATATGATTTTTGACCCTATAGTAGTCCTCTGAGTCTTCTTTCCAATGCCACAGGTCTGACTCAATTTGGATTCTTCAAGGGAGAGTTATTCCCAATCTCTCACAATGCCATAATTATGGATTGTTTTAGTAGAGTGAATTTGTACGACATGTCGCATGTCACGGTTTCTTCATTCGGCTCTGAAATTGATACAACAAAAACTATAGTCCTGCAATATCTACCACATTTTACAAAACTCCAACCGATACTCAGAGAGAGAGTTATGATGATTTTCCCAAGGTCACTTCTTTGAGATGAATTTTAGTAGCTTGCACAAACACTGACTTCCACAGATCATATCTCTGAAAATTTTGTGCACCTTGATATGAAATTTTTACAGGAGCTTCCTAAGGATTTCGGCTACGCCTTCTAAAAATTTCAGCTTTTGAACCTTCGTAGAAAAAAATTTAGAGTGAAAATTCCACAATGATCTATTTCAGATAGCAAAATCCTTGCATAAGGAGGATATGAGGATCACAATTTATATAAATGCTTAGGTTGAGAGGGGCTTCAACAAGTGAACATGGGAGGGATTTTAGGAGCTTTAAAATTATTAATTATTTAATTTTCAATGACCCATGCCACAACCCTATGGGGTTTTAGCCCACTAACTGGGGTTACAAACTTCAAACGAATATATCTCAAACCGTGAAGAATTACATGGCATGAAATATATCAATGAAAACATATCGACAAGTAGAAACCATCAAAAAAATTCTTAACCCAGAATATAGTAATTTGGTAGGTCAAAATTCCCATGCAATATTGGGTTAGCCCCTGGTTCTTCTTGGGTTGAAATCAATGAAAACCGTTGATCAACACAACATAGTTGAAGGGGATTGAGCCAAATCTTCAACTATGTTATAATTTTGAGCAGCTCGGGCTCGAGGATTGAATTTTGATTTATGGATGACTCCCTTCGGTGGCTTTATTGTTAACTCAAGAATAATAATTGGCATAACATATTTCATGGGAAGATTCATGGTCGAGGTTGTAGGTTTATCAGTAGCTTGACTACCATAATATTTATTACGCATTGACACCAAACATCACTTGATGTCTTTGTAAGAGAAATCATAAGCACTTGGGAAATTGAAGCTAGATCCGTAGCAACCAAATTTGTGTCTAGATTCGGAAATGGATCTGTGAACACAGCGGGTGCATCCGAGGTATTAATCAATTTTGATACTTCAACGCGGTGAGGATAGTCTCGAAAAAAGTGCTCCTCATTACAGATTATGCAAGGGTAATGAGGTTTCCAATTTCCAGTTTGTTGATCAGATGATTGTTCCTGCGGGGTAGAAGATTGCTTTTTCCTTGATTTCCCCTTTTTTCTTACATCCAGGTTGCTCGCCACTTTTTACTTTGTCAGATGACACGACATGAATTTCGGAAGAAGGTGCAGGATCATATGAATTATAGTGATGTGTGCTTGCAGTACTGATCATACCGTCGCTGGCATGAGAGTCTTTAGATGGAGACACGTTGGGAATTTTCTCGTAGAGCGTGCCAAACTGAGTATAAATAAAATATAAGTACTGGGAACGAGCAATGACCTGCTCTTCAGTGACGATTCCACCCTTAGTGACATCCTCAATTATAGATGGTAACAGGGACTTAATGAACCACTCAGCAAGGAGCTAATCAGGTACAAATGTCTTGACCATTCTATGACGATGATGCCACTCATGAATATGATCAGAAATTTGAGTAGAATTAGTCTGTTTAAAATTGGTTAAGAGTTCCGTTCTAGTTTCATAATGTATGGGTAACTGGAAGTGGGTCAAAAATATAATAGCTAGGGAAGTGAAATTATCAAATGAAGTTCTTGGTAACTCAATGTACCATTTCACGGTCGAACCAGTGAGCGTATGTTGGAAAAGACGTAGTCAAATGGAGTCATCATTTAAGGAGTTAGATGAACACCAAAATTTATAAGTCATAACATGTGTCGACGGGTCTTCCCTAGGGTTTCCATTGAACTTAGGAATATCCGAGGGTAATTTATGAGGTATCATCAGCCACCAAGGAGCATAGCTAATTGGATTATTTGTAAGTCGATTTGAATCAAGTAACTCCAAATTTGCAATAAGGGGAAATTGTAAATTTAAGTTGGGTTGAGCATAGCCAGGGTATGCTAGAATTACTTGGGCAACAAGCCTTTGAGCACCATCATAAGGAATATGTTGTTGGTAACCTAGACAGGGGTTGTTTTGATAAGCAAACACTTGAGCATTCTGCTGACCAAAACCTATGTACGCTACTTGTTGAAATGAAGGTTGTTGCATTTGCGCTTGTGGCTGCCAAGGGGTCTGTCCACCAAGATTATAACCCAAAATTGAATAGCTTGGATTCGATTGTGAATAGGTAAAATTTGGTTATGGCTGTGACATCCCATAATATGGTAATCCATATTGTGAATAAATAATTCTGGATATAGATGGCTGTTGTAAACCAGCCAAAGGAGTTGGAGTTTGTGGACCTAATACTTGAGGGTATTGGGTTGAAGGACCCACCTGAGATGGTTGAGGTACAACAATTTGAGCCAGTAATAGAGGTAAATATGTATTAACAAGTGGATTATATGTGGGTGGAATAGGTGGAACTAGTTGATATGATTGTACAACCATTTCTGGTTGGATGGGTAGACTGGGCTGCCACTGAAAAACAATCATTCTGACATTAGGATGAAAAAATAACGACTGAGTATTGTCAAAATGGGTGACCATAGGTTCCCCCCTAGTATGAGGAGTATAATAAGATGGAAAATATTGTTCTCCAAATGTTGGGAGTCTAGTTGAAATTGTATTGGATGGAATATACCTAGATGGACCAACTTGATATTGCCCTGATGATGTATATAAAGGATCAAGCCATTCAGTACTCATTAGAGATGTACCAGATAGAATACTAGATGATGACATTGGTGAAGTCCATGGGCTTGAGGATGCACTAGAGAAGGGTCCAGATAAATATTGGTAACTAGGTGGGACGGAAGGGCCACCATATAAATGTGACTCTGGTGATGTTGTGAACATTGATGGGGTAGCAAGAGCAGGTGCTATTGCAACTAGAATAGATGGTACAGCCGAAGATGTTATCTTAGGCATGCTTATACGACCCAATGTATACCCTACAAGATCTACATGAACTCGAATAGACACAGGATCAAATAAAGTTGTGTGAGGTGATTGAGGAAAAGTCTCATAAAGATAAAGGTCTGATCCAAAATGAGTTGGAGCCGAAGACGTTTCGTCTTGTGAAATTTATTCAATCGAAATAAAAATAGGTGGAAGGATTTCACCGTCGGGCCCAAAGTATATTTCAGGTGGTTGACAGCACGATATGGGATACTCAATAGCTACAATAGATTGTGGGGCGACCGATATAGGAACAAATTCCGGTTGTTCAACTTCAGGATTCAGATGTTTTGGTAAAAGAACGACATGATTTGGATCAACTTCTAGTTGAACAACGTCGGGTTCGAGAGGTATGGTCTCACTGATTGGATGGATCATGACAACAGGTAGCTATGAGGACTCTATCTCGACAACAGTAGATGAACCAGGATTTGTAGAAACAACTCGATATGACTTTGGTATATGTGAGGATGATGTCACACTAGATACCGATAGTACTAGTTTCGGTAGAATGATGTCGCCTTCACCGACAAGAAATGGATTCTGGTGGTAAATGTGGTTTTAATGCTATTCTACAGGAACGAAGGGGAAAGGGATGTTCTTCTTCCACGATGAATAATTTATTTTATGACCAAAAACAAATAAACAAAATAAAAGGTTAATTCTAGGAAAAAGGTTTACCAAGTAATTTTGAATTGCAAAATACCTCCTGGCGAACCAAGAAGTACGGGCAGGAAATCTCCCTGAATCTTGTGTTCGGTGTATCACAAGCTACAAGGCGGTTGACTAGTTTACCTATGGATGGATAGAAACCTAAATTTTTCCTCCCAAATATACCCGAAGGTACGTGGAGGCCTAAGTTTATATTAGCGTTGTCTAATGCGAAACCGCACAGTGAGAGCACCCCCTTATACTTTTCATACTAGAACACTTCCCTATATACCCAAAGGTACGTGGACGAGCTCTGATATACTTACGTACATGGAGTGAGGTATCACACTCGAAATGTATCGCAAACAAGTTAACAACAACTGCTACGTTTAATGACATAGGAACACGTCTCTAGCCTAGACCTTCTAAATGTTATCGTTAATGTTTCAATGCTTTCTTAGGTAAATTTATGTAAAATTTATGTTGATCTTGTTTAAAAAAATTTCTTTGAGGTTCACTGCATGATGTGATGGAAATTCCTAAAAATGCAAACTAAATGATAAGAAAAATTTTCAATTTAGCTTTTTCGATGAAAATTCTAGGTACTAAGGGAAAGAGCAACTGGTTTTAGAGAAAAAAACAAATAGCACAAACTAAAATGAAGCTTTCCTAACTTGTTCCTATGAAACACACACAATTCACTATATGCCCATGCATTTTTTCTTTTCATATCCCTTAACGTGGATGTAAGAAAGGAAACTATATGCATCAATCAATAAAATGAGTATTTTCTTATTTGAGAAATGAGGAATGAAACAAAAATTTCTCTTTTAGAAAAAAATGAAGAATGAAACTACAATTACTTCCTACAGGAAACGAGGAATGAAAGAACAATTTCCTTTTCGAAAATAAATTGATCTAATGTAGAAATTAAATACTTTGAATTTGATTTTCCAACAATAAAGAAAAACATTAAAGAGACATTGAACAAATTTACTTTTCAAAGGATGAAGAATCAAGAAAGTTTATTGGTCTCTAAGAGGTATAAGACATATGATAATACAAAAAACAAGTGGTTGAGAATGATATAAATGAAAAATTTTGATGGAATTTGGTTGGTTGAGGGGCCAACACGGTCTCTAAGGGGAGACAGTGCATTGTAGAGAACCCATGAGTGGGAGACAGTGCACTGTAGTGCACTGTGTCTTGACCAACAGTGTGTTGGGCGCAACAAGGATTGAAAAACCAAGCAGCAGAACACACTTCTAATGCAATTATTTCATTCAAATGATTGATAACTAAAAGTAGATGCTACTGATGAGGATAAATAGAGGTAAAATGACCAAGAATTATAGGATACTCCCTAGTGGATTCGCCAATTTGTTATGTGGAATTGTGATCTACGGATAAACCAAATTCCCTAAGTGTGATGCTAGTCACTTAGAAAAATAGAGGAAAGAATTATATTGAAAATCAAATCAACTCATAAAATAAATAAAACACACATAGTAAACCAGAGAGTAAATATTGGCGGAAAAGGCCTCAGCCTCATGGCTTCCTCACATATTTTCTCATTATTAAAAGAATGTAGTGTTATAATTCAATATATGAGGAGACAGTGTCTCAAGATAGTGCGGGTATATTGGACACCTTGGTTAAGATAAATTCTCAACCAAACACACACCAATATAGGAGCTACCTAAACTAACTCATATCTTAGAGGAACAACCCAATCTAAAGAGTTAGGCATAAATTCCTAACTTTTAATATTTATTTTATTTATTTTATTTTTGGATTTATTATTTTTTATTAGAGAGGCTAACATTCCCCCCTTCAATGATAAATCCAAAATAAGAATGAGGAACCATCTTCCAAGTTCTCATGTTGATCCTCAAAACTATTGCCTGAAAAACCACCAAAACTAGATGCTGAAAAACTGCAATTTGAAGAGACCATGAGTCAACTGCATGTGTGATTCATCTCTGAATTTCCCTTGAAAACTCCATCACGTGCCAAGTTGAAAAAGGATCCATCTGTCCTTTGCGTGAAATCAGCATCATTTTTCCACTAACAAAATTTGTTCAACGCCCACTGGCTCATGATGTCAAAAACAACTCTCTGCTGCTTTTGTTGTATTGAAAACTGCTCATTGCTTCTTTGTTTTCGACTGCCCACTGGTGAAATTGTTGATGCCCACTGGCTGTTGAAGATGCCCACTAGCTACTGAAGCTTCCCACTAGCTGTTGAAGCTTCCCACTGGCTGCTTTTGCTAGTTTTGTCGAGACTCTCAGTTTGACAACCACTGTCAATTTCATTGACATTTTCCCCCCTTTGTCAGCTGAAAGGAGAGACACTTCTCTGGAAAGTATTCCTGAGATCCCCCTCTTCAGGTGTAGGAGTGTTGCACTGGTGTACTCTGCTGTTCAACTGCATGAGAGTATCATATTCTTTTCACTGTCAGCTGCACTATGTGTGATTGTATTCGGTTGTAGAACTGAGACAATCTTTTGACTGTGGATGACCACTCCCAAGGATCAATCCATTCATAATGTATCTTGAATATGATTGATTGTTGTTGGTTGCGACATTTCTCTGATAAATGATTTGGCCTGCTACAATGGCGACAAGGATGGATATCAAAACACTGATCTTCCATATGAGCAATTCTTTGACAATGAGAACATGTCGGTTTGACTGCAACTTCAGGTTGTGTGCATTTCTGTTTGTCTGCAACTTTCTCAGAACTTGCTGAGGTGATTTGTTCAAGAAATCTTGCACTGACGAGCTTAATTGGCTTAGAATAATCTGGGATATGCAAGTTTGTGTCATCATTGACATATCCTAAGCCTTGTCGATTCTTGTTACTTTGAATTTCTTCCCATGGCCTGATGATTGGCTTGGAAGAGAGTTGAATTAGAACAACTTCAACACTAGAAGATGTTTGGATGAATGAATTAGAATCATCTGGATGGTTCAAAGACTTGGAAGCATCATTCTTTTCTTGCAACTCATTTCTTTGTAGTTGAGACTCCATTTGAAGAAACCCAATGGTTTCATTTGTCTTTTGTAGATGCCATGAAAGATCAACAAGAGTTTCTTTGCTGATTTGCATCATGTCTTCATCACTTGAGAGGATCAAATTGTGAAGAATTTTTAACAACTGGATGTGTTGCGCCATCTGAACTCGCTCTCTTGAATTCAGGTTCTCTTGTCATAGATGTCGTGCTTTGAAATATTTCACTTGATTTTGTTACTTGAATGACAGGCTCGCTTGCTATGTGGCTTGAATGACATGCTCGCTTGATTTGTTGCTTATTGCACTTTCTTGGAACACTTGCTAGATTTGTAGAACTTTCTTGCTTGAACTCTTAAATTCATGCTCGCTTGATGATGATCACTTTGCTTGAACACTCACTTGACTTGCTTGATTACTTCACTCTCACTTGAATGAATACTTACGCTCGCTTGCTTCAAAATTTGCTGGATTTCTTGCTTGGTGAAACTTGTTTCTCTGATTTCAAGTTTACTAGAACTCACACTCACTTGTTGTAGAGTTCAAATTGCTTGATTGGTGTTAGAGTTGAACTTGTTTGGTTGCTTTAATGGTTGCTGAAATGAACTTCACACTGGCTTGCTTGATGGTTTGAACTTTGTACTGACTTGATGGAAATTGCTTGAATGAATACTCACGCTCACTTGCACGAGATGTGAACTTGTTTCTTGTTTGCTTTAGAGTTAAAACTCGTGCACTCGCTTGATTTTTCTTAAAGGAAGGGTGTCGAACACTGTCGAAAATGCACCTAAGAAATCTTAAAATGATTTTAATGATTCACTTAAAAAAATGAATTCACGTGTCCTCTTAAAAAAAAAAATTAGGTGTTGGTTTCAACTAAGAATGCACCCTTACAATTCAATGCAATTTGAGTTTGATTACAAGTTCAATAATGTTGATGTAGACTGTGCTCTGAAACATTGGAGGTTGCAGGCTCATTAAATTGATTGTATTGATGTAGACTTCGCTTTGAAATGTTGGAGTTTGCAGGTTCATTAACTTGATTGTATTAAGTGAATTTTCTTGTTGAGGTAGAATGATGATGTTGACAACTTTGATTATTTTTTGTAGTGGCACAAATGCATGTGTTGAGTTTAATTATCCTTCCTTGTAGCTACTTCATTACAAGTGTTGCGCTTTCTTGCATTGAACTTTATGTGTGTGTTAAATGAGATCATTTATTTGTCAAAATTAGACACAAATCAAAAGCAATATCATGAAGCCATAAAAACACGTGCCATCACAAACATACATGGTGTACCTAAGATCCCCTCATTCAATTTCGGGTGGATCTAGGACACAATCACCAAAAAATGATATCTTTATTAAAATTTGGAGTACATAATCGCTCAGCTTCACAACATCTTCATGGAATCAAAGTTCCAGAACTTTCTTGGAAAAAATGTCTTCAAAAACTGACTCAACCTCCTACAAAAATAAGTTTTCCTTTAAAAACTTATCACTCCAAACTTACAAAATATGCACCTTATTTCTCCACAAAATTACTTTTAACATTCAACTTATCACTTCACTAATCTCCTTATTACTTCAAAAAATTACAATGAAGCAATCCTCTCACTGGACTTGGTATTTGGAAAGCACTGGTTCTCTATTCTATGGAACCTCTTGAGCATCCTCTCTGCTCCTCCTAGGCTTCAACTCGTCTGCAATTTTTAAGAACACAACTATCCTTTTTATCCAATCTCTGTTGGAATTCTTCAAGGTTCTGCTCCACACTTTGCTTTCATTCAGAAACTATTACTAGTCTCTTTCATCACTACTTTTTAAAACTGTGATCTTCTTTTGCTGAGATCTTCACCTATCTGCAACCTGTATTCTGAAAATATCATCTTCAAACCAGAGTTAAATAAAACATATCAGCTCACCTTCAATATCTTTGTGTGATATTGTTCCATCTCTCATATGTAGTTTCATGAACCATACAACTACACATTATAAATGGTACATCAGCTTACATCTCTTCACCTATGTACAGATAACAAGCTATTCATGTTTTCAATTTTATACGATGAATAATGTACAACTCATACATCCTGTTCATCCTGAATGCTGCCACATGATGGTAAATAAAGATTCTACAACATCAAGAAATTGTGGTGTGTTTTAAACCATAAACACAAATCACAAAGTCCTCTCATTTCCAACTATATATTTTGATCCAAAGTGATGCAACCAAAATTTTGAAGACCCATAATATGCATAATAAATCATCACCCATGCATAATAAATCTCCTCATATATACATGCATGTTTTCCTTCATATCATCCAGGGTTATTACATGTTGACATATCATTTCCGCACAAATACTTGTCTATAAATTAGATTTTGGTTAAAATACCCAAAATGTCAACACAAGATATGTTCACCCATACCTTTCCCATTTTCTGGGCCTTGGGACTCATGGGTTCATGGCCCTTTAGTCATCGGTACCCTGCTGATCATGCTTCCACCTGAAAGTCTTGTTTCCTCAGTCTCTTTCTATGCCACCTGTTCACGGGATGGAACCAGCATTCACACAGATTTCCTGCAGTTATGAAAACAACATAATTCTACACAATCAACAGCTACAATCTCAACTCCTCAGGTAATAATTACTCTTATTTGAGTCGTTCTTCTCAAGTACTCCCAATGAGCCAATGAAACTTGTTTCTACATCTCCATTTTCAGCAGTCAAATGCAACTCTCTACTTAAACCAAATGTAACTTTGCACTTATTAGGCACCCATATCCTCACCGTAGCATCATCGCTCTGCCCAGTGAACTTTTCCACTTCAGCCTCTTGACAATAAATGCAGATTACAAGGTCACAATATGTCTAAAACACTAAAGAATTGGATCTCATAAACAAAAACTATGTTTCCATAACATACACCATTCTGATGCCAGAGAAAAAAAAAATTGGTTATACTCTCTGTGGGAACCATCCCCGCTTGGAACCACAAGCATTCATAATTGTGACAATAACTATTCCATGAAGTGCTGTTAACAAACCTGGTTTTCATTTGAGATTTCAACCAAAGGACTGCAGTACCATACTTCTTCAAAGCGTTCACATAGTATTGGGTTGCCTTTCAACAAATACGCAGCATCAAATTTCTTAATATCACAACTTACCATCTATCAATTACAGGTCGAACGCATAGGAGGAACTCACCCAACATTAACGTTGATTGCCTAAAGTGTCTATAACAGGTCATCGACTGCAAAATAAATGTTGCAATTCTGCAATAGAATGGAACGCAATTCGTTATTGCGTACCTGTCAAACAAACTGCACCATAAAACAGTGTGACCGTTCCTCCATGGGTTGCTTACAGTGCTCAACAGACGTGCCACCATTCAACACAGGCACCAAGGTGTTTGTGGAACATGCAGAATTAAACTCTGTGCCGAATCTGCTACCATACGGTGGTCAATCCACCTAGACTTCAGTTTGGGTGGTATTCAACTCTGCTACCAGTGATTCGTAGAACTGACAATTGTGTTGACTTGATTCTCTGCTCTCACAGACTCCTACTAGTCGACCTCCACATCATTCATAACTCTATTACCTGTTGTAATATTACAGCCCTTCTGCTTGTGTTGACTTATATCGATTCTTGTGGTTCAAGCAATAGTCATTCACGAACTCTGCAAGGTTCGTTTGTTGTGGAATCACAGCCTCTTAAAGAGTGTGGACTCCCTTCACTTGCTGAAGTCGATCTTTACAAATTCGACTACGTTGCCTTGTCTTATGTAAATTATTCCTGCATTCACAACTGGCACACACAGTATATGTATATACAAACTTGCAGATTCAAAACAGGTATCTTTCTTGCTTTGATACCACATATTGAAAATCAAATCAACTCATAAAATATAGAAAACACACATAATAAACCAGAGACTAAATATTGGCGGAAAAGGCTTCAGCCTCACGGCTTCCTCACATATTTTCTCATTATTAAAAGAATGTAGAGTTACAATTAAATAGATGAGGAGACAATGTCTCAAGATAGTGCGTGCTATCTTGGACACCTTGGTTGAGATAATTTCTCAACCAAACATACACCAATATAGGAGCTACATAAACTAACTCCTATCTTAGAGAAACAACCCAATCTAAAGAGTTAGGCATAAATTCCTAAATTTTAATATTTATTTTATTTATTTTATTTTTGGATTTATTATTGTTTTATGAGAGAGGTTAACAAATTACTATCACTTTCTCTAAAACAAGTAGATATAAAGAATGGTAAAGGAGCCTACTTGTGATTCAATCACTTATCCTTGTCCTTTTCTCCTTGTTGCAATCGCTCTCAATCCAACTCAAAATGCTAGATCAATTCCTGCAAACACAAACAAAGAACAACAATGTAATATACCTTCTTAGGAATTTCTGCACTATGGAGAGTAAAAATGCTTTTTTCAGAAAATTACGTTACATAATTGAAAAATAGGACTTGGATCCTTTATATTATGCTTTATGACCCTTACATGCAGAATGGGAGCAAAAACAAATCACTCTAGTTGTGTTAAACAAATCTCCCCATGCCAATACACCTCAAAAACACCCAAACCCCATGACTTCACCAAACAAAAATTCTGAAGCATGTAACAGCATTATTCTAAGATGGTTTCTACAAAAAAATATGATTCATAATAGATCTGGAGATTTCATTAATCAAAGAGCCAAGAAAAATGGAGGTCTAGCCTCTTTTACACAAAATGGAGACAACGCGGCAAGGGTTTCAAAAGAGCACAAGTACAAAATGATATCTCTTCATAAAACCACACAGTTTACTGCAAATATGTATATGATATGTCTGAATAATACATGAGAGCACATAAAAATGGCTGAAGATCCTCCCTACTAGCCTTCCAGGAGAGAAAGAGCCCCCTTCTCCAAGACACTAGCACAAAATCAAGAGATTTAACCCTACCATAGCATCACCTTCAGAAATGACGCAGTTTCTGCAAGAGACTGCGCTGTAGGAGTTGGTGACTACTTGACCCCAAGTTAGATAGTGGAAATGTAGCCTAGAATTCTCCTCTTAGATCCCTTCAACAAGTTGAACCAAGAAAGAGAGTGGAACTCCCGCATGAGAATCCCTTGCACTAAACAATGCAACAAACCTAGCTAAATAGCTAAAGCATGCAAGAAGTCATAAGACTCAAACATAGACAAGATTCTGAATGACTCTCATGGCTTCCCTCCCTTCCTTTTTATTATTGGTGAGCCTCCTTACCCTGGAACCCACACATTCATGAGGTTACTTCATTGCAAAGATTCCTCCATCAAAACTGCATTGTTCCCACTGGTTTTCCTCCTCTTTTAGCAGTGTTGTTGACCTGGTCAACAAGGTTCTAGTCCTCATGCATTTCCCCCTTTTCACACCAAAGGTGGCTTTATTTTTCCTTCTTACACAAAACCCTTTCACATTGGGAATGTTTTATTTCTACTAAAGAGATTTAAGGGTCTCTCTACCCCATTTATTCTTCTAACCAACAAAATAGAGAAACATATAATATTCCAACTAGCGGCAGCTAATTGGGAATATTACAATCCTCCCCTCTCAAAATTTGCTTGTCCTCAAGCAACAACAAAGAAGGATGCTGTAAGATCTTTTCTCCTTCCCAAGTGGAATCCTCATCAGGAAGATTTCTCCATCGAATTAGATATTCCTTTATTACCCTGCTCCTTAGCTACCTCTCCCGTGTATCTAGAATTGCCTTAGGTTGCAAAACTAGATGGCCCTCATCATCAATAGGTGGGAGGTCCATGTTGGCAACTATATTCTGTCCAATGGCCTTCTTGAGGCATGAGACATGGAAGATATTGTGGATCTTGCTCCCCTTGGGAAGCTCCAACTCATATGCAACTTCCTCGACATGACGGATCACCTTATATGGCCTATAGAAACGTGGTTTGAGATTTTCAACCCCTTTCTCCTTGAGTGTAGATTGTCTATAAGGCTGAAGGAAAAGATAGACTAGATCATCTACCTCAAACTGTCTCTCTATCTGACCACGATCTGCATATATATTTTGCTGATTTTGGGTAGTAGCAATGTTGTCTTTAAGAGCCCGAAGTATGTCTTGACTTTCCTGAATCCATTCCTTTGCTCTAGGAGCCTTGCTTGCTCCAAACATGACATCAACAAATGAGAGTGCATCATACCCATAGAGATCTTGAAATGGGGTCATACCAATGGACATATGGTAAGTGGTGTTGTAACAATACTCCCCCAAATGAAGCCAACGCATCCATGCCTTTTGTTTCCCCGAAACATAGTTTCTCAGGTAGCCTTCCAGCCACTTGTTCACTATTTCAGTCTGTCCATCGGTCTGTGGATGGTAGCTGGTACTTTATGTCAATTCAGTCCCCACTAACTGGAATAGTTCTTGCCAAAATCCACCCATGAAGTGGCTGTCCCGATCACTCACTATGGTCTTTGGGAGATCATGGAGTCTAAACACATCTCTGAAGAAGAGCTCAACTACCTGTGAATTAGTATAATGTGAAGAAATGGCAAAGAAGTGTGAATAATTTTTTACTCTATCAACAACTAAAAATATACAATTCTTACCCTGAACAATAGGTAGACTGGTGATGAATTCCATGGAGATGCTTTCCCATTTTCCATCCAGAATGGGTAGTGGTTGTAATAATCCGGTAGGATGAGTGTGTTCTCCCTTGTTTTGCTGACAAAATATGCACTCCTTGATACATTGGAGCACATACTCCTTGAGACCCTTCCATGAGAATCTCTCCCTTATGGCCTGGTAAGTCTTTGTGAATCCTTGATGCCCTGAAAGTGGGGAGTCATGTGATGCTTGCAATATCTTCTCTTTGAGCTTATAATTCTTAGCCAAAAAGTGCCAGTCCCGGTAATAGATGATTTCATCCATCACTCTTTACCTCTCATCATCTATCACCCCATCAAGTATCTCACATGCAAATTTATCGTTGGATTACTCAACCAACAATTGAGCCTTCCAATCTACGTCCATGCCCCTCAAGGACAACGTTGTCGGTCTTCTGGATAGAGCATCAGCCACTATATTTCTCTTCCCCTTGACATACTCTATGTCAAAGTCATAAGCTTGGATCTTGCTTACCCATTTTTGTTGTCTTTCTTGGAGCTACTTTTGTTCAAGAAATAATCTAAGACTGTTATGATCAGTTTTCACCCTGAACTTATTCCCCACCAAGTATTGCCGAAATTTGGCTAAGGCATGCATAATAGCCAACATTTCTTTATCATAGATGGGGTATAGCCTTTCATGTGGTAGCAGCTTCTTTCTCTCAAAGGCTATAGGATTCCCTCCTTGCATCAAGACTGATCCAATTCCTTCACCTGATGCGTCACATTTTAACACAAAAGGTTGAGAGAAATCAAGTAAAACTAATACTGGACAACTACTCATTACCTCTTTGAGCTTATCAAAATCCCTCTACGCTATAAGTGTCCAACTGAAAGCTCCCTTATTTTTCAAGTTTGTAAGTGGTGCTGCAAGTTGGGAGAACCCTTTGAAAAACTTCCAGTAATATGTGCATATGCCTACAAATCCCCGGAGTTCTGTAACATTCCTTGGCTCAGGCCAATCCTTGATTGCCCGGATCTTCTCTTCATGCACTCTTACTCCATCCACTCCAATGATGTGGCCCAAGTAAAGAATCTCTGTGAGGTCAAACTCACATTTACTGTTGCTCCTTGAGAATATAAAACACTATCTCAATATGTTGCAAATGTTCCTCCCATGTGAGGCTGTAAATAAGAATATCTTCAAAGAAGACCAATACAAAATTTCTTAGATGACCACGAAAAATGTGGTTCATGCAAGATTGGAATGTTGCTGGGGCATTGGTCAAACCAAATGGCATTACCAAGAACTCAAAGTGCCCATAGTGACACCTAAATGATGTTTTGGGAATGTCTTGATCCCTCACCCTGATTTGGTGATATCTGGATCTCAAGTCAATTTTGGATAAATACTTGGATCCTCTTAGCTCATCCATCAACTCATCGATCTTGGGAATTGGGTATATATTCTTCATGGTATTTTTTTTTAGGGCTCTATAGTCAATGCACATCCTCAATGTGCCATCCTTATTCTTAACCAAGACCACTGAAGATGCAAAAGGGCTAGTGCTAGGCCGGATATGACCTAGAGCTAGTAGTTCTTCAATGGCCTTTCATTTTCATCCCTATAAGCTTTGGGATGCCTATAAGGGGTGCTAATCACAACTTGAATCCCTTGCTCCAACTCAATAGTGTGCTTAAATCCTCTATCAGGAGGTCTCCCTGATGGAATATCCCCAAATACTATAGAAGAACGGTCTAAGAGAGATTGCACATTAGGATGCACTGGGGAATCCTTGTCTCCAATTTCAGATAAACGCAGTTCTACTACCCATTCTATGTCTCCTCTGCGTAATTCTGCCTCCATCTTGTGGACTGAAATAATCTAAGGGGGGTAAGTGTGCATACCTTTGATTTTTTTATGCTTATACTTCTTCCCTATCCATTCCATCTCTAGAGTCTCCCAATCAGTGGTGACTCTCCCAAGAGTGATTAACCATTGGACACCCAATATAACATTGGTGTTAGGAATATCAACCACAAAGAAGTGGTCTGTCATAGTGTAGGTTCACATAGTGATAGACAATTCTGGAACATACTTGATACACTACAAAGTTCTGGCTCCTGAAACCAAGATTTAAAAAACTTCAAAGTCTTCCATATGGATGCCCCTCTTCTTTACTAGTTGTGAATCAATGAAGTTATGAGTATCTCCACTTTCTACTAGCACTGATAATCTCTTCCCCATAACAATACCTCTCACTCTTAAATTTAGATATTTAGGGACTCCTCTTAATGCTGCAAGAGCTCCTCTCCTTGGATCAAAAGTTTTTACTGCATCTTCTGTAGGTAGTACATCACTGATCCTCTCTTCTTCATCAGAAAATATCTCAATATAATGATCTTTTCCTGCAATAAATTCATGGTTTGGCACCCATGGCTTCTAAAAAGTAAGGCAAAGTTTCTCCTTCCTTAATCTCCTCTGATTATGGCTAAGAGGTGTCTTCTTTGGCCATGAGGATTTCTCCTGCTGCAGAAATGCCTTTGCCTTGGGCAAGGCATGTTGCAAATCTCTAGCCTTCTCCACAACCTCTAGGAGTGTAGTTGGTTTAGTGGATCTTACCAACCCATGAAATGGTTTAGCCATCCCATCAATAAACATACATACCCTTCTGCTCATAGTGAGGTTGGACACCATTACTGAAAGCTTCAAATATTCAGCAATATAATCTTCTAGATCTCCCTTTTGTTTGAGCTTGGTTAGCTCAACAAAGTGGGCCTCTGGATCCCTTGGATCAAATCTCTCTACTAGTCTCTTGGTGAAGACTGAGTATGAAGTGATATGAGCATGTCCAAGTGTAGTTAGCCCATGGAACCACCATTCATGAGCCTCCCCTTCCAAGTGCAACGCGACTATTTTGATAGCCTCTATTTCAGAAACTCTATTGAGCTTAAAGTAAGTATCCAGCTTCTCCACCCAAGCCTTGGCTGTGCACTTAGGTGATACATCATATATAGGCAAGAATAGTCTCCCCATACTACACTGTAGGTCTAATTCCTACATAAATCCTCCCCTCTTATGGTGATAGCAATTCCTCCTCCCTTCCTTGATCCGACAGAATTCCTGAAAGCTCAAGTGTTCTTTGAACCTTTGGGATTGGGACTCATACTCCAAGAAATAGTCACCAAGGGTTTCTTCCTCCCTTTCTTCAGATAGTAATGAGGGAATAGTGGAGAATTGTAGTGAAGGATGTGTGGCTGATTGTTCCACACAAGGTGAGGTGCTAGTGCTTGCTTCATCGTAAAACCCCATAAGGCCTTCTTTATGCCTCATCTCCTTGAGATCTCTTGCAATGTTCTGCATGGTTTGAAGAAGAATTTTTGAAATATTTTTCTCCTCCATACTGTAGATATATTTTCCCCACAATTTGAGCCAAGAGGAGAGCTCTAATACCACTATAATATACCTTCTTAGGAATTTCTGCACTATGGAGAGTAAAAACGATTTTTTCAGAAAATTACATTACAAAATTGAAAAATAGGACTTGGAACCTTTATATTATGCTTTATGACCCTTACATGCAGCATGGGAGTAGAAAAAAATCACTCTAGCTATGTTAGACAGATCTCCCCATGCCAATACACCTCAAAAACACCCAAACCCCATGACTTCACCAAACAGAAATCATGAAGCATGTAACTGTGTTATTCTAAGAGGTTTTCTACAAAAAAATATGAGTCATAATAGATCTAGAGATTTCATTAATAAAAGAGCCAAGAAAAATGGAGGTCTAGCCTATTTTACACAAAATAGAGACAACCCGGCAAGGGTTTCATAAGAGCACAAGTACAAAATGATATATCTGCATAAAATCACGTAGTTTACTACAAATATATATATGATATGGCTATAATAATACATGAAAGCACATAAAATGGCTGAAGATCCTCCCTGCTAGCCTTCCAGGAGAGAAATAGCCCCCTTCTCCAAGAAACTAGCACAAAATCAAGGGATTTATCTCTACCACAACATCACCTTCAGAAATGACGCATTTTCTGCAAGAGACTGCGCTGTAGGAGTTGGTGAATGCTTGACCCCAAGTCAGATAGTGGAACTGTAGCCCGGAATTCTCCTCTTAGATCCCTTCAACAAGCTGAACCAAGAAAGAGAGTGGAACTCCCGCATGAGAATCCCTTGCACTAAACAGTGCAACAAACCCAACTAAATAGTTGAAGCATGCAAGAAGTCATAAGACTCAAACATAGAAAATATTCTGAATGACTCTCATGGCTGCCCTCCCTTCCTTTTTATTCTTGGTGAGCCTCCTTACCCTCGAACCCACACATTCATGAGGTTACTTCATTGCAAAGAGTCCTGCATCAAAACTGCGGTGTTCCCACTGTTTTCCTCCTATTTTAGCAACGTTTTTGACCTGGTCAAAAAGGTTCTAGTCCTCATGCATTACCCCCTTTTCACACCAAGGGTGGCTTTATTTTTCCTTCTTACACAAACCCCTTTCACATTGGGAATTTTTTATTTCTACTAAAGAGATTTAAGGGTCTCTCTACCCCATTTATTCTTCTAACATGTAAAATAGAGCAACATATAATATTCCAACTAGTAGCAGCTGTTAGGACCTCAACCATTTTGACCACACATTTTGACACCACTTTACTCTTTATAAGTCCATATTTAAAAGGTTACATTATCATTTCCATCCATTTTATCCAAAGGTATATGAAATCCTTCTCTTTACTATGTATTTAATTTGTTTTGCATATAATTCCACATTAATTTTATATTTAATCATTAATCGAAGATAGATAGCTGCTAAGAAAAGTCTAAAGGATTGCAGATAATTCATGATAAGGATCGTGTTGCTGAAACAACCAAACCCGTTGCTGAAACAGTCAACAGACACGCAAATCCCGTAGCTGAGATAGCTCGTGATTTGTGATATTCAAGTGTATTTTAAGAATGATGACAGCAGGACGAAGACGAGCAAGGGAAGCTGTTACATGGACCGTTTTGAAGCTAGTATTTTTGTACTTATTTGTAACAGCATTCCAGGATGGAAGAACAGAAAAGACCCTGTATTAAAACAAGAGATTAGCTTTGGATAAAAATAGGATTTCTCTGATGTAACTGTAATAGATGTCTCTTCTTTAAAAAGAGGAGACATCATCATTAGAAGGGGAGTTAGAAACTGCGGGAGTACATTTCTTGAAGCAAGAAAGAGCCTTTGCTCTGTTGTAATGTATCATTTCTTGACAGATGAATAAAAGTCTATTTTGAGTGCTTCAATTTAATTTCTTTCCTCGGGGAATCTTGTGAGAAGGACAGGGCCCACCTTCATCATAAGATTCACCCAATTTCTCCTGTAGTTTGTTACCTTTTATGTTATTCGCACCTTAATTTAACCTTGTTTGCTGAAGAATTTATACAGTTCTGTGTTTCTTATTAAGCACTCTGTTTTCTTTAACACTGCATTAGCTTTATACCATTCATTATTAAGAAGCTGAGAGTTACTTTATTTTCAGTTATTTGTTTATTAGATGAATGTGTGATAGATTGATATCGGGAAACAGGTGCTGAAGATTCCTGTTTGGAGGAATAGGGCCTATTCTCCGTAGGTTGATATTCTTTTTCTGCAGTGTGATTGATATCAGGAAACAGGTGCTGAAGATTCCTGTTCAAGGGAATAGGGTCCTGTTTTCCATGGATTGATCTTTTTCTACAGTGTGATTAATATCAGGCAACAGGTGCTGAAGATTCCTGTTTGGAGGAATAGGGTACTATTCTCTGTTATGGTTGATTGATCTCCTTTTCTACAGGGTGATTTCCTTTCATTATTTTTCCTAGGATTCTTTTAATGAAAGTCTGCAATAGAGGGATTGTTTCTGCTATAACACAAGTAGGCTTCAGCTTTGTTAAAGTGAGGTGTGAACAGTTTGATTGATATTTGTGTGATTGATGCTACAACATTTCTTTGCTTTTGGGATTGAGCATATCCAGTGCGTGATTGTCTTTGGAATAAACAAACCTTCCTGGGTTGAAAATTTATGTGGAGCTTGAATTGTTAAAACAATTAAAGCGACCAACATTTTGGCGTCGTTGCCGGGGAAGGAAATTATAGATTTCAAAAGCATTGATGTTTTCCTTCTAGATGTGTAGATTGTATGAGAGGACGCGGAACCCAGAAGAAAACTAACCCTACAGGTGGCAAGGGAAAAGGAAGGGGAGGAAGAAAGACTTTAATTGACGAAATTGTATCAAAGGCTGAATCATCACAGAGATTAAGCTCTCGAAGACCAAAAACTCAATGCTCCCCTCAATCAGATTACAAAACAGAAGAAGTTGTGAGCCCTGAAAATGTAGAGGAACCAGTAACATATATTAAAGAACTAGTAGCCAGTGCTAAAGAATCAAAAGAAAGCACTAAGGAATGAACAGAGAACGTTGAGGAATTAACAGAAGATATTGGACGACCAGTGGAAAACATTGAGGAACCAGTAGAAGATTTTGAGGATCGAGAAAGTGCAGTAGGAGAACAACCAATGGAAGGAAACAATGAAGAATTCTTTGGTGGAGGATGAGTAGATCCTGAAGGAGAAGGAAAGGATGAAAATTCTCTCTCTACCTTGGGATTTCCTATCAGTGATCTCCCTAGAGGAGCAACTCCTATGAAGAATATTCCATTTTCAGCTTTACCCAACTTCCATGGTTTATCCTCTGAAGATCCGGATGAATTCCTTTTTGAACTTGATATATTATGCAGAAGTTATGATTATGTTACTAATGCTCAGAAGTTGAAACTATTTCCAACAACATTAAAGGGAAATGCGTTAAGATGGTTCATGAGCCTTGGAAGCCAGGTAATCACAACATGGGAACAGATGAAACAGAAATTTATGCTTAAATATCAAGATTATTGTCGGACAAGAGAGAAGAGGGAGGAATTATTCAACATGGAACAGAAGGCGGACGAGAATTTGGACTATGTGGAAAGACTGCAGTATAATCTGCAGAGATCTGATCATACGAATGTAAGTAAAGAAATTCATAAAACAATATTACTTAGAGGATTAAGGGACGATTGTTTAGACATGCTAAACATGCTTGGTAAAGGAGATATATCTAAAGAATCATATGATGAGATTTTTGAACTCTGTAAAAGATGTTCAAGAGGAGCTGCAAGGAACAGAGCAAGTAACAGAGATTCCACTTATTCAAGAGTTTAGAAATCAGCTAGTGGGGGAGCAACAAGAGATGAAATAGGTAATTTACTTGAAGAATTTAAAACTGAAATGTTAAGTTCTTTTGCTTCACAAATTGATACCTTGCAGGTTAAAAAGAAGCAGGCTGAAGCAGAAGCAGCTTTGGTTGTCTTTTTCCCTAAATGCAAAGATAAACATCCACTAAGGGAATGCCCATTGGACAAAATACCAATCTACACCCTTTGTGAGAAAGATCATGAAACACAACAATGTCCCTCTCTAGCGGGAATAAAGGCAGCACTGCAGCCAACGGAAGAAGAAGCTGAAGTAGTTTATCTGCTAACACAAAGAAGACAATGGCAATCAAGAGGACAAGGTATGAATTCTAGCATGCCATTTACATCTTCTAATCGTTGGAATAATTATCCTTCTTTCAGTCAGAAAAATTACCCTCCCTTTAACCAAATGCAATACCCACCCTTTAATCAGATGAATTACCGACCCATGCAACAAAAAAACCCTCCCTTTGTTGATTCTGCAATGTGGACTCCTTGGCCCCCACAACAGCCATCTTCTTTCAATCCATGGAATTCAAATTGGAGAAGCCAACAACTCCCGTATCCAAATCAATTTCCTCAATTTCAGCAACCACTGCCTCTACCATCAGGAGCTCCATCAAATAATCAAATGAGACCCCAGCTACCTGTGCAACCAAATCCTAACCCCAATAATAAAGTTGTGCAAGTCATTGATATTCAGAATCAACCTACATTTTCTACTATGCAATGTAATGATATTCATTTGAGATCTGGGAAAATAGTAGAACCTATCAGAGATGATATAACCTCTTTTGATTCTGATAAATATGAAACTGAGAAACATAAAAAAGCACAACCACCCTTTAACAAGGGTGCTGAAATAACAGAGCCACCATTCCCCGAGCGTTTAGTTTTAACTAAAATGCCTGAAACACCTGCTTTTAATCTTCTAGGGGAATTGCAAAACTTGTATGTTAAAATTCCACTTTTACAGGAACTAAGAGATGTACCAATTTATGCCAGAACCATGAGGGACATTTGTGTTAAGAAACCTGGTAGGAAGACTAAAGACCCCCTTACAGTTCATTTATGGGTGATCTATCTGCATTAATGTCCGGAAAAACCCCTCCTATGAAATATGGTGACCCCGGCCATCCTACTGTGACAGTTCAAATTGGTAAAACGATAATTTTTCAAGTTCTGGTAGATTTAGGTGCTGCAATAAACATTATGACTCTCGAAACTTCATAGTTGTTACAGCTAGATAACACAATTAGAGATACACCAACCACCCTAGAGTTAGCTGACAGTTCTACAATTAAACCAGAAGGAATTTTTGAAGATCTAGTTATCTCGGTTGAATCCTGGAATTACCCAGCTGATTTTGTGGTATTACAAACTAAAACAAAGCTGGGGGGACATCCTTTAATTCTAGGAAGGCCATGGCTAGCCACAACCGATGCCTTCATCAGCTGCAGATCCGGTTCGATGAAAATTTCTAATGGTTATGAAACTGAACAGCTTACTCTTTATCCTCATGCTACACCCATAATTAATAACAAAAATTTTGTGTGGATGGATTATGATGATAATGCTATTCAGCCTATTTTAACTATCGGACAAGCTTTAACTCTTAAAGACAACATAGAGGATGAAATAATTAATAATTTCATTTGCGAACCTTCCTCTGTAATTGCTGAAACACACAATAAATTGACTGCACTTTTCGAAACGGATACCCAGGAAAATATTGAATCTGAAGATCTATCTCATACATTAACCACCATCTCCTCTAAAAGCATAACAGTGGAAATCGAACCTAGCAAAACATTAAATATAAATCCTGATCTAACAGTTGCTGAAACACAACAGTTAATGAAGTTATTACTTGAAAATAAGGAAGCATTCGCATGGGATTACACAGATATGAAGGGAATCTCTCCTGAATTATGTACTCACTGAATTTATATTAAAGAAGGTTGTTGACCAGTCTGTCAACCCCAAAGACGAATGAACCCTAATCTAAGAGAAATTGTTAAAGAAGAACTTCAGAAATTCCTTAATGCAGGATTTATATACCCCATATCTGACAGTGAATGGGTTTCCCCATTGGTAATAGTCCCTAAGAAAAATGGGAAATGGAGAGTGTGTGTTGATTACAGAGCCTTAAACAAAGCTACTCAAAAGGACCAGTTTCCTTTACCATTTATTGATCAGGTGTTGGATAGTCTGTCAGGAAAGAAATTCTTTTCCTTTTTAGATGGATTCAGCGGGTATAAGCAAATTAGAATTGCACCCCAAGACCAATACAAGACCACTACTAGTCCTTGGGGAAATTTTGCCTATAAAGTTCTTCCATTTGGACTATGTAATGCACCAGCAACTTTTCAGAGGGTTGTTATAGGAATCTTTTCTGATATGCTGAATGACTCTATGGAAATATTTATGGATGATTTTACTCCTTATGGTGTGTCTTTTGAAGATGCATTACAAAATATTGAGAAGGTACTTAAACGTTGTATACAAGCTCACCTCTCCCTAAGTACTGAAAAGTGTCATATGATGATGAGTGAAGGAGTAGTGCTTGAACATTTTATTTCATCTCAAGGTATTCAGGTAGACCCATCCAAAATACAGGTCATTCGGAATCTTCCTGTTCCTAAAAAACAAACTGATGTGAGAATTTTTCTAGGACATGCTGGATAATATAGGAGATTTATTAAAAACTTTTCTAAGATAGCTTCTCCTTTATTTGTTTTCTCATGAAAAATTCTGATTTTAAGTGGACTAATCTTTGTCAGAAAGCCTTTGTAGAACTCAAGCATCAGTTATCTATTGCTCCTATTTTGAGAGGACCTGATTGGGCACTCCCCTTTCATATATCTTCTAATGCTTCAGACACTGCAATTGGAGCTGTCTTGGGACAAGAAGAAAACCATCTTCCTTATGCTATCTATTTTATCAGTAAGAACATGACCCCTGCTGAGCTTAATTATACAGTTACCGAAAAGGAATTTCTTGCAGTAATTTATGCCATTAATAAATTTTGACATTACATCACTGATTATCCTACTTTTGTCCACACTGATCACTCGGCTATTAAGTATTTAATGAACAAATCTGTCACAAATGCTCGAGTTACCAGATGGTTATTATTACTGCAGGAGTTTGATATTACAATTGTAGATCGGCCAGGTAAAGAAAATGTTGTGGCTGATTTCCTTTCACGGTTAAAAATTGATAATAATATTCCAGTAGATGATTCCTTTCCTGATGAGTATCTATTTGCAGTATCTGCTCACTCTCCTTGGTATGCAGACATTGCCAATTATTTGGTTACAGGAAAGTTACCATCACACCTGTCACATAGGGAAAAGAGAAGAATTGTTCAACAAAGTGCCAGGTATAGCTGGATAAGCGAGTGTCTTTTCTACACAGGGCTTGATCAGGAAATCTGAAGATGCATCAGAGAGGATGAGGTGTACGACATACTAAAAGCTTGTCATGATGGCCCCTGCAGAGGGCATTTTGCTGATAAAAGAACAACACACAAAATTTTGAGGATGGGTTACTATTGGCCCTAATTGTTTAAAGATGCAAAGAAATATGTGCGGACTTGTGACAGCTGTCAGCGAATGGGTCAACCCAGTCATAGAGATAAAATGCCATTAAACCCCCAAGTAGTACTCGAACCATTTGAAAGATGGGCCTTAGATTTCATAGGACCCATTAATCCTCCATCCAATCAAAGAACTTATATATTATTTTCTACAGATTATATGAATAAATGGGTGGAGGCCAAAGCACTTATTAGAGCCAATGAAGAAGCTGTCCTAGCTTTCTTATTTGAGCATATATTTGTTAGATTTGGAACTCCTAGAGAACTGGTTACATATGGAGGACCTCCCTTCAACTCTCATGGTTTTAAATATACCCTTCAAAAATATCATATTCATCATAGAATGACTACACCATACCACCCCCAAGCTAATGGGCAGGTGGAAAGCACAAATAAAGTAATAGAAGCCATTCTAACTAAAACAGTGAAGGATAACTGGAAGGATTGGTCTCAAAGGCTCCCTGAAGCACTATAGGCTTATAGAAATACCTGGAGAAATACTACAAGATTTTCTCCCTATGAATTGGTTTATGGTAAAAGTGTTGTTTTTCCTGTGGAATTTGAAATCAAAACTTTAAGAACTGCTTTAGCTGTTAACCTTGATTTGATTGATGTGCAGACAGCTAGGTTGCAGCAGCTTCTTGAATTGGATGAAAAGAGATTAGATGCCATTCACCAGACAACCATGATTCAACAACAAAGAATGAAGTGGCATGATAAAATTATCAAGCACAAGCAATTCCAAAAAGGTAATTGGACCCTATTGTATGACTCTCGGTTTGAAAACTTTCAAGGTAAGTTACGAACAAGATGGCTTGGAACATATGAAGTAGATGTTGTTTTTCCCAATGGAACAGTAAGACTTGTAACAATTGATGATTCTAGAACACCTCTACTAGTAAATGGTCATAGGCTTCGCTTGTACAAGCGCCCTGTTTCTAAAGAAGATTTTAAGGATGCTTGCATGACTGATACACATTATCTTTTTCTAGGGGAGTCCTCTGCTCCTCACATCATTTAATTTTCTGCACTATATTTCTAGTATTAGATTAGATTTAAAACTAATAATCCTTGTCAAGGGTTGGCATGTTACAATTGTATTTTGCAGATTAAGGAAGAACTCACTAAGGAGGACAGTTTCATCACAAGAAGATCTAAAGCTTCAATTAGAGAAGCTTTGTTTCCCTCATCTCAATTCATTTCCTCATTTCCCAGCAATGTCTCTTTTATCACTTATCCCCTTACTCCAGCTTTCCCTTTTTCCTATTGTACCCACTCCTGAAACACCATCTTTCAGCCAGCATTTCCCGTTCCCTACTGCTGAAATCATTCCTCAGCAAGTATTTCCCCAATTTTCTTAGTACCAAATAATTACATTCCATTTTCCTTATTTTTCCATTGCTAAAACACCACTTTCAGCAACATGTCATTCATTTTTCCATTGCTGAAACACCACTTTCAGCAACCTGTCATCTATCTTTCCATTGCTAAAACATCATTCCTTTCCTCTGCTACACAAGTTTTCCAGTACCCCACTTTTATTCTTCAGATCCCTTGGGTGAATATTATCCAGTATTGAGCAGACCCCAATATGCTCCTGTTTCTACATTTTAGAGAAATCTAAAGATTCTTCCATCAATATTAAGCCACTATGAACAAGCACTCTATACTTTGAATTATAAAACAGAGGTAAATATAAGGTAAGTGGATTTTTTAAGTAATACAGTTAAATCGTAGTATAAAGAGAAGATCTTTTCCATTATGATTATATCCCCTGTACATTCAAGACCATCATTTCACCGCACGTAGGGGGGGGATTTCGAAAATAAAAATCATCATTTTACCCCATGCAAATCACCGCCATTCTTTGTACCCATTATTTCGGCTGATACACCATGTTCTTAGTCGTAAACAATTACTCTGATCAAGTCTGGTGTTTCTGCTCTCCGCGCCTCTACATTTGACTCAAGTTAGTAGCTATGGGAGGCCCGGCTATCAGACATGAGCTTGGCTCGATGGCTCTTCTCGAATTATTTCTGGAGGCTTGCCAAATCTTTCAGCAGGCAGGATGGATCAAATATTTCAAGAGGCTAGGAGAATTTGATCCTCAACAAGTTTTGGAGTTTGCGCAGAATTTTCAGGAGAATCACTCCATAGTCCAAGGGGTCTGAATTTCAGTCACAGAAGAAGATATAGCACAAGTTTCGGGATTGCCTGTCACAGGTGCTCGGTGGTTTAGCAGGAAACAAGTCATCCTAAACGCACAGTAGGACTTCCTTCTTTCAGACGAACAGGTTGAGATTAAAGGTCTTGACATAGGTCTGCATTCATTACCTCCCCCATGGCCAAAGGTAGTTGAATTTGTCAAGCACTATTTAACTTGCGAGGGGCGCTACCAGGTAGTTTATCAACACGATTTTGTTTTAATGAGTCATTTGCAGCATGGTCGACTAGTTAACATTCCTTATTATCTGCTTGGATGTATTAAAAATATGTCATATTACTGTAGACGGGTAAAATTTCCATTACTGTCCCTTACCCATCATCGCATGTGTCAATTATTAATTCAGAGAGGTTTTTCCCAGCAAAATCCCCCTCTAAATAACCCACCCTTACTTCTCGAACAAGCCCCCGAAATACCCCAAGAAGCTGAAATTCCCCAAGAAATCCCCGAAAGCTCTTATGAATGGCAACTAGAAGATATTCCTGATCCTCCATTGATTCTATCTTCAGAGCCAGTTGACCCGTCCCCAAGTTCATCCCATTTAGCAGAGTCATCCCATCCCACTGTTCACATCCCTAGCGATGACTCTCAAGCTGAAACACCCCCATCACCCCCTACTCATAAAAGAAAGAGACGAATTGCAAAAGTCTCTGTAAAGGCCACATCCCAAGCTGTCACCTCTTCCGAGAGCCCTTCTCCTAGAAAAGAATCTTCTCATAAAAAGAAAAATAAAGTTACTGCTTTTTCCACTTTCCTACCTAGGAGAAAAATGAAAACGACTGTTGAATCTGAAGTCATTCCCATTTACCCTAACCCTGCAGTTGTCTTGCTAAAACTTCATTCGTCATCACCATTCCAAATTCCCGAATCATTACCCGTCTCATCTTGTGGCACTGCGCCACAAGAACCAGATGCCCAGGGTAGTATGACATCATTTTCTACTCAAAAAGTAACTGCTCCACAAGAACCAGTTACTCACTCAGCAGCTGAAACACAAGAACCAGCTGCTGAAGTGCAAAAATCAAACATCTAGCATGATAATATAAGGAAACTAGCTATAGCTGAAACACAAGAACCAGCTACAGCTGCGGAACAATAATAAACTCCAGCAAAAGCAACCAACACACAGGGTTCACTCACCATGGCATGTTTATTAGAAGAAAATGAATTTTTAAAGTCAGAATTAGAGGCCTACAAAAGAGAGTTGGTAACGGCAAGGGAAGCTTTTGATAAAGAGCTAAATCTCTACATGTTGGCACATACAGCATCAGTACAAAAGAATGACCCATGTAAAGAATATATGTGCCATGAATGTGGAAATATCTACCAACAAGCCAGATACAAGATAGTTAAAGTCCCAGTGCCTGAGGCATCCACATCAGTTGTAGTCAAGGAAGAACGCCCTACTGCAACACAAGAACCAGTAGGGCCCTCAAAAATTCTGGAGAAAGAAACCAAGCCACAGATATCCTGCCCTGTATTAGTTAACTTAGCTACTCAGACTATGCCTCAGCCCATTACTTATAATGTCAGAACACAAACTCCACCATGGAAATAGTTGGAAATAATGAATAAGTGGAAGCAGCAGTATGTTATTGATCAGGATAAAAATTTTCAACAGCATAAATTGGCTTGGAAAAATTAGATGTATTCCAACTGGGATAACTGGGAGAAGACACTTAAGCAACTTAAGGATTCCAAGAAATAAATTAAGGAGTTAAAAGATAAACTGGTCCTGATGTTTTCATTAGTAAAAAAATGGTTAGCTACCAGGAAACCTTCTTTGAATTATTCTCTGTTTCTTTCTAAACGCCTTGTTTATTTTCAGTTGAAAGCAATTAAGGACGGGAGACCTCATCAGTTTCTCACAGCGAAACAGTTTGTTAAAACATTTGTTGAGGCCTCCGCTAGTGATCAACATCTATTATGTGAACTTTATCTTCATAATGAGGCTATGCCCGAAAACAGAGAAGTCAACCTGAATCCGATTTTTGGTGATATACAGATTAGGGCATTTGTTTCCTTTCTTGCCAATCAAATCACATGGAAAACCACTTTTCTCGCAACTAGGCACAATGAGGATAATCGCCTCCTCTGGATAAGGCCGAAACCTTCAAACCCGGCCATTTTTGTAGCAGAATATCGTCAATTCTTGCAGAAGACAGGAATGAGCAGGCACATACAGCAATTGCAATACTTAGTACTCCGAGAGTGTCATCAGTTAATCAGGGTCAAAGAGACTACTGCTTTGAAGGAAAACACCATGTTCTGGCAACAGTCCTGTAAGGAAAGACAAGAGTATAATCCCTTTAGCCCTGATAATCTTCAAACTACACTATCCAAAATACCAAACTATATCAAATGCATTCAGAAATGCTTCGAGAATTGGATTGGCTATCATTTTCACTTCCCTGTCTTATGGATTCCAGCAGAACGATATCAGCCTCATTATAGATTGGCTAACAGAGACGAGACAGCAGCATGGCAGAAACTGCAAAGTAACGAGGGATTCAGATCTTCGACAGAGGCCACCTTCCATATTTATTGCTTGAGTAACTTGCATGCAAAGAGTCAGTACTCAAACTCTGACTCAGACTAAAATTTTCCTGAGGACATGCAACCCTTTCAGCTGGGGGGGATGTTAGGACCTCACAATGTACCATTTTGACCACACATTTTGACACCACTTTACTCTTTATAAGTCCATATTTAAAAGGTTACATTATAATTTCCATCCATTTTATCCAAAGGTATATGAAATCCTTCTCTTTACTATGTATTTAATTTGTTTTGCATATAATTCCACATTACTTTTATATTTAATCATTAATCGAAGATAGATAGTTGCTAAGACAAGTCTAAAGGATCGCAAATAATTCATGATAAGGATCGCGTTGCTGAAATAGCCGAACCCGTTGCTGAAACAGTCAACAGACAGGCAAATCCTGTAGCTGAGACAACTCGTGATTTTTGATCTTAAAGTGTATTTTAAGAATGATGACAGCAAGACAAAGACGAGCAAGGGAAGTTGTTACACGGACCGTTTTGAAGCTAGTATTTTTGTACTTATTTGTAATAGCATTCCAGGATGGAAGAACAGAAAAGACCCTGTATTAAAACAAGAGATTAGATTTGGATAAAAATAGGATTTCTCTGATGTAACTGTAATAGATTTCTCCTCTTTAAAAAGAGGATACATCATCATTAGAAGGGGAGTTAGAAACCGCAGGAGTACATTTCTTGAAGCAAGAAAGAGCCTTTTCTCTGTTGTAATGTATCATTTCTTGACAGATGAATAAAAGTCTATTTTGAGCGCTTCAATTTAATTTCTTTCCTCGGGGAATCTTGTGAGAAGGACAGGGCCCGCCTTCATCACAAGATTCACCCAATTGCTCCTGTAGTTTGTTACCTTTTATGTTATTCACACCTTAATTTAACCTTGTTTGCTGAAGAATTTATACAGTTCTGTGTTTCTTATTAAGCACTCTGTTTTCTTTAACACTGCATTAGCTTTATACCATTCATTCTTAAGAAGCTGAGAGTTACTTTATTTTCAGTTATTTGTTTATTAGATGAATGTGTGATAGATTGATATCGGGAAACAGGTGCTGAAGATTCTTGTTTGGAGGAATAGGGTCCTATTCTCCGTAGGTTGATCTTCTTTTTCTGCAGTGTGATTGATATCAGGAAACAGGAGCTGAAGATTCTTGTTCAAAGGAATAGGGTCATGTTTTCCGTGGATTGATCTTTTTCTACAGTGTGATTAATATCAGGCAACAGGTGCTGAAGATTCCTGTTCGGAGGAATAGGGTCCTATTCTCTGTTATGGTTGATTGATCTCCTTTTCTGCAGGGTGATTTCCTTTCATTATTTTTCCTAGGATTCTTTTAATGAAAGTCTGCAATAGAGGGATTGTTTCTGCTATAACACAAGTAGGCTTTAGCTTTGTTAAAGTGAGGTGTGAACAATTTGATTGATATTTGTGTGATTGATGCTACAACATTTCTTTGCTTTTGGGATTGAGCATATCCAGTGCATGATTGTCTTTGGAATAAACAGACCTTCCCGGGTTGACAACTTATGTGGAGCTTGAATTGTTAAAACAATTAAAGCGACCAACAGCAGCTAATTGGGAATAATACAAACAAATAACATGAAATATACATATATCTACTTATCTTACTCAATCAAATTGATTAGATATGAAATACATATATAATTCAAGAATCCATTGCAAAAGAAATGGAGACATATGTATGCATTAGGGGAATTTCGAGGTCTACAATGGGCCTCCTAAGGAAATTATAAAATAATTATGGAAATAATAGAATAAGATTTGATTACATCATCAAATTTTAGAGGGAAAAAAGAAAAAACTACTTTTTCAACTTGTATTTTCACCTTATCTCCCTATGGGTTCACTCAAATTTCAAGCGGCAACACTCGTTGGATGCATAATTTGATTCTTCATCCAAAGAGTACCCATGTTTCATACTTTATATGGACCCTTCTACATGAAAAATGAGAAATACATGAAAAACATGATTGCAATCATGCTTTTTCATGTATTTCTCATTTTTTGTGTAGCAAGGTCCATCGAAAGTAGGCAACATGGGTACTCCTTGGATGAGGAATTAAAGTTTACATCCAATGAGTGTTCCCACTCGAAATTGAGTAAAACATTAGAGAGATAAGTTGAAAATAGAAGTTGAAAAAGTATTTTGATTATTTTATTATATTTTAATCTTTTTACTTTTTTATCTCAAATATGGTAAATCATCCCCCATGGTTGAAATCACCATCTTGAATCCTATTGGTTCTTATAAAGTTTATTTTTGTTTTACATTTTTCTTAGGAGGCCCATTTTAGACCTCAAAAGTTCTCTAATGGGGAAAATGAACAACAATCTTTATTAAAGAGTAGAAGGGGGAGGTTATGTAACCAATGATCGATTTTTTTCCAACCAGCTTCAGCTTCATTCCAGCCTCATCACATCCAACATCATACCAGCAGCATATCAGTGCTTTCACTCTCTCAAATGAGAATCCAACAACATAACTTTACCAAATTTCTCCCTTCCCTAGCACTAGAATGAGTGCTCAATTTATAGGGAAACTAATGGTATTTTCTCAATGAATGACTTTCTAATAATAGGCAAGACATGTTCCAAAGTTCAGAGGTGTTAGATGGACACTTGGATTCAAATTTTGACACATATGGACTCTTCTAGAAGGCACTGGCCATGTGGAGATTCTTGGAACAATGACAATTCTACTCCCAGATGACCAATGGACTCTTGAATGTCGAGAAGTGCATTGCAGTGCACTCTTGAATGGAGGATTTTTCATTGCAATGTAGTTAGCCCTTTTAGAGGCTGTGTTGGTGAGTAAATAAGTGATATAACATATACTTCAAACCTTGGAAATCTCACAATAGAAGCCATGAATGAATTTTTCTTCTCTTAGGGTACATACCAACTGAAATATAAGGGGATGATGGACCCTATTTCATTGGTCCAAGGGATGATCTCTAGTTTGACCAGGTTATTGGGGGTGATGCCCAAATTGACCTATAACAACAACCTTATTTTTTTCTTGGTTCCAAAGCTTGTAACCTTTTAAACCGTCCTTATACCTAATAATATGCACCTTTTAGACTTATTATCCAACTTGGTATTTTTCTCCTTTGGAACATGTACATATGCATCACATCCAAATACCCTCAGATGTGAAAGAGAGGGTTTCTTACCAGTCCATACCTCATTTGGAGTCTTATCCTCCAATGCTAATGAAGGTGATATGTTAACCATGTAACATGCAGTCTCCATAGCCTCTGCCCAAAATTCCTATCCTAACCATTACCAGTGAGCATGCTTCTTTCCATAACCATCATCATTCTATTCATTCTTTCTGCAACTCCATTTTGTTGAGGTGTGTATGGAGTAGTCTTATGTTGTGCTATTCCACACTTCTTAGATAACTCTTCAAATTCCTTCTTGGAGAACTCTCCACCATTATTTGTACTTAGTACCTTTATCTTCTTCTCTGTTTGGTTTTCCACCAGAGCCTTAAATTCTTTAAATATGTCAAAGACTTCAGATTTCTTCCTCAAGAAACATATCCATGTATTCCTTGAGAAGTCATCTATAAATGAAACATAGTGATTTCTTGGCTATCTGCTTACTCTGATGTAACTTGTCAGCCCGCTTTAGTTCTTTTTTCATGGAGTGCGAGGCACAATGCTCCCGGTATTGCAATTCATCAGTTAGCATCATGTGCATTGCTTGAAACTGGCCACTGGGCAAGGCGACCAAGTTGACGCCAATATCTACATATGAGCAGGTGGTAGCACACTATTTAGGATGAGAAAAATGGAGCGATGCACCTAGAATCTGAACTAATCTGCTTTTCATGGACGACTCAGCAAATTGGGGTGCCGACTCATAGGACACTCTCTTAAACCTCACTCACTTAATTCATGCATACCTGAATCTCCCTTGCTTGAACTTTGAGCTACAGGATTCCTTTCTACACATCATGGAGGATGGTCTTCTACTGTTGCTCTATGGTACTCCAGGCTTCCTCTGTGATGGTTTTTACTGTGTTTCCAATCTCATCAAAATATTCTCCTGTTAGTACCAAAGGCTCAGTTCCTCTATTCTATCTTTCCTTCCTCTTTTTGCACAGGCTTATCTCTGTCTAGGGCCCTCTCTTAGTGCCGCAACAGGTGTTCTTTTTTGTTGAAGGTGCATCTGCACTATCTCCATAAAGGTCCTCCAACTCTGCGTCGCTAGGAATATACATAGTGTCCTTTGGCTATTCTGTTGTTTATGTTATCGTTGTGGGTTCCTGCGTATCTTTCTCTATATCTTTATAGGTGCTTGGCTTTGACGTAGACAAATTAGGTTGAGTAGAAGAAGTGGAACTGGTATCTGTTGCCGCAATCAACTAGGTAGGGTGCCAGTTGGTGGTTACCTGGACGAGATCATATTCGGTTACAAGGTAAGGCTGGTCATACCAAACCTTGGAAATGTCAACCTTCAGGCGGATGTGCACATTATGAAAATATTCCTTAAAGTATGAAATATGCTTGTATTGATCATACAACATCGGTGATAGATGCGGCTTCGACAGAACCACTTGGTGAAGCTTTGTCTCAAATAATACTGAAAATATCATATTTTCAATCACTCTAGAAGGATTCTTCATCGCCCAAAGGGATGCATAGCGCATTGGTTCACATAAACCAGGTTCAATATTAGGGAGATGTGATTATGATGGAAACTTCTAGCCCACTAGCGCGTCGAACAGAAAAATCCACGCGTAGTGGAAAAAATTTCCCTCCTCCTGCGCTGCTCATACATTTTCCAAGAATTCCTGGCACAGGTACTTGGCCCAATCGTACTCCACCCCTTTTATGCATTGCATTTCTAATGAAATGACTGGTGCTGAAACTTCTTTGGTGTGAAACTTCTTCATTAATTTTCAGTCCAAGACCTGTGTAGCAAATCGGATCGTCGGGTCATTGATTGTGCTAACCACAAAACCTCTCATGTTTCTGATCTCTCCATACTTCTTCATATTCTATGTGACTTAATTCTCTAGACCCTTCCCTCTGAAGGCTTCGGCTTAGTATGCTCCTTGGTATGGAAACCCTGTAATTCGGTGGATTAACATATCATTAATGGGAATCCTCATTCCCAGCCAAACATAATTATCGTGCACCAGCATCAGCGACTAGCACACAAAAACATTGTTGATGGTGCTACAGCCAAAGTGGGGAACATGTAGTAGGTTGTGGAGCCCGAAATTCTATAGCCCCAAAGACCATTGCTTTGGCTCTACCTTACTGAATCTGGTTTCATATGGGACTTGCTCCAAATACTGCGATGACCCAATTTTAGGAAACTTTGCGCGGTACTCAAAATCCAAATCTTCTAACTTCAGAGAGGGGACTTGTCCCAGTAGGTCACACTTGAGTGGCACATTTTCTGGGGGTAGAGGTGTATCAATGTGTGCTTTTACCTTATCAGGATCTCTGGGAACATCTACTGACGGCTTCCTTGGAGCCATATACAGAGGTAACTGTGAAATTGGCTCAACCTCCTCTGCGAATCCTTCTGCTGGTGCAGTTACCTCTGGTTATTCCTCCATTAGTTGCTTTTGTCTCTCAACATGAGGAGTCGGTTTTGACTTCAAGGTATTTCATGGAGACTTTTTGGTACCTGAAGTTTGACATTTCTTCTGTTATTGTGCACCACTGGCACTATTTCTTGCCGCTCAGTAGGGGAAGGCTTAGTGGCAGTCGTGGTTTCGGGAATCAAATTTCCTAAACCCTGTTGGCGCAACTCTCTTCAAGCGATTTCCAAGATTCAAACACAAAAAATTTCAAAGGGAGTGAGAGGAGAGGGAATACTTTGATCATATCAATCAGAAAGCAAAGGGGACTTATGCAGACCTTCATGCCATATTTATAGCGAGGTTGCGGCCTAAATGACCTTATGGTCGTTGAAGTAGATCTAGAATAACAATGACAACAATTTCGTATGGATCAACCATCAACCCTTTTTGACATACAATATGTCCCATCAAGATACCAAAGGGGACGAATAATATACACTACTTCAAGTTCAGAGAAATTTGGTATTGTCGACAAGTGTCTAGCATCAAACACAGGATGGAGACATGTTTCTTCAATAGTCTAAGGGCAGTCCAATCATAAAAGTACACTTCTAAAAACTTGTGGATATAGTATTTGAAATCGGAAACTACTACGCATGAAAATATGGCTACCGAATTCTTCAATCCAAATGGCATCACAATATATTGGAATGGACCCCATTTCGTCGTAAAGGTAGTCTTGCTATGGCCTTAAGGTGTGATCATTATTTGATGATATCCTGAAAATCCATCAGTAAATGAATAATATTCCTACCCTCCTACATTTTCCAACACCTCATATGAGAATGGGGTCGAAAAAGGATCATGCACACATGCATCGTTCAATTTTCACAAGTCAACACATATCCTTATTTCACCTTTTGTCTTATTTTCTTGGACTACCATGGGACTCACTCAATCTGATTCCTCTACTAGCTTAATAATTCCTGCGGAAACCATCCTTTCCAGTTCTTTCTTAACCTTTTTCTTATACATTGGATTCAATCTGTAAAGGCACTTCTTGATAGGCCTAAAATCTGGTTTTAAGGTGATTTTCATCACACCAACATCTCTAATGATCCCTTTTAGCTCCAAAAATTTAGTGGGAAATAGCTTTTGATACTTAGTGAGAAGTTCTGCAATCTTACACATTGTATCTTCATCCCAATAATTTCCTATTTTGGAAAACTTAGGCTGCTCTTCTGTCCCAATATTAGCATGCCTAGTTTTAACAAGTTCAGTAACATCTAGAAATGCAATCTCATGGCCAACAACTACGCGTTGACCCTCAGACTTAGGAATGTTTATGTTTCTTGAATACTCCTCATTTTCTTCAATGGTCACATTGCAACATTCAACTGCATCCTTTATCTAGGAACTCCATTTTGGTGAGGCCCATATCACTGATTCTTTTGGAATATCAAAGATAACATCTCAAATCTCCTGTAATGCTTCTTCAAAACTCTGGAACCCACTTTCAAAGTTGAAAGTAAAAATAAGCTTTATTTTAGTGTAGTTCATTCAACAATAAAATGTTTCGACTCAGTCTCCAAGTACCAATTCATGGGTATCTTGTCTAATGTATGGATGAATATGTGAACCCATTCTGGCTATGGATCTTCTCCCCAAAATGTAGTCCAACTAGCTAATTGAATGCATGGATCCTCTACACCTGAATATGTCCCTTTCATTTAGGTGTTGGGGATACCGAATCATATTTGTAGCATTCAATGGCATTCCTTCCAAGTAGCAATATTCTCTTTGTGAGTTCCCCACCAGCACACTGGGGTTCAGTGTAGAGCTAGATAAAGTGCACAGAACCATTGTTCCTCCAGGAAATCCCTTTCAATTACATCTAAAAATAGATGGAAATCTCCTATACCATGAGAATGGGGCAGTTCACGTACTTAAGAAGATATACAACAAATAGATCTGGTTACCCAATTGCAGTGTAGCACGGATACTCCATGTAAGTGGTTCTGTTAGTTTTCCAATTCTTCATCTAAGTCTCATAAGCAAAAAATATCCTTCTCCCAACTAAGCCAAACATCTACTTTGGGCTTGATCCAATCCTCATCCCTCATGGTCAATTTGTAGACATGATAAATATCATCCTTGGAATAGTCATCGTGCACTGGCTCTATGTATCTTGCTCCTTCTGATGGATCATGAGGGACCAAAACCCTTGTCCCATTTCTTTCAAATAACATGCTCCTATGTTTGAGGTTAATAATAGAAACCATGTTGAAATCCCATTCTAAGCCTGGCAGCATAGGATACAAGTTTGTATCATCAACAACTTTGATGAATTCAAAGTCAGTATGCACCTTGACTCCTTCAATGTCAACTACTATCCTAGGGAGTCTTCCCATTGGGATAATATTATGTTGGTTAGCCATGAATAGTTGAAATTTGGACCATTCCAGCCTACGTTCTCGCATTCTATGCCATGTTTTCTTAGTTAGTACATTTGCATCAGATCCCATATCCAAAATGACTTGATCCATCTCAAACTCTTCTATCTGAGCAGTCAACCACATTTCCCGCCCATTCCTTCTCTTTATTTTGTAGATTTTGTTGAAAAGCATTTGTTCCATCTCAGTTTGTTCCTTCTTAATGCAGTTATCAATTAATGTTTGCATATTTTTAACCACCTTCTTATTTCGTAGAAGCTTAATACAAGCCTGAAGGAACACTTTCATTTCAACTCGATCAGTCACTTCTGTGGTATCAACAGGCCTAATCGATACTTTTGATTTCAACGCACCAGGGTCCATAAATTTATTACTTGGTTCGTTAAAAGTATCCTTTTACTTCTGCGAGTTAAATCCTTCCTTCTTCTCAGGGGCTTTCCGAACTCAGACATCTGTAGTAGGTTTCTTACCTTCAAATTTTTTTTCACCAACTGTTACACCACTTCTGGTCACAGTATTAAGACTAGGCTCTTCATCGAATGGCTCTTCCCTCATCATCTGAATGTCTCATGTAGGTGTTAGAGTCTTCTCCTACATATTCACAAACAACACAGGGCAATCTTAGATTTCATGGTCAAATTACCGACAATGCCAACAAGATTGTTGTGTCAGGTTCATGCATTTGCGTGCGAAGTGGCCAACTTCTCCACGATTATAATAGATAATCTCGCCTCTTCCATGACCAAATCCTCCTCCTCTTCCATGCCCTCTAACTTGAAATCCCCCTTGCCCAGAGGGTGACGTTTGTGAATCTGGACCTCTACTTTCTGACTGCATCCTGTAGGTTGTAGCTTGGACAATCATTAGGTAAAAACTGCGACAATGCTTCTCATCATGGCCTATAGATTGAAAAAAGTTACAATATAGTTTCTTGTCCGTCAGAATATATTTGTGCAACCTGGGACAATAGTCTGTAGGATGTTGTCCAACTATTTGACATATTGCACACCATATTGGTGGGTTCGCACCTAGCGGTGCTCACACCCTTAGATTAGGTTTGATCGGACTCGGTCCTCCCACTTCCAGATATTCACCATATATGGGGCATTTCTCCTTATAGTGTCCTTTAGCTTTGCAGCACACACATCATATCTCTGCGTGCACGTCCTTCCCATTCTCCTTTTACAAGCTTTGTAGTTCTAAGTGTAGGATAGCCAATTGAATTTTAATTTGCTGAACCCTGGCTTGTACATTCTGAACTGGAGAAGCTTCAAGTTTCATCACGATTTCCATAGCTTCGGCCTAGGACGCGATATTATACTGAGACAAAGGCATGCGAAGATGTGGAAAGAACATTGCAATGAACCATTATTTATTTTTATCATCACTAATGGTGAATCCTCCATCCTCGATGATACGTTTTAACCACTGACCCACTTCCCATATGGTTTCATTCACTTCTTGACGGATATCCTTTAATTCGGTAACACATTGAACATATGAATTTGGATTTTGGAACTGTTCCTTCAATGCATTTTTGAGATCATCTATAGTCAAGTTTTGGTTAATTGTTACATACCCCATATACCAATCCATCGAAATTTCTTGGAATGTAGTAGCAAGCTATGATTTAATAACATAAGCATCATTAATATGTTGTTCCTTCCACACAAAATCTAGGATGAACCAAAATTTTTCAGTGTCTTCATTCCTGACACCCTTAAAATTCTGCATCTTAATAGAGTTAGCCATATTTAATATTAGTGGTGGAGGTGGAGGTGGAGGTGGGACACAGTGGAGTGAGAGTGTGTGGTAGAATTGGGAGTTAGGTGGATGGGATATGAAGCGCAGTTGTAGTACTTTATTTAGACTGTGCTGGTTCACCAGAACGTCTTGTTTTAGACTCTTCATCACTGTCATATTTTCCTTTGGGGAGACTATACACAAAATCTCTGTCTGGGTATGTGTTATAAATTTTTCCACTCTGCATAGAACTAGGTTGAACTCTTTTGAACATTCACTCAGTATGGCTGCACAAAGTACCCTTTTCACATAAGAACATTTTAATCCACATCTTTAAAGAGCACAAGAAATTACCTTAGGGGCCTTTGAAAAACCTTCTTTCAGCTTCAGAATATTACACAAAGGAGTCAATAGAAGATTCATTGACAAATCCACCCAGAATGTTGTCGATCCAGTAATCTACCACATGGGTGATATTGTTGTTGGAATTTTCCAATTGTTGAATCAACTCGGGAGTGATCCACTTGGTGATGATGTCATCCTTCACGCAGGTCTGAAACTCAGCAAGCCGAGATAACCACTTGTGTAGTTCCGTTGTAAAGGACAAAAATAAAATTTCGTGTTGCTTTGTATAAATAAATATTTGTTCCTACTCTTCATCAGGTAATCCTGGATTCCAGTTCTCTTGGATTGCGAACTCAGGCACCTTTCTATCCAACAAATCTTGTAATTCGAGCTTAGTCATATGGCACAACATCAAATCTCCCTCAAAATGATCTCGGTCCTGGAAACAGGACCATTTGTTGGCTTAATGCATCCTGACCCAGGTTCAGAGCGTTCTGCACAACCAACAAAACCCTCCAACTACTAGCCCTTTCGGCATTGATTTTCTCACGCATACCAAAGTCTCACCTGAAGCAGTATAGGGGGGTGTTGGAACCAACTTTCCACACCATAAGGGAGAAATATGTTGTCGATCTAACTCTTTCCGATCTGATCTAATGAATAAGGTTTTGCACAAGTTCTTTTAACCTTATTCGGATCTTACTTTAATAAAACCCCAATGCAAACGAAGATATCGTGCAACCCAAAGCTCTATTATTATTTAGAATTAGATTGATAGAAACCATTAACATAAACTAATATAAATCTTGTGCAATTATATAATTAACTCAGATAAATACACACTGATAACAGATATATAAGAAAATCAACACATCAACACATAAACAAAATCATGCAAGTAAAATGGTACTTTCGCAGAACTTCTCTTTATTAGCAGATTTTCAATGATTACAATTCCTCTCTTGTGCACACATTTGCATAGTCCTCGCACACAACCTAGGACTTAGGTCTCCGTGCACACAACCATAGGAGCCTATCTCTACTAACACTTATAAAAAAAACTTACCTAAACCACATAAACATCAGATAATTCATTCGTGACTCAATTGTATTATATCTCGACTTGACTCTTACATGCCATTTTATACGACTTAGACATGCTAAAACCATGGAATCAAATGGTGGTTTGAGCCCCATGTTTAACCCTTTTACCCGTTACAAAAATAAGGAGCTTTGACTCACTCCAAAGTACCTTGACCTGTGCATTGCACTTTAACAAAATAAAAAAATTGACTCAAAATTGACCCGAGGGTACCCTAGCCCAACACTACAAGAGGGACAAGGCATGCTATAGGAAGGGAAAAGTGTGCAAAAAGAGGGGCATAGTATACAAAAATAGGGGTGTAGTGCACAAATAGAGGGTCAAGATGTGTAAGAGGAGGTACAAACTGAACAACAACAACTGGAAGAGGCAATAACCTCCCCAAAGACCTTTGAAAAAAGATACCAGAGAACTTCAAGAACCTACCCCACAACCTATCTTGGGATTTTATTAAAATTTCATTGAAGGAGGGTGACTAATACCTAAAATATTCACAATCCCCCTCCTATATGAGTTGGAGATAGAGAGAGGGAACACCCACAAATGGATGCAGATCACCAAGTTAAATAATCTTGGAAATGTCGGGTTTATGGAAGAAAGGCTCATTGAAATGGAGAAAGATCTAGTTGATGTAAGGCTCAAACAATTTTTTATGAAGGAGTATTTTCAAGCAGAGAACATGAGATTGAAGGAGAAAATACATGAAAGAGACTTCCAACTTTCCACTATGGAAAGTATTTTCATGGAGGGCATGCACTAAAGACAACTTTCAACATCCTATGCAGTTTATCTCAGGGAGCAATGGTTACAATTCCAATTGAGGACCTTAGCTCAACCTAGCTCCCTACCATTTCAGAACTATAGAAAATTTCTTGATTTTGAAAACACGCTAGTGTTAGGGATAGATAAAATATGGCTAACTTTTATATTCATAACTTCATACTAACTGAAATGAACCATTGGGATCCTAATTCCATACTAGTTGACATGCAACTGATGGCCTTGGGCCATCAGGGAGGTCATCAGGGATATGAATTAGATCAACATGGATGACTGAGTTTCTTAGAGGATTAGCACCCATTTTAGTAGGGGGGATGATGAGGATCATCAATAGGTACATTTTAAGGGGTCATAATGTCATATTTCATCTTATTAACTATCTTTCTCTCACATTTTTTTACATTTTTTAATATTTTGATTAGTGATAATGGTGGAATATGTTTTTCATGTCATTATGATTTAATTTCAGGGAATGAATCCATTTTTTAGACAATTTCCATGTAAGGGCTCAGAGTAGACAATAAGGAGAGATTATAGGAGGATTTTCCACCTCCTTAACTCCCTTAATCAAGCCAAGATCACACCAATATCTCTCTCATCAGCTCGAAGTCAAAGGCATCCAAGAAAGTGATAGTTATGAGGAGCCAAGATCCACTCTTCTTGAGATTAAGGAGGCCATATTCCTATTTTCTAGGGAGTTGTTGGTAGCTACCCTTTTGTATAAATAAACATGTAGAAGAGCTCATTAGGATTCGAAATTTATCTTCATCTAGGTAGCTCTTGAGCTCAGGGTTATTACTTTTTTTTACTATCATATGATGTATTACACGTTGATGCAATGATAATGATCCATTATTGAGTTAGTTTCAAAGATTTGATGCTTTTGGGTTAGGGCCCAATCCATTAGCTAAGTCCCTCTTGTGTACTTGTATTATTTATTTAAGTTTCAATACTATGGTTAGTTTCTTGCATCTTAGTAGCATAAAAATATATTAAATTGTGATTGTAGCCTCTACGCCATCTCTCTCATGGGAACATGAGTATAAGGACTTCCAATTACAACCCAAAAATAACTTGTTTATGATTTCTTGAAAAGAGAAGAAATGTGATTATCTTGTTTATCATATAATTATTATAGGTTAGAATTTGATTTGTTCCTTATAATAGAGTTTGGCATAGGTTAAATAGCATTTCTATTCAACTCATATTTTCCACTTCTAGTTATTTTAGTTTTTCAATAATCAATGAATGGATGGATGTAATGGTTTCAGGACTATTTGAAGTTGTAGGTAAGGACCTGTTCATCACCTTCATCTTGGAATCAATCAATCATCCCTATAACCTTCAATTCTTCCACCAAAACCATGTTTTTATGAGATCATCTCCATGACCAGCGTGAGCAACCCTCCTAGTAAAAAACAAGCCCTCAAAGAGCTCTAAGCTTGGTTGGAGGTGTTGGTCACCCCTCACTCACCTACTTCCACTTCCTTCCACATTCCCACACCTTTCTCCCATCCTCTTTACCCTTTTAAACTTCACAACCTCCTTCTTATAACATTTCAGAGCTCCCTATAATAATATATAACTCTTGTAACATCCTCCTATAGCATAGTTGTAAGTCCCCATTTCCACTCCAATTTTGATCCTTGTTGCCATTTTAACCTAGGATAGAATGTAGGTGACCCCCACCTATGGATCATGACCAGAAGTTACCCCTAGGCCACTCCAACATCCTTCTTCCCTTGCTACAAAAATAGAGTAAGCATTAATGTTTATTTCATCACAGAATTAGCATAAATAGGAAAAAATTTTACATGCAAGTGTGAGTTAGTAAATTTGTGTGAGACAAAGTAGTAGTTTTACTACCAAATGATTTTATAACTAGATAAATGATTGCAACATAGTGTAGTTTTATTTTCTTCAACTAGGTTAGATGTTATCTATTCATAATTTTCTTTCAATACCAATTGCAAGTAGAAGTTGATACACACTCTCTCCTTCTTAGTTAGAATTAGTTCAATATATTACATTAGTTGGTTTCACTTTAATCCAATAGGAGGAATGGCCTAGAAGCTGTACTGATCAGAAGACGTAGTTGTTGGTGGCATGAGTGGAATCCATAAGTTGTGCATATAGCATTGTAACCTATAAGTTTATACGAACCCCGGGTTGATAAATAGAGTTGAGTATCACTTGGGAGTTGCAGTGCTCTTGGTGCAATACCAGGGCTCACCAAAAGCATCACTACCTAGGTGCAAATGCAGCAAGCCATTAATGAGAAGTACAGGGATTAATATAGGTCTAAATAAACAAAAGAGGAAATATTTAGGATGACCCTATGACTAGACAAATCCTTAGAGGACTATGAGGAAAAGGTTCCAACTCAACTATAGGAGGGCTAATTTTACCCTTGACCTTGAGTCACTCAAGTTATTACTTCTCCGAGGGATCAGGGAAGATGTATTAGATACCCTCAACATGTTTTTCGGATAATGCATTTACTGACTGCCTTATGATGACATAAGACAATATTCAAGAATCATTCTAGGGATGCTAGAAAAAGGATAGGTCTAGTAAGAGCTTGGTCAACTCATCTCCCTCTACATCAACCATCAAACATTAAATAGGGAGTATGTTGTAGGACTTCAATAGTGAAATTTTTCATACCTTTTCCCTAAATATGGAAATTATACATATTAAAAGGAAACAAGAGGAATTAGAAAGCAAACTAGCTATCTTTTTCCCTATATGCACTAAGAGGCATCCTATAAATGAATTCCCACTAAACAGAATCGAAGTATTCTATGTATGTGAGGAAAACCAAGAAACATACAAATTTTGCTCTCTTCTAGGCTTGAAATTTTTGTACCAAGGGGAAAAAATTGGTTTGGAGGAACTCTTCTTCATTAACCATAAGAGGCACCAAGGCCCTCATCCATATAAAAAGGGTATGCAAGGTGCACAATATCCTCCTTATAATCCAAATCAGAATGCACTTTTCCAGCTTTTCCACCCTTCCACCCATCCATCATCGTACATACCCTCTCTTTGATCTTATCCTCATCAATATCCTCCTCAATCTATTAACCCTCCTTTCCATCGATATCCACCTTAACCTCTTGAATGGGGAAACCCCTCATAAGGATGGAGGCCTTAAACAACCAAACCTCTTACTTTAATGCCTCCTCCTAAACCTCAACCATATCTCCCTCACCATAACCCACCTAAGAAACCTCAAATTCCTTCCTAAACCAATATGAATGAGAACAATAAGCAAGCACAACAGATTTATAGTGGGCACACATGTTATGATACTTATGATGTGGTAATACAGGAGATCAATCTTCAGTCTAGGAAGGTACCTCCAAATGATCACCCACCTTCTCCACTTGAATAAATTGAAGAAGAGAAGGAAGATAGTACCCCTCAATCCAATTCACCTACTTATCCTGAAAGGTTGATCCACCCTAAACATCAAGCCCCAAAAGAGGCTGGAATTTTGGGAGAATTGAAGAACTTGTGTGCCAAGATACCCCTTCTCTAGTCCATCAAATATGTCCCCATTTACAACATGTTTATCAGGGAAGAGTGTTTTAAAACACCTAGGATAATAAGAAGAGATACCCCCACTATCAATGTTGTTGGGAAGGTGTATGATCTAATACTTGGGAGAGTGATCTCCCCAAAGTACTTGGATCCTGGTAGCCCAGTAGTGGATGTGCACATTGATAGAATTATGGTCTCTAATACCTTGATTGAAATTGGGGTTGAAATCAATGTGATGACTAAGGAAACCATGCTCATAATCAACCTCCAAGGGGCCTTGAGGAATACCACTACAATGTTGCAGCTTGCAGATAGATCCATAGTAGCTCCTGAAGGAGTTATTGAGCATGTAATGGTATCTAATTACTCCTTGGAGTACCCCAATAACCTCCTTGTCCTCCAGTCGAAAACCAAGTTTAATGGTTACCCTCTCATATAAGGAAGACCCTTGGTTAGCCACTATTGATGCCTACATTAGCTACAGGGTTGTGAACATGACCATCAAGAATGGGCATCTATCAAAACAACTTGTGTTATACCCTCCTACTCAACCTTCTAATGATCATGAATTTCCCTTGTGGTTACGGGACAAGTAAGAAGACAAGTTTTATCATACATCCCTCTACACAGACTATACATTAGACATTTTTGTAAGAGGTATGAATCTTTAAGAATATTACCTTATTGGCCATATCTTACAAAATCAACTACCCACTTTCATGCTAGTTGATGAACTGATGAAAGTAACCAAGAAAAATCCATGAACTAATTTGTACTTTTTTGATCTCGATCTTGATCATGTCAAGGTTGTGAAGATTATCCCATCCATAAATCTAAATATCAACCCCTCTCTCTCTCAGTCAAGCAAGAAGAAAAATTATGTAATGTGTTGACGGATTGGTCATACTGACTTATAGAATCCACTTGGGCCTAAAATACCAATTGGAATACCACCACTGTATTTACCCCATTTGAATTAGTCTATGGAAAGAAGGCCCTGATGTCCATTGAGTTTGAATATAATACACTAAGGATGGTATCTAAGTTAGATGTATAACTCATTGCAACACAAGAAGAGAGGTTTCTATAGCTCAATGGCTTAGAAGAATTCATACTACAAGAGATCCTACACGCTAAGGTATTCTATCTACAAAGGAAGATTCAGCATGAAAAAAACATTAGGGAAATTGAATTTCAATAGGGTGATTGGACCCTTCTGTATGATTTAAGATTCAAGTATTTCAATGGAAAATTAATGAAAGGGTGCTTGGTTCCCTATCTAGTGGAAAAATGTTATGAGAACGGTTCTATCCAAATTAGAACATGTAATATTGCCAAATGGGGAAGAAACAATATATGAACACAATAATGTAAATAGAAGTGAATAAATCAACACATCATGAGATGAGACAAATTTACAACCATATTATTAAACATATCATCAAATAATAGGCACAAGATCTTGAGGATCTAGTCACTCAAGCAATACAAAACAAGCCTCCTCTAAGCAAATATGTCAATACATGTAAAAATACTACCATACAAGTGCCATGAGCCATGACAACACAGTTTTAGGGCATAACTGCTACAGAAATGATGTATCAATATGGATCTTCTGTTATATAGCTCAAACAATGCCGTAAATAGATATTTAAGCTCCCCGACACATTTCCAAGATAACTCGGAAAGGGTTTCCTGAAATATACAAAAATGCAGAAACAAAAATATGGCCCTAGGGCTGAATAACCTCTATAACTGGATAGATGATAGGAGGTTTCTGATATGATTTGGAAATGTATGAAAAATCCTCCTATTGATTCTCCAAATGAGAGGCTAATCCCCTCACTGATAATCTACCTCCCCCAACTAGGGCTCCAAACCCTCCACTGCAACTGCACACGGAAATAACGCATTTCCTTCAAAAAACTGCACTGTAACTGATAGCAGTACTCTAGCCTGATGCTGGATGGTGAAATAAAGCTCAAGGGTTCTCTTTTCTAGTCTCCCAATGGAAGGAAACCTTCGTCCAACTGAAATTAAGCAAATAAATGACCCAAATGAACTCTCGACTGCTGCACCCTGCAACACAACACAATACTCTGCAGAAAATGTGCTATACAACAAATATGTAGCTTGGCCTAATGCTGGATAGTGGAAAACGTAGTGCAATACTATCCCAAGGGGCCTCCCAAGGAAAGAGGTGGGATTCCCGACCAGGAACACTCTATGCTAAACAACACTGTAATCTTAGCTAAACAGCTGAAGAGAGCAACAAAGTATAAACAGACATATCAAAATAATAATCAAAACCTAACCCCATATGGCTGCCATCCTCTTCCTTATATAAGTTATGAGCTTCCTCACCCTTGGCCCCACTCAATTAGGTCACTACCTCCATGCAATCAATCTCCAAAAATGCGTTGTCCCACCATGAATGCCAAGCCTCAATAACAACGCTATTTGATTTGGTTAAATTTGACACAGTCTTCATGCTCCAGCCCCTTTTCACACTTAAGGGTCTTCAATCCAGCTTTTAGATGACCTCCATTCACACTAGGAGTGTCTTTTATTCCTTACTAAGGAGATTTACGGGTCTCCATACCCTCTTATTCCTCTATCTAAGAGTAAAATCAAAATTTAATATTCCAATTAGCTATGTGCTAATTTGGGAATATTATAGTCCTCCCCTCCCTAATGTTGCTTGTCGTCAAGCAACTGTAAGGATAGAACTGAAGAGCCTCTCCTCTTCCTCCTATAGCGTCCTCATATGATAAGTTCCTCCAATGAACAAGATACTGTGTCATCAATAAGTCTCCAAGTTGCTCCTCCCAAGTGTATAAGTATGCCTTTGGTGAAAAATCAAAATGGCTATCATCATGAACAAGTGGGATATCCTTGGAAGAAACTATATGTGGTCTATAGGCCTTTTTGAGGCATGGAATCTAAAATATATTGGGAACTGTCATTCCCATGTGAAACTTCCATCCCCAAGTTATCATCCACAAAAAGTGAGTCACCCTCCAACATGGCAACTCATGAAAAAACTCCTCCACCTTTGGCTCCTGCAATGTAGGTGGGCTGCATAATTGAACATGGTAGACCAAATGGCCTACCCCACACTGTCTCTCTCTCAACTTATGGAAAGTGTAGAGTTGCTGCTAATATTGGGCTCCAATAATGTTGCCCTCAAGATACAAAAGGACAACATGATCTCCAAATACCCCTCCTCTAGTCTCATGAGCCCAAACCATTCCATACAAATTGAATGGTACATCATCACCATGTGGTATTGAAATCAGAAAAATTTTGAAGGTTATGTTCAAGTTTGGGTGGTACCAATGGTTTTTCCGATGGATAAAACACATTTTTACCAATTGCTATTGTATAACATCATGTGGCAATTTGTCTCCCAACAAGTTGCTAGTTGTGCATGTTTGCTAATCTACTATGAGGTAGTAAATGACATTATAAATCAGCTGAGCATAACAATAATAACACCACATTTTCCCAAATTCATGCAAATAAGGGCTATCTCCATCACAAATTTTGGCCCTAGAATGACCATGAAACCCAAAGATAATCCCTCTTGTGGAGCAATGCATTGTACATAGATGGTGAGAGAATGAAAATACTTTATGAAATGATAAATAAGTACATAAACACATTTATTACCATGTATTGTGAGTAGGCTGAAAGTGAAGTCCATAGATGAGCCTTCCCATGAGAATCTCCTCATAAAGGTTTGCAAAATGAAGGGATGCATACTCCCCTTTGAACACTCCATCAATAGATACATACTTCCAAGTGATAGAGCTATTGGCCTTAATGATAAGGCTCTTGCCACTCCATGACTCCATTCTTTGACATACCATATGCCAAAGTCATCCACCATCATGCTACTATGTGTGGGAGTCTCCTTCCTATGTGGAAGTACCTCCTGATCCTTCAATGTTGAAGGGTATCCTCCTTGCACTTGGATTGTGCCATTCCTTTCTCCTAGAACATCTTGCAAAGTATGGGAGAAATACAAACCATACTCTCCCAAGAGTAGCCAAAGCAACAAGAGCTCTTGCTGCCTCCTCACACCTCCATCATACAAATCATGAGGTGAAAACATGATGATTGACATGAAGAATGTCATATCAACACAATGCACCCAAACTACTTGCTGCCATATGATGCAAGTGCCATTCCAAGTCCCATCCAACAACCTACTCTTTGAAATAGAATGTTTCATATGATGACCAAACTATTTCAAGAGTAACCAACGTAACCTTTCCACCTATTGACCCGTGTCATAAATCTGCAAGTGGCTTTCTAGCCTCTTGCTCATAAAAATCACCCATCCAACCAATGGTAAGTTTCTATCATCATGCTCAAAATTGGTATCCCTCCAATGGAGAATACCATCCTCCCAAATCATATTTCTATCTTTTCATTTCATGGGATGTTGTAATGCAATCTCCTGGAGATCTCCAAATGAATACCACTCCTCAATGACCAAGTTGATCCCATAAGGATCCAAATATTCTGAAGGAAAAATCTTCTCATTGACAAAAGAAGTGCTCATCAAGAAATATCGATCATAACAATGGAAGATAATATGTCTCTCATCAACCATCTGCCTATCCCCTGCCACACATGTATAATGGCCATTGGAATGCTCCAATAAAGGTTGGGCCCCCTGTTACACATTTTTTTTCACCATGAAATTTTACTGTCTATATGGGTTCATCAACACCTAGATAATGCTCCCTTAGAAGTCTACAACCCTAAAGTTCCTAAACCAAGTCCTAAATTTGGAGAAAAGCTTGTAAAAATCATAAAAATATTGGTACCACACTTTACCTTAGCTTTACCTGCGGCACCGCATCCTTTTGTTCCAAACACTACGGAGCCGACTGCACATTTTCTTCATTAAAAGTGCGGACCCCTATAAAAGGTAATTTGAAAGCGAAAGTAAATTCTAGAAGCCCAGCTGGTCGAATATTCTCCTAGCTGCAAGCTTCTAGAATGCACTATCCAGTCGAAGCCTTACTCCCTCCATTATCATGAACATTCATTCCTTCATAAAAGGAGCCTATTCCTTGGATTTTGGAACTTCATCCCTTGATAAGGGGACTTTATCCCTTCCATTTTGGAGCTATAACCACTTTCCTTTTCCTATGAATTGAAGCTTTCGTTCAGTCTCAAGGGTACATGCTCACATATGTAAAACATCTCTATGCATTTTGTATACACTTAGTACTTGCTTTGTACTTAGTACTTGTATTAGAGAAGGGAAGTGCTAAAGAAATATTCTCTTCTTTCTAGTTGTGAGAATGATTACATACTCATAGTTAGGTTGGTTCAAAGAGTGCAAGGGCTTGTTAGACCAAAGGGAAATGCTTGTTCCGGACCCCGGAAGGACCTGTACGACATCAAGGTGAACGCGGTTGTAAGAATTCTTCTTTTATTAAGAGATAATACAATTGGATCCTGTTTTCTCAATAAGTTGTTTATATGTTTACTTGAATGAATTATTTCTTAAATTCCTTGATCATTAAGATATATTTGTGATTTATGAATTAGGATATGTTGCAGGTGCTTTTGATTCCTTTCTATGTTTTTGTTTGTAGATCTCGAGAAGTGACTGTTTGGAACAACAAAGAAAAGAATTAAACTAGCATTGGACCACAAGTAGGTCCTCCCTTTGTCATATAGAATTCTTAATCATATATAATCTAGAGAAAGTAGTTTACATTTGTCCTGTTTGTTTATATCTATCCTTGTGATACTAGGGAGATATTTCTTGTCCGCAAGAATGATTTATCTGCCTAACAAAATGGCGACTCCACTAGGGAATAGAACTTAGTTTTCTTTTTCTTTGAGCTTGAATTTTGAAAGTATTTTTCTGATTTTGAATAGTCTGTACTGGTTTGGGTTAATTAGCCTTAGAATCCCTGATAAATTTGATTTAATAATTTTAAAAAAAATTCTTTAAGTTTTCTGGGCTCCGCACTTCTTCTTTGAAAATAGTGCGGTATCCTCCACAGTTTTTCTGTGTAAACTGTGTGGTGCCGCACCTTTTTACATTGAAACCTACGGACCCTGTGAAAATTTTTGAAAAAATCAAAATTCTCTTTTATGGTACTAGCTTACAAGATTCTCTGTGATTACCCAGATTTTTATTTACTATCAAAAGCCTTTTGTGAAAGTTTCTTCTAGCACTCCTAAGTTTTGAGTGATTTTCTAAAGATTTGCATTTTATAAGTGATTTTTTTCTTTGTCTTTCGGTTGCTCAAAGATCAAATACCTTGATATACCTTAGATCACTGGTATTTCATTGTTTTCTTGTTGAGCCTCTGACTTTGTAGCAGAACTTGCTTTTATGAAAATTAGATTAAAGTTTTTATTTGCAAATCTTAAAATACTTTTAGTTCATAAGTTGTGAATTTCACTTAAAACCACCTTTGGATGATTTTGATTTCTTGCTGGGATAAGAAAAGGATTTTTTGGTTAGATTACAAGCTGAGCAAAACATCCTCAAATTTTTTAGAGTTTTTCATATTAAATCTTTAGAATTTTTAGAGTTCAAAATTAGTGTTTTTAGTTTTGAATTTGGATTTCTAAGTAATCATACTTTTCTTTTGGAAACTGTTTATTTGTAGTTTAAGACTTGAATGATTAAAAGGGATTTCTTTTGATAAATTAGTCATTGAGTTCTCATGAAAACGATTTATTTTCATATATTCTTGTTTTAAAATAAAGGATTGATGTTTTAAAAGCATTTGCATTCCTCAACTCTTTCTTTTAGATAGGTTTCATTGAAAATGAATGAATTGTTTCGCATATAGATGCATTTTAGTGTTTTTTGGAGTCGGGTTATTATACATCATTGAAGTTTCACTTTCATGCCCATTTTCCTAAGGAACAACCAATTAAAATTAACGCTTAATTAAAATCAACCTAGCAAATTCTTATTTTATAGGGCTCTTTCCACCAACATAGCTTAGGCTAGTGTCTTAGAATAGGTTTTAGTTAACTCTTCAAGACAGTTAAAACAAACAAGTAGTCGATCTTGCAGTAGGAAAATTCCAATAGTAGCATGTATGCTCTAAGCTCCTCTTAAAGGAGTCAAGCACGAGATCATATCTGAACTGGTGAGGTAATAAATCCTTCCTCATTGGGAACGATAGAATATATACGCATATTAACAATCACACACCTCGGATTGACCATTGTCGAGGAGCCTGGGGTCACTTGTCGATAAACCTTGGATTATGTCAAGGAGCCTTCAAGGGGATTGAGCTTTGTTACTCTACCCTTGTGTGTGTGTCGGATCGTAGACTGTTCCCCCAAGTATATTTGTTTCTATTGGTGACCTTAGTGGCCATAATCTATAGGATTCTTTCCCAAGGTGACAGTGGAGGGAAGATCCCATTGTACCTGGAGCAGACATCTGCTAGACTCACTTGGACTCTTCAGAGGGTTATCTTCACTCGAGATGGTTTAAGTGGAGAAACTTGCACCGGTTTGTTTCATTAAGCAGGTTATCGGGGTAACTGTTCCAACCACCATTTCTGCATTAAAATACTACGATGTTGAATTTCATCACCAACTAGTGTTTTTAGTGCGGGAATCTACTATTTGTGAGTGGTTTTATCTCTTAGATTTTATAGGCGTGTGATCATTTGTTTGTTTCTTAGAGACATTAGGATTTTTTATTGAGATTTTCTTTGATTGCGTGTGTTAAAAGTTTTAATCGGGGTTGAATTACCGAGATGATCACGCAGAACTCAGGGGAAACCCCCTGATTACACACCTAGCCAACTAGAAGGACTTAAATCTCTGATACAAAATGTTATCAGTCGAACTGGATTAACAGAACAAGGAGAATCATCTATAATCCCTCATCCTGATTTTGAAGTAGATCAATCTCAAGTAGCAGAAGATATTCCACAAATGATTTCAATTTCCGAATTAATGGAAGTTGCTTCTGCAACAAGTGAATTATCACCTGAAGAACCTGAAATTTCTAAACTGGAAACTGAACCTGCTACATTAGAACCTACTTTAGAATTCACTACTCTAATTCCCTATTATCCTGATTCACCTAGAGTGAAGAATTTGATCACAGAAGGTCTTCCTCCTGGTCTTATTAGTATTGAAGAAATCACTGATACAAAAGAAGAAGTAATTCTCCCTTCAACTCAGGAAACTTTATAACTTAGACAAAGTGAATCAATTTTTTATAGTCCTTTTAGACAAGACACTTGGTATTCTTCATTGACAGATTTTCTGCAGAACGTAGGTCTTCAGTATTTGCCACCCCGAATAACCTTTTACTCTACACCAATACTTTATAGACCTCAGATAAACATGTCAGGTGAGTCATCTATGTTTTCTGAATCGCTAGAAACATTTCTCTATGGTGGTCCGTCTGTTCCTGTAGGCTATTAGTCGCTCTCTGGTACATACTCAGGAGCATATCCTTTTCTGAGCAAACCAATGTCATCATCTGGCCTGAATGAATCAAATACTGGAACTTCAAACAATGAGCAAGTTTTTATGATGTCTGGAAATATTTCAAACCCCGCATCTCAATGTAGTACTATACAGCCTGGGGAAAATATCAAAATAGCCAAATACAGCCTGGGGGGCAACCCCAAGGATAGTACATACCTCAAGGTCAACCTCAGGGACAATACATACCTCAGGGTCAATATCAACCCCAGGGATAGTATATACCTCAAGGTCAACCCTAGGGACAATACATACCTCAAGGTCAACCCCAGGGACAGTACATACCTCAAGTTCAGTATCAACCTCAAGGTCAGTATCAATCAAAGGTCAATATCAACCCGAGGACCAGTACATGCCCCAAGGTCAATATCAACCTCAAGGATAGTATCCTGCTCAAGGATTGCAACCTCCTTTAGCACATAAATTATATTAATAACATCAAATGTTACAAGGAAGTGGAAATTATCCAGTTAATTATCAACCATTTGTTTAACCCAGTTATGGGCCTTCTTATGTACAACCTTCAATGGGACCCTCATATCCTGGAATGGTGTGGGATCCATCACAAGTTCAATAGAATTTACAACCAAATATGCAAGTACCTTATTATCAAGCAAGACAACTTTTTTGTTATATTCAACCCCAACAACCAGTCCAGCCCTCTATTCCAACGCCTGCATTTGGTCCTCTTCAGCAACCTGGTTTGAGTACACCTACAACTCCACCACAATCAGATGTTCAAACTTTTGTTCAACCTATCACACTTATTCCTGCAGTGTCTACAGTTCCTGTTACATATCCCCCTCAAACATCGATACAGATTCCTCAGGTTTCTATCCCGCAGTCTGGACCGAAAATCCAGACTAATGTTCAGATACCTACAGGACAAACTGGTACAAGTACAGTAATAACAAGTCAATCTCAATTTACTTATCAAAAATATCAGGGGCTGTACCAATATGGACCTATTCCATAAACTCCAGTTTACCCGCACCAACCGTACCCTGGATATACATATCAAACACCTATTCAACCGCAGTATGGTCTAGTTATTCCTGGTTATCCAGGAGGTAATATGATTCCAAATGCACATCTTATTCTAGGTTATCCTGGATATCCTACTCCTGGAACTGATTTAGTTTCACAATGTTATCCACAAGACCCTACCCGTCGATTGCCATTCATAGCAACTTTGGATTTACCGGATTTGTCTCGCCTTACGAATGATCCCATATATTATCATCCGTATTGGCCACCAATGCCTCATAATTTTCCTAATGACATTCCGAAATTTGAAGGAAAATCTAGAGAGAATCCTTCCAACCATGTTATGACTTACCACCTTTGGTGCGCATCTAACTCTTTAATTGATGATTCTATTAGACTTAGACTTTTTCAGAGAATATTAATAGGATTAGCCGCTAAGTGGTACATTGAACTACCATGAGGCTCATTTAACAACTTTAATGCCTTAGCAAATTCCTTCTCAACTCATTTTCAGTTGCCAATCAGATACTACAATGGCACGAAATTATTAACTTCGCTAAAACAATATTCATCTACATATATATCAAATCATATTCATGAATGGAGACGTAGAAATCCCCAGTTGAGTCGCCATTTTTTTAGGTGGATAAATCGTTCTTGCGGACAAGAAAGATCTCCTTAGTATCACAAGGATATATAGAAACAAATAGGACAAATGTAAACTACTTTTTCTAGATTATATATGATTAAGAATTCTATATGATGAATGGAGGACCTACCCGTGGTCCAATTCTAGTTGAATTTATTTCTTCATTTTTCCAAACAATCACTTCTCAAGATCTGCAAACAAAAACATATAAAGAGATCAAAAGCACCTGCAACATATCCTAATTCATAAATAAAAAATCTATCTTAATGATCAAGGAATTTAAGAAATAAGTCATTCAAGTAAACATATAAACAACTTATTGAGAAAATAGGATCCAATTGTATTATCTCTTAATAAAAGAAGGATTCTTACAACCGTGTTCACCTTGATGTCGTACAGGTCCTTCCGGGGTCCGGAACAAGTGTTTCCCTTTGGTCTGACAAACCCTTGCACTCTTTGAACCAACCTAACTATGAGTATGTAATCGTTCTCGCGGCTATAAAGAAGAGAATATTTCTTCAGCACTTCCCTTCTCTAATACAAGTACTAAGTACAAAGCAACTACTAAGTGTATACAAAATACATAGAGAAGTTTTACATATGTGAGCGTGTACCCTTGAGACTGAACCAAAGCTTCAATTTATACGAAAAGGAAAGTGGTTGCAGCTCCAAAATGGAAGGGATAGAGTCCCCTTATCAAGGGATTAAGTTCCAAAATCCAAGGAATAGGCTCCTTTTATGAAGGAATGAATGTTCATGATAATGGAGGGAGTAAGGCTTTGACTGGATAACGCATTCTAGAAGCTTCCAGCTGAGAGAATATTCGACTAGCTGAGCTTCTAGAATTTATTTTCGCCTTCAAAATACCTTTTACAGGGCTTCACACTTTTAATGAAGAAAACGTGTGGTTGGCTCCATAGTGTTTGGAACAAAAGGATGTGGTGCCGCAGGTAAAGCTAAGGTAAAGTGCGGTACCAATATTTTTATGAATTTTACAAGCTTTTCTTCAAATTCAGAACTTGGTTTGGGAACTTTAGGGTTGTATACTTCTAAGGGAGCATTATATAGGTGTTTATGAACCCATATAGACAGTAAAATTTCATGGTGACAAAATAATGTGTAACAGAATTCCCCCTAAAGTGCGAAGTCTGAGATAATTCAAAGAGTGAAGTGCTTTATCATTCCAAGGATTTGCTTGTGGACACCGGTTAGAACCTATAAAAACATTCAATGCAAACATATATATATATATATATATATCATCACTGAGGTAGGAATTCCCATACTCAGAGCAAAAACTATCTAAATCAATTCTTAACTAAAATGTTCTGATATAGAAATGATTCTATTATTACATCAATAGTAGAAACAGTATGGATGTAGCTATCTGTCATGAATATTCTACTGTATAATGAGAAATAAAATTCCTCATAGCCTGGATGGTGGAAACTAGATCCAAGGTCTTGATTTCTGCTTCTCGAACTAGTACAATTCTATCCATGCAATTGATTGTGTCGAAGTAGAACATGGTAGAAACCACTTGATTACCATTCAATGATGTGGACTGTTAACAAGTGTGATAGAAACCACCAATAATGACAATGGTTCTCAAAGTACTCAGTACAATATATGAAATGTGAATATTGTGATCTGAAGTCGAACATTTCACAGAATCATTCAATCGAGGATCAATGATGTAACCTGTCATTGAAGGCAAGAAACCTGCCATTAAGGCATGCAGATTCCAAGGTACTGAAGGATTCTAGATCAAATTCCTAGATGATATGTTGTCATCGATAGAAAGTGACCCATCGTAGGAAAGCCCACGACATGAAACCATTAGATCAAGCTTTGTAGAAATACTTTTCAAGGACTGACTCAGGGATGTCAATGCAAATTGAGACATATGTTTGCAGATAAATGGTTTATTTGAACTATCCTCTTGAACACATAACAACACTTCAGATGGTTTGACCTAAAGCTAATACCCAGAAACCGGTTGAAGACTTTCAATGTGGTTTGATTAACTGATAGGCACAGGATTTTCCGAACATAGGTAGAAGTGTGACAAAAAGTGTCATGTTCAAGAGTGGTATACTGATTTTAATCAAAGTTAAACAACTGGATCCATTTTCTCTTTTTCCCCCACCATTTTTGGCAAGTACCTCTTTATTTTTGACAAGATTGAGGAGGATAACATTTGCTTGTTATATAAGCTCATCCTTCGGATGAGTCCAACTTAGTTTAAAAATTGAACCCTAAGAAGGAGTGGTTCATTCCTGTTTGTAATTTACAGGTCCTTTACTGTTAAATTTTAATGAGTCCAGTATAGATTATTAAAATTTCAGCAGTAGAGTATCATGATACATCTTGCAGCCTTTCTTTAGGTATGCCATTTTTATCTTCAATCTTCCCAGTAACCATAAGTGAAGATAAGTTGATTTTAAATGTGAAAAAGAAAGTTATTTCTGTCCCAAGGCTAACATTAGCCAATTCAGAACCACAAAGACAGAATAGCCAAAAGAAAGCAGGATCAAAAAGACCAGCCCAAGATTCCAATGATTGGATTGAAGTATTACAAAGGTATGAAGAAAGAGCTCAGAAAGGTGAACAAAAGGCTCATATAGATAATGACTGGTCTGCAGAACAAGTTCAGATTTATGAAGAATTGCTAAAGAATTGTTCTGAGAATCCTCAGATATTTTGGTCAGTAGAAAGCCCGCAGCAAGAAATTGTAACTCTGCATGACAATGGGGTAAAAGGAAAATTTATCCCCTGCACTCCTTCTGATGAAAAAGAAATAAGGAAACATATTGATGAACTATTGAATCTACAGTTAATAGAACCTAGTGAATCTCATTATTCATGCTCTGCTTTTTTGGTAAGAAACCATTCTGATATCATTAGAGGTAAGGCACGTATGGTAATTAACTATAAGCCTTTGAATGCCATAACAAAAAGCTTCAATTACCCTTTGCCTAGACAGGAGACGATTATGCAGAAAATCCAAAACAGTAAGATCTTTAGCAAGTTCGACATGAAATCAGGATACTACCAAATTCAGATCAAAGAGGAGGACAGACATAAAACAGCTTTTACTTGTCCTACTGGATTTTTCCAATGGAGAGTAGTTCCTTTTGGTTTAAAGAATGCCCCAGCATATTTTCAGAGAAGAATGGATTTTATTTTTGGAAAATATGACTTTATTTGTGTCTACATTGATGACATTCTGATCTTCAGTGACAATATTGAAGACCATCTTACTCACCTCAATATCTTTCTGAATGAGGTACGACAGCATGCAATTGTTCTTTCGGAGAAAAAGATGGTATTGTTCAAAAGCAGTGTTGATTTCCTAGGTATTAATATAATTGATGGGAAAATTCAGATGCAACCACATGTTCTAACAAAATTAACTGAATTTCCTGATATTTTGTGTGATAAGAAGATGATTCAAAGATTCCTTGGAGTATTGAATTATATCCATGAATATATTCCAAGATTATCAGAAAAGACTGCCCCTATCAGAAAACATTTACAGGAAGGTTGGTCAGAAGAAGCAACAGAAGCAGTCAAGCTGCTAAAAGAAGAATGCAGAAAGTTGCCATAGCTAAAACCTCCTGGACAAGGTCCTTTGATTCTACAAACTGATGCTTCAGATTTATTTTGGGCAGCTGTGTTATTTGAAAAGGTAGAATTAGGAGAAGAAGAATTATGCGCCTATGCATCCGGAGAATTTCTGCCTCACCAAAAAGGATACTTTGCAGAAGAAAAGGAGACATTGGCAATCTTTAATGGAATCCAAAAATTTGAGCTTTATTTAGCTCCTGCTAAGTTTTTAATTAGAACAGATTCAATGAATTTTACTCATTTCCTCTCTGCAAAAATTTCAAAACAGTTAGCTAGAGGAAGATTATTGGCTTGGCAGATGTGGTTTAACATGTATGATTTTGATGTTGAATGGATTCCAGGTATTTCAAATTATCTGGCAGATTCCCTAACAAGGGATATGAAAAAAATGCACAGGACAGATCTTTTTGATCTCTCTCCAGCGCCAGATAGTTATTTAACATTTGTGAAAAGGTTTCATATTCTAGAACTAGTGGTGGAAGATATTGCAAATCAGATCAAGAAAATTGTGGGGTTAAGATTGAGAAGAAATCAGTGGATACAACGCTGTCAAGCTTGGCAGTCTAAAAATGTTGGTATTCATTTGGGTCTTGATGAAGAATTGATTAAGGTTTATCCTTTACCAAATATGAAGGTTAAGCTTTATTTTAAGACTTTATGTGACTATTGGTCTAGAAAATATATTGATGAGATGATTAAGACTTTGAAGATATTGAATTATTATCAGCTAATCGGAGGAGTTGATTTTTCTTTCAATGTTTATACTACAGCAAAGATGTTAGACTTGGAAGAATTAGACATGCATGAGCAGGTAGAAAAATTTCTACTATCTCTCCAGATTGCAGATATGTTTGATGAATTAGAAGCCGCCTTTCTTCAAAGCCAAAATGAATATTTTGCAAACACTGATACATCTCCCCAGTATGAAATATTTGAAGCATTTGCAGATTGGGAAATCCACAATGGATTATGCAGAAAGAAACCGCAAATCAGAACCACTCAGTGTATCATGAAATCTCTGCAGTATCTGAGAACCTTTTCGACCCCATGGAACTATAACAGTTTGGAATTGAGAGAACCTGTTCTCCCAAATCCTTTTTCTCAAGTTTTTGGATCTGAAAAGTTTGAAGAATCGTTGATTGCTGACAACATGGATGAAGTTAAGAAACTAACCAACTGGTTAAAATATTTTTCAAACTTAAGGTTATATGAGAAAATCAATATGATAAAAACTTTGGAAAATTGTCAGCAGAAATGTGGACCTATTAAATTGATTGTAAATCAGAAGGCTCTAGTCACCATTGTAATTAAACATGGTAATTGGGTTCGCGATGTAGTTTGTCTGATTAGTTTATTATTAGCTAATCATGTTGCTTCAGCTGTAAGTTTTGAATTAGGATGGCAGGAACACTTTGGCTTAAATCACCTTTGTAAATATTGGACCCAGTGTTGTATAGAACAGTCAGTGTCAATGTTTCAGATCTTTAAGTTAGATCTTTTAGATGGAGTCGAGCTAGCTGTGCAGTCGCATATCAACTTTCAGAAAGCAAAGAAAGATCCCTTCCTTGATATTGAAGTTGATCCGATGGCGTACGTTTGCAAGTGGACCAAATCTGCTGATAGATATTTGTTCCCTCAAAGCAATTTATTCGTGACAAAAGACAACAGCAAGTTGAAGACAAGACATAAAGGAGAATCTTCTACAGTTGATAAAGGAAAAGGAATAGCTACAGAAGAAAAAGTTAAAAGACAAAGCAAAATGGCTACAGCATATCCAGTACAAGAAAAAGATCCCATTCATATCGATATCTACCAAGATGCTCAATCACATGATGAAGCCGAGTGGGAATCAAATTACCTTGAGTGGCTTTACAAAAAGTAGGAAGAAGATTCGGACAAGTGGCCAAGTGATTTCGAACCCAGCGAACAATATGATTCCGACCGTAGTCCTAAGGCACCATGGTGATTTTTACTTTCGGTTTTATTATTGTACTCGAGAATATTGAGTAGACACCGTCTGGGCCAGTAATGCCTGACGGGACCCTCAATAGCCTCTTTAGATTTGTATATATAGGATAGATGGTCATGCATTTAGATCATCGTCCGTTGAGTGAGTGTGTGTGTGAAGTTAATTTTCAGTGTGTTGTAATAGCCTGTGAAGAGTTCAGAAGCCCCTTGGCTCTACTCTGTGGCATAACAAGGTGTGTAACATTTTATTTGAAGTAATATCGAAGCCTTCTGGGCCGCCTGTCTGAGGACAGTTTTAGCTAGAACACGTTGTGGAGATTGTAAGGCGAGTTAAAGACGGAGAGTCGTGTCGCATATCTCAGTGGTGTTGTGCTAGCGGATTAAGGTTCTTCAAACTTCAAGTAAGTTGCTGAGTCCTCTATCTAAAATTGGTATCAGAGCCCTGTTTCTGATTCTGTCATGGCACATTTACTTCGCACTTTTTCTAATATTGATCGCAAGATAGTAAATGAAGTTACATCTAGATCTGAAGAAGTAGAACATGAACAAGTTGAAAATCCTGAACAATGGAATCCACCCACACTCTCTGCTACTGATGTCTATAAGCTCCCAATAACTCATGTCTGAAAGAAAAAATCTTATCTGAAAGAAGTAGAAGTTACTATCAGAATAGCTGGTCCATCTGTACAAATCGTGTCTCTGAACTTATTTTCAAAGGATGAAATTAGAAAGTTCAAGAAGTATGTAGAAGAGAAGAAATACAGTTATCTTCATTTCAGAGGTATCCGTATCGGTCTAGCTCCCTTATTTAGACATGGTATAAATAGTCCTTGTGTTGCAGAAGTCTTTGACACTCGCCACCAAGTATATGATCATGCTCGTATTGGAACCATAATGGGTAATCTATCATCTGGTTGCCAGTATGGAACCATATTTCCTTATTATGCTATAAGCTTGTCAGATCCACATCTACAATATTGCTAGAAATTAATGACCGGTGTGCAAGGGTTGAGTCTTATTAATGATAGTGAATATTTGTCTGTATTAATCCAGACCTCGTTTCAGTTAACAAACACTGTACATCCAAAACTGAAACAGCCTGTTCTTAAAGATTGTGTGACAGTAGGAATGACTAATGCTCAAGTAGAAGGTGCTGTTTATAGTCCAGAAGAGATCCCAAATGACTGGTACTTTCAATATAAGTCTCTGGAAGATTTAAAGAAACCTGAAAAAAGAATTGCAATTTCTGATGGTCGTGTGAAGCTAATTCCACCCAAACCAGAAATTCAGAGACCTATAGTCAAACCAAAACGTCATATTTTTCCAGTCCAGTATCAAGAAGAATCCTCTTCCAGTCGTCAGCCAATTACTGAAGTCTTTCCTGAAGAATCTGAGAAAGATTCTACTGATTTGTATATACCTGAGAAGAAACCCTTCTTACCTGTACAAAAAATGCATCGTATTTCTAGTATCTCAGCACAACCTCAAGAAGAATGGACATTTGCAAACCATAGGTTTGTTCGAGGAGGAAAATGGCCACCAAAAACAAAATTCTGCACAACATCCTCAATGTCTAGACAGCCTACAACCAGAGCTGACTGTGCTCCCTTAATCGAACATAGTGTAAATAATTCCAAAGATTTAGATGAAGTCTATCAAATAGGAAACTATTTGACCACCTGGTGTTCTCATGTTGAAGATGTCTTAGATGACCTTGGTGTTCAATCTGAATAGATTTTAGCTAACCTTAGACTATTACAAGAAGAACAAGCTGCTGAAAAAGAAAGGAAGGAAGAAAAGGTTAGAAGAAAGAAAGAGAGAGAAAGAAGAAAGGCAGAATTAAGAACACCTCGTTTTTCAATGAAAATGGAAAATCCTTGGGAATTTGAAGAACCAGAGGAAGAAGAAAGTGGGATAGAATCTAGTACCCAAGCTCAAGCTCAAACATCTGATAAATCAGTTGCTAAGGGTAAATCTAAAATCTCTGAAAGAACTTTTGAGTCATCCCCGTTAATGCAAAAACCAAAAAGTGAGTTGGCAACGCTAGAGGATGCTGCAAAGAAATTTCCATCATTTATTTTTCCATCACTGCAGAAAGCTCATATGTTTAGAGATCAGACTAAATATCCCAGAATTGAAGAAGATCTTTATGCAACCAGTTCTACTGGTTATGTTCTTGATCTAGAGAAGTCTAAAAACCCAGCTGAATCAATCCGAATCTGGATAGGAGCCCTATACCAGATGCAAATAATTTCCAAGTTAAATAATGAGTCAATATTTTATTTGGCTGAAAAGAGAATGGCATGCATAGTACATGATTGGTGGATGTCAGCCACCACAGAAGAAAGAGTAAATGTCTGTAATGCTGGTTTAGCCACCTTGGAATTATTGCTTAAAACTCAGTTTTTTCCTGAGCCTATTGATGAGAAAAAACAGCTCATAACAGATTTAACCCGCATGGAGTTAAAAGATTCCAAATACTTTAAAGAATTTGGTGATGAATACATGGGTAAAGTCTTTAAAGCAAATTTGAGTAATGATTCAATACAGAAAATTACATTTTTGTCAAAGTTGCTCGGAAACCTTGGGGATATGATCCTCAAAGATATAGAAGTCCAGAGCAAGACTATTGATCAAATCTATTGGATAGATTTGTTGTTTAGATGCCAAGAGAAGATAAAATATCTATGCTGGCAAAAGAAAGCTTCTGAGTTTTCTCTAGGATTGGCAGTATGCAGATCTGAATTACCATGGACTCCTTTTAGAAAACGCAGATAAAAAAGGTATGGTAAATTCAGACCAAAAAGAGTAGCTAATCCCAAGAGACCTTTCAAAAAATACAGATATCTCAAGAGGAGAGATAATGGTAAATCAAGAAACAATTGTTGTTTTATCTGTAAACAAGAAGGTCACTTTGCAAGAAAATGTCCAAAAAGCTCTTCTAATAAACTCAAAGCATGCGTAGATATTGAAGAATTTGTTGATTCTTGGTCAGTTGTTGACTCACAAGATGATTGCTCAGAAGTTTACATTTTAACTGATGCGTCTTCCGATGAAGAAGAGTCAGAAAAAATGTTTCAAAAGATGAATCGTTGTTTTTATTCTGATGATTATTTATACTGTGATGAAGAATTAAGTTCAGAAACATCAGAATACGAAGAAGAAGAAGAAGAAGAAGAAGAAGCAAAAGATGAAAATCTCTCTGTAAATACAGATATGTCAGTTTCAACCATTGTAGATAATCCACAAGAAGATTTTAGTCAGTCAAAACCATCTCCATCTTTTAATATTTTATGTCCATATCCGAAAAAAGTTGCTCCATCATCAGTTCCACCTATCACTACTCCAGATGAAACAGCTTTTTTGAAGAAAATTGTCAAAACAAATAATTTATTGTATATTCCAGTAGAAGTTCAAGTTCGTAATGATTGGATTGCAGTTCATGCATTTATTGATACTGGAGGATCAAATAATTTGGCAAGACCATCCCTGTTTAAAGGACTTTGGAAGCCTTTGAACCATATCCTGGTATCTGAAACTGTTGGAGGATCAGTATCTCTCACTCACTATGTTGACAACATTTCTTTAAAAGTTGGGGGGGAGATATAGGAGAAACTCGGTGTATTTCAATTTTAAGGAGTCAAAAGAAAAACGTAAGGAAACTCCGTGGGTGTTGTTTTTCGTAATTTTAGTCTCTCAAGCCTGAAAAAGGATAAAATAATACAAGAGAGAACTCTATTGACCATGATTAGTCAACGTATACCTTTTTCGTAAATAGTCCATTTCAATCCGGAAAAGGGGTAAACTTATACTGAAGGGACGACTATTCATTTCCTTTAACGAGTTCAAATAGTCAAGTACTCGGCGATCTTTTCATATTAAAGAGTCTGAAAAGAGCTTAAAAGAGAACTCGATATTTTTCTTTTTCATAAGTTTTAAAGAGTTTGAAAAAGGGATAAAAATGTACTCATGGTTTTCTCTTTTTCATAATTTTTATTGAGTTCGAAAAAGTGATAAAAAGTATACTCCTTTGTCAAAAAATGATCATTTTACCTAAAATATCTTGTATTCTGCACAAAAACTCAAAAATTAAACATACCTGTTTATGATTAATAAAAATAATTCAGAAAACATCTTTTCAAAGTGGAAAATAAACAAAATTATATTTCATTTATTCAAAAAATCTTATAAAAAGGAGTTTTTCTAAATCATTTTTACCATTTGATTCCAAAGTGAAAATTGAGAGCCTTTGGTGAAAAACGTTCCAGAGGAGATTACGGAAAATTCGCCCATCAGAATCGAAAACTGTCAGGTTCAAGTAATCCACATCATCCTTGCCTTCATTTTTATCCATTTACTTTCTTAATTTAGGGCTTAAATTGATTTTTTAAGGAGAACAATATGTTCAAAAATTCTCTCACGGGGGTCTGCAGGTAATACACATGACACCTGCGGACCCCGAAAATTTTTCGAAGGGAAAATTGTCGTGGTCCTGCACTTTGTGCATAAAACACGTGCGGATCCACGCACTGTTTTTGAGCAAAATATGCGGAGGCACCATAAAGAAAATTAAATGATTAATTCTCCAAAAATAAGCCAAATTTTCTCACTCAAATTGTTTCTAATCTTTCAATTTGTCCATTGCAGGATATCTACAATGCTTGAGTGGAGAGAACGTGAACATGAAGAGGTTGATGAGGCTGTCATGGTTCATCTGCCCACATTACGCGTATTGAGGGAATGCAGTTTGTATAAATTTTGGGCTATTTAGGGCATGAGGGCCAATTAGATTTACTTACCTAGCTAGTAAACAAATGGGATGTCCAAGACCAATGCTTCATAATTAGGGATCACCGGCTCGAAATTGAGCTAGAAGACATATATTTTCTTACTGGTTTGTCAAAGGGAGGTGAACCAAATTCTTTGTTTGAGGCTAGGGTAGGTGGCCAATCTATCACTAGCCTTCAGCAAGAGTTTTTCAATGAGGAGGCTGATCCCAAAGATAAATGTATTGATATAAAGACAATCATCCATCTTGAGCTCAAGGTGGTTGCATTTACTATAACTCGGTTGTGTGGGAGCGCGACTCCACACGTTGCTACTAGATCGCAAATGAAAACTGCTGTCGATTGTTTCAGAGGCACCATTTTCATCTGGTGTGAGGCAGTATTGGCCAATGTAAAAGGCCAATTAACCAAGGCAAAGAACTCAAAGTTGAAAAACTTTGGGTATGGAGCTATCGTGGTCACGTTTGCTTTGGAGAGAATTCCCTCGCTTGCCCCATAGCTTATTTTAGTTGATCATGGTAGAGTCAAAGAACCTCGGATGGTTCGATGGGTTGCATTGATGGCCAGTCATAGTGAGGGAGGTGAAATTGTTCGTTTCACCCCAGCATATTTCCATTGGTTGGAGAATCAAATCTTCGCTATAGAAGATTTTCCATATGTCGAGATAGACTTTCGTGGTGATCGAGAGATTTCCCTTCCTCTGGGAGCACAGTGGGATGATTCAGGTAAGAATCATTTTGACATGTTTTAAATTATAATTTTTCTTTTTTTTTGTTTAAATCATCCAATACTGATGACAAAAAAAAAAATTTAAAATGCAGATGTTGGTCCACGTAGGCCAGCCATGCTCGCAACCTGGGTTATTTATTCACCCACTGATGAGTTAATATCTATGCATGGGGTAAGCCTCCGTCAAACAACGAATAATATTGCAGAATATAGTGTAGTCATTGAGTTATTATCTGAATCCATTTCATTTTGAATTCAACTTTTGATCGTTATTTTAGATTCTGAACTCATTGTATTACATTTAAATCGAGTATACACAATTAAAAATCCAGTATTATTGAGATTATTTTTGAAGGTATGTCTCTTGGAACGAGATTTTGATTACATTGAATATCAACACATTCTGAGAAATTTAAACACATTGGCTGATGCATTAGCTACTAGTGTTATAAACAAACATTTGCAACATTAAAGCAGTAAATCAACACAAAATTCGACAAACATGTTGGATAGATAGCCGGAAATAGTAGTAATATCATAGAATAGAGTAATTTTTTCAAAAAATATTACATCGTCCTCGATTATAGGTTTAAAACACCTTATAATCGGTAAAAATAGTGATGCAAAAAACAAAATTTCATAGTCTACACAATCATCCACTATCCATGGTGATGATCATGATAGTATACAACAGCTCGCACTACTCTGTTCAAGAATCTCCTAAACTGACCAGGAACACTGATAACATGTCTCTGGAAATGAAGAGGAACATCTTCTATCGAAGTCTCTGGGATATCCAAAGTCAACCGCTCTAGGTTGTGTTCCAAGTCAGTTAGAATCTCAACTGCTTGATCCTGTGGTGGTGCGACAGGCTCTCTTTGCTTCCTATCAAAACGACGGAGCGTGGTTGGCCTGCATGGACCAACATCTGCACTTTTAAATTTTTTTTTGTCATCAGTATTGGACGATTTAAACAAAATCAAAATAAAAATTAGAATTTAAAACATGTCAAAACGATTCTTACCTGAATCATCCCACTGTGCTCCCGGAGGAATGGACATCTCTTGATCACCACGAAAGTCTATCCTAGCATATGGAAAATCTTCTATAGCAAAGATTTGATTCTCCAACCAATGGAAATATGATGGGGTGAAACGAAAAATTTCACCTCCCTCACTATGACGGGCCATTAATGCAACCCATCGAACCATCCGAGGCTCTTTGACTCTACCATGATCAACTGAAATAAGTTGTGGGGCAAGTGAGGGAATTATCTCCAGAGCAAACATGACCACGATAACTCCATACCCAAAGTTTTTCAACTTTGATTTCTTTGCCCTAGTCAATTGGCCTTTTACATTGGCCAATACTGCCTCACACCAGTTGAAAATGGTGCCTCTGAAACAATCGATAGCAGTTTGCATCTGCGATATAGTAGAAACGTGTGGAGTCGTGCTCCCACACAACTGGGTTATAGTAAATGCAACCACCTTGAGCTCAGGAAGGATGATTGTCTTTATATCAATACATTTGTATTTGGGATCAGCCTCCTCATTGCAAAACTCTTGCTGAATGCTACTGACAGATTAGCCACCTGCCCTAGCCCCAAACAAAGAAATTGGTTCGCATTTCTTTGACAAACCAGTAAGAAAATATATTTCTTCTAGCTCAATTTCAAGTCGGTGATCCCCAATTATGAATCATTGGTCTTGGACATCCCATTTGTTTACTAGCCAAGTAGGTAAATCTAATTGGGCCCTCATGCCCTAAATAGCCCAAAATTTATACAAACCGCATTCCCTCAATATGCGTAATGTGGGCAGATGAACCATGGCAGCCTCATCAACCTCTTCATTTTCACGTTCTCTCCACTCACATTTTTCTTATTTTTGGAGAATTAATCATTTAATTTTATTTACGGCGCCTCTGCACCTTTTGTGAAAAAATAGTGCGTGGATCTGCACACATTTTACACATAAGGTGCGAGACCATGACAATTTTCCCTTTGAAAAGTTTTCAGGGTCCACAGGTGTCATGTGTATTACCTACGGACCCCTATGAGCAAATTTTTGAACATATTTTTCTCCTTAAAAATCAATTTAAGCCCTAAATTAAGAAAGTAAACGGACAAAAATGAAGGGAAGGATGATGTGGATTACCTGAAGCTGACGGTTTTCGATTCTGATGGGCGAATTTTGTGTAATCTCCTCTGGAACGTTTTTCACCGAAGGCTCTCAATTTTCACTCTGGAATCAAATGGTAAAAATTATTTAGAAAAACTCCTTTTTATAAGTTTTTTTGAATAAATGAAATATAATTTTGTTTATTTTCCACTTTGAAAAGTTGTTTTCTGAATTATTTTTATCAATCATAAACAGGTATGTTTAATTTTTGATTTTTTGTGTAGAATACAGGATTTTTTGGGTAAAATGATCATTTTTTGACAAAGGAGTATAATTTTTATCACTTTTTCAAACTCGATAAAAATTATGAAAAAGCGAAAACCATGAGTACATTTTTATCCCTTTTTCAAACTCGTTAAAACTTACGAAAAGGAAAAATATCGAGTTCTCTTTTAAGCTCTTTTTAGACTCTTTAAATATGAAAAGATCACTGAGTACTTGACTATTTGAACTTGTTAAAGGAAATGAACAGTCATCCCTTCAGTATAAGTTTACCCCTTTTTCGGACTGAAATGGACTATTTACAAAAAAGGTATACGTTGAATAATCATGGTCAATAGAGTTCTCTCTTGTATCATTTTATCCTTTTTCGGGCTTGAGAGACTAAAATTACGAAAAATAACACCCACGAAGTTTCCTTAATTTTTTCTTCTGACTCCTTAAAATTTAAAAACACCGAGTTTCTCCTATACTGGACCTGTTAAAATTTAACAGTAAAGGACCTGTAAATTACAAATAGGAACGAACCACTCCTTCTTAGTGTTCGATTTTTAAACTAAGTTGGACTCATCCAAAGGATGAGCTTATATAACAAGAAAATGTTATCCTCCTCAAGCTTGTCAAAAATAAAGAGGTACTTGCCAGAAATGGTGGGGGAAAAAGAGAAAATGGATCCAGTTGTTTAACTTTGATTAAAATCAGTATACCACTCTTGAACATGACACTTTTTGTCACACTTCTACTTGGGTTGGGAAAATCCTTTGCCTATCAGTTAATCAAACCGCATTTAAAGTATTCAGCTGGTTTCTGGGTATTAGCTTTAGGTCAAACCATCTGCAATTTCGTTATGTGTTCAAGAGAACAGTTCAAATAAACCACTCATCTGTAAACATATGTCTCCATTTGCATTGACCATCCCTGAGTTAGTCCTTGCAAAGTATTTCTACAAAGCTTGATCTAATGGTTTCGTGTCGTGGGCTTTCCTATGATGGGTCACTTTCTATCAATGATAGCATATAATCTAGGAAGTTGATCTAGAATCCTTCATTACCTTGGAATCTGCATGCCTTAATGGCAAGTTTCTCGCCTTCGACGATAGGTTACATCATTGATCCTTGATTGAATGATTCTGTGAAATGTTCGACTTCAGATCACAATATTCACATATCATAGATTGTACTGAGTACTTTGAGAACCATTGTCATTATTGGTGGTTTCTCTCACAATTTTTAACATTCCACATCATTGACTGGTAATCAAGTGGTTTCTACCATCTTCGACTTCAACACAATCAATCGCATGGATAGAATTGTACTAGTTCGAGAAGCAGAAATCAAGACCCTGGATCTAGTTTCCACCATCCAGGCTGCGAGGAATTTTATTGTTCATTATATAGTAGACTATTCATGATAGATGGCTACGTCCATACTGTGTCTACTATTGATGTAATACTAGAATCATTTCTATATCAGAACATTTTAGTTAAGTTTTGATTTAGATAGTTTTTGCTTTGAGTATGGGAATGCCTACCTCAGTGATGATATATATATATATATATATGTTTTCATTTAATGTTTTTACAGGTTCCAACCAGTGTCCACAAGAAAATCCTTGGAATGATAAAGCACTTCACTCTTCGAATTATCTCAAACTTCGCGCTTTAGGGGGCAATCTGTTACACATTATTTTGTCACCATGACATTTTACTATCTATATGGGTTCATAAACACCTATATAATGCTCCATTAGAAGTCTAAAACCCTAAATTTCCTAAACCAAGTCCTGAATTTGGAGAAAATCTTGTAAAAATCATAAAAATATTGGTACCGCACTTTACCTTAGCTTTACCTGCGGCACCGCATCCTTTTGTTCCAAACACTACGAAGCCGACTGCACGTTTTCTTCATTAAAAGTGCAGACCCCTGTAAAAGGTAACTTGAAGGCGAAAGTAAATTCTAGAAGCCCAGCTGGTCGAATATTCTCCTAGCTGGCAGCTTCTAGAATGCGTTATCCAGTCAAAGCCTTACTCCCTCCATTATCATGAACATCCATTCCTTCATAAAAGGAGCCTATTCCTTGGATTTTGGAACTTAATCCATTGATAAGGGGACTCTATCCCTTCTATTTTGGAGCTGTAACCACTTTCCTTTTCCTAGAAACTGAAGCTTTGGTTCAGTCTCAAGGGTACATGCTCACATATGTAAAACTTCTCTATGCATTTTGTATACACTTAGTACTTGCTTTGTACTTAGTACTTGTATTAGAGAAGGGAAGTGCTGAAGAAATATTATCTTCTTTCTAGCTGCGAGAACGATTACATACTCGTAGTTAGGTTGGTTCAAAGAGTGCAAGGGCTTGTCAGACCCAAGGGAAATGCTTGTTCCAGACCCTGGAAGGACCTGTACGACATCAAGGCGAACGTGGTTGTAAGAATCCTTCTTTTATTAAGAGATAATACAACTGGATCCTGTTTTCTCAATAAGTTGTTTATATGTTTACTTGAATGGCTTATTTCTTAAATTCCTTGATCATTAAGATAGATTTGTGATTTATGAATTAGGATATGTTGCAGGTGCTTTTGATTCCTTTCTATAGTTTTTTTTGCAGATCTCGAGAAGTGACTGTTTGGAACAACGAAGAAAAAAATTCAACTACCATTGGACCACAGGTAGGTCCTCCCTTCGTCATATAGAATTCTTAATCATATATAATATAGAGAAAGTATTTTACATTTGTCTTGTTTGTTTCTAGATATCCTTGTGATACTAGGGAGATATTTCTTGTCCGCAAGAACGATTTATCCACCTAACACCCCCAACTCATCACTGTTGTTCAATGACAGCGCTGCTGACCTCCATGATGGTGCATATGTTGTCTCAAGACTATGCTCAATGCTGAACACATAGTTCTGCATTGCTCTGCTTAGGAAAATGTTCATCCCATCCTCCAAAATTCTACATTCCAACCCCAAGAGTTGTGTGCAGCTCAACAATGATATACTAGGATGATTGTATATCTCCTCCTTGAACACATCAAGGGTCCTCAACGTAGTGATAGTCTACTGCTCCAAATCAGCAAGGTGCTTTGACCATAGGCCATGCATTTTCCCTGACAGCATGTTTCCATAATCCTCCATATGATGTGTTGAAATAACAGGAAATGGAAATATGTGCATACCTTGGTAAAACTTGGGAACATCTTGTACTGCTACAGGGGTTCCTTCCTCCGGTGTGTTGGATTCCCCAACTACTAATGATGATGGCTGATCTTTTATGGCTGCATCAGCACTGGTACAAGTCTCCTCCTCCTCATGCATCTCCAGAAAAGTGCATGGGACTCTAAATGTAAAGAGATCAAGACCACTTTGCAAAGGTGAAAGTGTTCTTTCTCCTGATGCAAGTGCTCCTATAACAAGTGGTGGTGGAAGTTTCTCCTCCTATGATTTCTTCTTGTCAAACTTCTTGATCAACCTTTGAGTAAAGTCTGCATATGCAGTCACTCTCGCATGACTCAAATGGATGAACCACCAAATGTTTTCTTCACCTTCAAGGTGCAGCATTGCAATCTCAACAACCTCTCTCTCTACTATTGGATGTAGCAGGAAAAATGCATCCAAATTCATTCCCCAAGAATTTTTTGTACATGTGGATGACCCATCAAATGTAGGCAATAGAAATCTATTGCTGCAAGGTCTTGTTTCTTCTTTGAGCTTGTTAGCCACCTATAAAAATTTGTCATATCAAATGGTGGCTAAAAATTTTCTTGTAGCCTTCAAGAAACAATTTTATGACCAAATCATGATTTCTTGAAGTCTTATGAAGATCTTTATCCTTTAAAATAATATTCACTGTTGTTTCCCTCATTTACCCTGAAAAATCTGTTGTTTTCCTGAAGAAAAAGACTGCCAAAAAACCCATTTTCCCCTTCATTTTTCCCCTTCTTTCACTCATGATTAAACCTCCATCTTTTCCCCTTTTTCCTCATGAAAATCCTCTATTTTCCCTCACTTTCTTTCCTTCCCTTCATAAATCCCCTTTGATCAGGTTTAAAACTCCTTTTTAAACCTTATCGGAACCCCCAAAATCCTTTGGAAATCCTTAAAAAATCATAAAAAAAAATATTTTTTAACTAAGGCATTTAGCCCCCTTCAGCTAAGCCCCTAACCACCTCCCCACCATGCAACCCGGTGCCGGAACCAGGCGCTAATCACAATCAGAAATTTCAAATGAGCACATTTCCTTTGTTAAAAAGAAAAACTACGATGCGATTGAGTTTTTATTATATAGTCCCCCATCGCAATCCCCACCATTGATTTACCATTTTGATCCAATGGCCCAGCACCAATCGCATCGCCGCCCCAATCGCCCATCAAAAAATCTTAAATGTTCCACTCCTGCTTCCCCTAATTGCGATCACCCGATTCGATCGTGACCGTCCATATGATCTGGATCGACGGTCTATATTGAATCACGTTTTCATTCATATTTATTTCATCAGGCCTCCATAAGTACTTCTTCAGAAGATCCCCGCCGTTGATCTCCTCCTGAGATCCAACGGTCCACGTTGAATTTCCCTCCGCCCATGCCGGTCCCACCATTCAAGGCTCCGCTTTCATTCAATTTTTTGATTTTCTTTGTATTTACCCATTCGCAAGGTTTTATGTTGTTAGAACATCGCATCAGAGTTTTCCCTCGGCGTTTTGATTTAACCCTTGTCTTCTTTCCCCCCGCCGATGCGATATGTCGATCATGCCATCGCATCGGCCTTCCCCCATCGCATCGCTCAAAACCATTTGTCCCTCCCATCGCAAATCCCCCAATGTGATGAAACTTTGATAGATCTCCGTTGTTGGTCTCTATTAGCTAGTCTAATCCGACGGCCTAGATCATTTTCGCAACCCCAAACTTTGAATTAAACCTTTTTTGCTGCCGATGAAGGTTTTCCCCGTTTACATCATATTTTCTCCTATTTTCACCCCTCCACATTATAAAAACTCCCGATTAATCTCGACCATTGATCAATATGATCTAACGACCCGAACTTAATCAAACTCTCATTTTACTCCAACCACCTCTCCCTTAATCTCAGCAAGCAATCCTCGTCGTCAGATGCTTCCATCCAACGACCATGCTCTGACCTAAGCCTCCAAAGAATTCTAAGCCCATCCACGCAGGATTTTATAACCTTTTTATGTATTTTGACAGGTTTTAAAGCTTTTTCATAGTTTCTTAAAGGAAATCAAAGGCCGGGGATGACGACTCCCCAGGCCTTTATTCATAAAGGAGATCTTTCCGCAGGGTTCCAAATTATGTTTTATCGGTGCCTCATGAGCACTAATGCCTTTATACAACCTTTGTGTGCCTGCAACAACAATGAAAACACAACAAACACCACAGCCAAAGAGTATCAGTTTTATCGCATGAAATCAAAGCAGAATTGAATAATTAAAAGTTTAAAACACAGTTTTGAAGGATTAAGGCATAAATTCATCAAATCAAAAGCCTAATCCATAGTTAAAGACATCATGAAGACCGAAAGACACAGATTAATCCTGATCAGACCTAAAACACAGATCTCAAGTAAATTAAAGGTGTTTTAGGGAAAGACAAAGCCATTTACCAGTCCAAAGAGCCTCCACTGCCACATCAAAGGAAAATTAAAACCTCTCCAGCTACTTAAAGCGCCACCTGCGGCCTCACAAATCAACGAAGGCAGAGTTATTGCCTTATCAGTGATATTTTGTTTAAAAGCAGCCAGAGTTATTGCAAACCCTGCCTGAAGAGTTCTAAAGTCAACAAACTCTGCTAAAAAGATCAAATACTTAATAAGAACCCATTAATACGGAAGAAATATCTGAAATATTCTCCATTGAGCCCCACAAAGGCCGAGAAGAATTAAACTATATTAATTAAGCCTAGAGATCTTTTCTCTCATCCCACCTCCTCATTTCTTCTATAAATGATTCTATAGAAGATGAGATATTGGTTGCTCTCTGTAAATAGTTTTCTGAAGCTGTTGTGAGCTCTGTTTGTAATTGAAGATACCTAAGTTGAGATGAGAAGTTTGAAGCTGTAGAGACCCACTGGACTTGATGATTGTAACTGGTTTGAAGCATTCAAATACAAGATGATTTATGGGATCCTGGTTTATGTCAACGGTGTTGTGTTTCTTATTGTAAATTGTTATTTTCTTTTTGTTTTCATTCTATCCATTTTCTCTTTTAAAGAATAGAAAATATAGAGCTAGGATTTAATGTCACAAGTACCCTACTCTCACTAATAAGCTTTATCTTTATGTTTTCCTCCAATTGTGTATTTAAGAATGATTTAATATAGTCTAAGCAGTTAGGAATGCTGGCGTTCCCTCATCCTACTGTCTAATCTTAAACATTGTTCTTGAATGTTATTTTCAGTTTATGTTAAGTAGAGTTGAACTAGGGAAGTGTATGGTTAGCCTTGTCCTCTAGTTTTATCTCCAAAAACTGTCTGAAAGTTTCCCTAAGAGTATGTTGAAAGCAGGATAGGTTCAAAGTCCCTACCTGATCTTAGACTATTCTTTGTTATCTTAATTGTTTGTCTTGAAAGTTTGCTAATTAAAGCGGAGCTAGGGAAGTCTATGGTGAGCCCTGTCCTCTAGTTTCTTCTCCAACAATTGCTTTGAAAATTTTCCCTTTGAATATGCTGAAAACAGGATAGGTTCAAAGTCCTTACTTGATCTTAAGCTATTATTTTTGTGTTTTAAATGTTTTCTATTGAAGGTGCATCAAAAGCAGGCTAGTTTCAAAGTACTTACTTAATCTTAGATTACTTTTATGTTTTTCTCAAGTGCATGCCAAAAGCAGGATAGTTTCAAAGTACTTACTTGATCTTAGGTTGTTCTTTGTTCTTCATCTATTTAATCTTCATTTCTTATTGTTTTCATTCCATAAAATCAACTTAAAGAGATCCTTAGACATAGATGACTTTCCCCATGGACCACTCTTGAACCTTGTTGTTTCAATTAAATCCCATTATGACTCCATAGCCCAATGTATTGAAACTGTTTCTAGCCTATCTTCTTAGCTGAATCATTCCTTCACTTTCATTCACCTTCACCCTTCAATTAGACTTCCTTCACCTTCACATATCTTTACCCAACCAAAATAAAAATAAAACCTTGTTCTTCATAACTAGCCTAATATCACATTCAAAAGCCTTAAAGATAAATCAATCTTTTCATCTATAGAGAGATCCCTCTCTGGATTCAGGAGGGCTAGATCCTAGAATCCCAAAGTGGTTCCAATGTTCTCCCTGTAGCTTTAGTCTCACCAATCTACTAAAATTATGGGGAGCTAACATTTCTAGTGACTCCGCTGGGGAATTCTGAGTTCATAATGGTTTAGCAAGCTCTTATAGATTCATTATTCTTTCAAAACAACCATAAAAACTTCGAAAAAACCCAAATTTTTTTTTAGATTGGTACATGGTGGTGGACCATTAAACATTTTACCTCCAAAAGAGCTAAAAATTTCCACCTGGTGACTCCACTACCCTCCAGTAGGCCTATTACCCTTCTAGTCCTTGTAAACTTCTTTGGGAATGCGTTTGAGCAAACCCAATCATACTGTTTGTGGACAACATAATTTAAATCATCCACTTGGCGACTCCACAACTCTCAAAAGACCAAATGACTCCACTGGTAGAAAACTCTGAACTGGTTGAATAGACACAGTGACCCCTTTCTTGATTTACAAACATGATTCTAAGGATACAACGAAGATATGCCCCAATGAGTAGAGATCATATCCCTGGGTTTCCACATAAGATGCCCCAGGTGAATTGGGATGATAAACTTCCTATTTTTCAAAGTGAAAAGTTTGATAACCCATTGTTACATCCTATCAAATTTCACATACATGTATGGAGTTTGAAAGTTGAATGGCATGAATATTTCCTAATGAAAATGTTCATGTTAACATTAGAAGGAAAAGCTAGGGATTGGTATGAATGCTTGAGATCTGGTAGTTTGTTTTATTTAAAGGACCTTGAATATGTGTTTTATGAGAAATATAAAGGAAACACTACATCATTATCATGGGGTGCAATATATTATGATCCATCAAAAAACATCACCCAAGACATTATAGATAATGATGAAGCTCTGGAAGAAATGCATCCTGAAGATATTTTAACAGCCATTCATGAATTTAATATCTTATTGAAAAATTATAAGAATATAGATGAATCAGTTGAGGAAGAAATCAACCAAGAAATAAAGGACATTCCTCAAGATATCCCAGAAAACCCAAGTAATGATTCATCATCCCTTATAGCTAAGGTTCACGAAGACATCCAGCCTCAAAATCAATCTTCACAAGAGATAGAGAACTACTGTACTCCCGTTCAAAGGAACATAGAAACATCTTCCCCTCTGACAGAAAAAGAAATAGATTAGACTAGTAATAAACAGCCAGTCTCTAAATTTTTTTGCAAAACAAATATTGTTGTCCATTCACATAGAGAAATTTGTTGTACAGATCTAGAAAGTTCTTTTGTAGATCAGAACAAAGAAGGACCTGCTGATAACCCAGTATGTTTGATTGGTAGTATTACTTGTATTGATGATTTTTCTAACTTTGATCTATCTAGTGATGATGCTTCCCAAATAGAAGTTACTCTTACAGGACCATCATTAGCAGATTTATGGGAGGAAGATCAGTTCCTTCAAAGAAGTAATAAGCCCATAAAAAATAGTTATGATACTGATGAAGAAAGTTATGAAAGCTTGGAAGTAAGTAAAGATTCATTGGATCTCAGCTCTACTTCATCCCATAACATCAGTAATAGTTTCCATGTGATTGGAATTCAATGGCCCTTTAGCTCAGAGGATGAGGAGGAAAGCAATGAAGAAATGGTTGAGCAGGTTGAAAATAAGGAACTTTCCCTTCAAAAGGAGGAAGCAAGTGAGCATACCCCTGCTCAAGAATATAATAACCTCTTCACTGAGCCCATTCCATTAAAACAGAACACACCAGGACTTCTAGAGGACAACACTGTAGTGTATGATGAGTCCTCTAGTTCAAATAATAATGAAGATGAGGAATTTTTTCTTTCCCAAGAAAATATTTGCCTTGATTCAGTGGAAAAGAAAGAGATAATCATGTTTGAAACCTATCTCTCAATACTCCTAACCAGGCATTATTTCAAGATCCCTATGATGATTTCCTGAAGACATCTTAAGAAGGGATGAAGGTTTCGGACAACAGCATATCACCAAGTGCAAAAAAATCTTTTAGAACTGCTACTGAAAAACAAAGAGAATGGGAGTGGCCCTGCCTATCCAGCATGCTCAAAGAGATGAGCAAAAACCAATCATGGAATCATCTGATTGACTAGATGTATTGGAAAAGAGAGTTTGTAGGTTAAGAATGTAAATATTCCAAGATAGAATAGGTTAGATAGGAATGTCAATAAAGCTCAGTTTTGAGCATTTAGTTAGTTGTTGATTTTAGTCTTGAAGAAAAGGAAAAATACAAAAACAATAAAAGATAGAAAAGAGGGTACAACCCCATACCAAAAAAGAGAAACAAAGTCTGAAAGTGTGCAAGCCCAAATGCCACTCCTAAGAAACACACTTCTAGTTAGTCATACATCCTAATCATGACTAATTAGCTTTTCAATTTATTGCTGATAGGTTAGTGAATTAGACTTTCCAAACAACTTAATCTTGGCTTATCAGTTAGGTAGATTAGGATAGAAAAATAAAGGTTTAAACAAGCTAAAAATCTAAACCTATAAATTCCAAAAGAAAGAAAGGCTCTAACTAGATCAAATCTTGAGCCAAGGATAGAAGTAAACTGGTTCTGAGATGCTCAAAAATTGAACCAGATAACAAAGAAAAGCAGCTCAAACAAGCCTAAAAATAGAGCTGAAGAATAGAGAAGGACGTTCTTATACTTTCAGATCTTAAGCCTTCAATATTTTGATTTAATTTTCTGCAAATAATAAATCTATGTGCAGCTTGTTTTTATGCCATAGATCAGCAACAAGTTAGACTGTTCAATCCTGACTTGTCTGCTTTTGAATTTATTATTTTAGAAATTAGAAAATAAAAATCTATTGGACAGTTTAATCCCAACAGATAGTAGTTAGGTAGAGAAGCTTATGAACTCAACTGTTTAATCTAAGTTCATGGAGAAATAAGAAGTATAAATAGACTAGTGTTTTTCTTTCAAAAGAATAAAATGTTTGTAAAAAGAGTTTCCAATCGAAATGCACTCTGAAAGAAGAAAAAATGTTAGATCATTAGGATTTGGTATGTAGAAAGGCTTGTTTTGATAGAATTCCATTTATTTTGATGGCTGCTAACATGGTCAAACAAAAGAAGATCAGCAAAGCAAGAAAAATTGCAGCCCAAAGGATGAGGCATTGGTCAGCTTACAGAGAGGATTTTTTGGAGGTTCTTGGCACCTCTAAGGAGCTGCCATCCCAAGTTGGAGCCGCTGTTAACCACCTATAAAAAATTGTCATATCAAATGGTGGCTAAAAATTTTCTTGTAGCCTTCAAGAAACAATTTTATGACCAAATCGTGATTTCTTGAAGTCTTATGATGATCTTTATCCTTTAAAATAATCTTCACTGCTGTTTCCCTCATTTACCCTGAAAAATATGTTGTTTTCCTAAAGAAAAAGACTCCCAAAAAACCCATTTTCCCCTTCTTTCACTCATGATTAAACCTCCATTTTTTCCCCTTTTTCCTCATGAAAATCATCTATTTTCCCTCACTTTCTTTCCTTCCCTTCATAAGTCCCCTTTGATCATGTTTAAAACTCGTTTTTAAACCTTATCGGAACCCCCAAAATCCTTTAGAAACCCTTAAAAAATCATAAAAAGCAGTCTTTTTTAACTAAGGCCTTTATCCCCCTTCGGCTAAGCCCCTGACCACTTCCCCACCATGCGACCCGGCGCCGAAACTAGGCACTAAGCCTGAAGGCACTAATCGCAGTTAGAAATTTCAAACAAGCGCATTTCCTTTGTTAAAAATAAAAACTCTGATGCGATTGAGTTTTTATTATATAGTCCCCTGTTGCAATCTCCACCATTGATTTACCATTCTGATCCGACGGCCCAGTGCCAATCGCATCACCACCCCAATCACCCATCGGAAAATATTAAATGTGCCACTCCTGCTTCCCCCGATTGTGATCACCTGATTTGATCATGATTGTCCATATGATTTGGATCAACGGTCCATATTGAATCGCGTTTTCATTCATATTTCTTTCATCGGGCCTCCATAAGTACTTCTTCAGAAGATCCCCATCATTGATCTCCTCCTGAGATCCAACGATTCACATTGAATCGCCCTCTACCCATGCCATTCCCACCATTCAAGGCTCCGCTTTCGTTCATTTTTCGTGATTTTCTTTGTATTTACCCATTCGCAAGGTTTTATGTTGTTAGAACATCGCATCGGAGTTTTCCCTCGGCGTTTTGATTTAACCCTTGTCTTCTTTCCCCCCGCCGATGTGATATGCCAATCACGCCATCGCATCGGCCATCCCCCATCGCATCACTCAAAACCATTTGTCCCTCCCATTTCAAATCTCTCGATGCGATGAAACTATGATAGATCTCCACCGTTGGTCTCTATTAGCTAGTCTAATCCGACGGCCCAGATCATTTTCGTGACCCCAAACTTCGAATTAAACCTTTTTTGCTGCTGATGAAGGTTTTTCCCATTTACATCATATTTTCTCCTATTTTCACCCCTCTGCATTATAAAAACTCCTGATTAATCTTGGTCATTGATCAATCTGATCTAACGACCCGAACTTAATCAAACTCTCATTTTACTCCAACCACCTCTCCCTTGATCTCAGCAAGCAATCCTTGCTGTCGGATGCTTCCATCCAACGGCCATGTTCTGACCTAAGCCTCCAAAGTAGTCTAAGCCCATCCACGCAGGATTTTATAACCTTTTTAATGTATTTTCATAGGTTTTAAAGCTTTTGCATAGTTTCTTAAAGGAAATAAAAGGCCAGGGATGATGATTCCCTAGGCCTTTATTCATAAAGGAGATCTTTCTGCAGGGTTCCAAATTATGTTTTATCGGTACCTCATGAGCACTGATGCCTTTATACAACCTCTGCGCGCTTGCAACAACAATGAAAACACAGCAAACACCACAACCAAAGAGTATCAGTTTGACAGCATGAAATCAAAGCAGAAGTGAAGAATTAAAAGTTTAAAACACAATTTTGAAGGATTAAGGCATAAATTCAGCAAATCAAAAGCCTAATCCACAGTTAAAGACATCATGAAGACCAGAAGACACAGATTAAGCCTGATCAGACCTAAAACATAGATCTCAAGTAAATTAAAGGTGTTTTATGGAAAGACAAAGCCATTTACCAGTCCAAAGAGCCTCCACTGCCACATCAGAGGCAAATTAAAACCTCTCTAGCTACCTAAAGTGCCACCTGCAGCCTCATAAATCAATGAAGGCAGAGTTATTGCCTTATCAGTGATCCTAGAGATCTTTTCTCTCATCCCAACTCCTCATTTCTTCTATAAATACTTCTGTAGAAGATGAGATATTGGTTGGTCTCTGAATATCTGATGTCTGTAAATAGTTTTCTGAAGCTGCTGTGAGCTTTGTTTGTAATTGAAGATACCTAAGTTGAGATGAGAAGTTTGAAGTTGTAGAGACCCACTGGACTTGATGATTGTAACTGGTTTGAAGCATTCAAATACAAGCTGATTTATGGGATCCTAGTTGTTGGGTCGTAAATATGACCACTTTTTAACACTTATTTCATCCATTTTTACACTTCTTTATCTACCTTTTCATTATTGTTGTGAGATATTTCATATTTTCTTTTATTACAGTTTGTAAGTTAATCGGTTTGCTGTTTAATTGCTTTGATATCAGTGTGTTATATTAACGAATCGCGTTGCTTTTATTTTATTATTTAACAAGAATCTCAACAATGTATAATTTATCTTGTTAATACCTTAATAAAGCTTTGCTGTTCTATTTCCATTATGGTTTCATTCCACTTGTTGTTTCGTTTGATTGATATTCATTACAGATTGTTGTTCAATAGGATTGGTTATTCGATTCCATTAATTAGAGTTTGTTGTTCAGATTTATTAAATAGGATTCGTTGTTTAATTCCTTTAATTACAATTTTCTGTCCATTTACTTTGTTTTTCTTTTTTGTTGATTAATTGCAAAGAGTTTGCTTTTAAAGAGTTTTCCTAGTTTACTTTCAATAGCAGCTTTAGTTCAATTTCTATTTCCTTTAATTGCTTTAAAGCAGGACTGTCAACTGTAGAGAACATTGGTTATTGCTTCCTCATTCCCAGATTGATTGTCTTGTTCCTGTTTGATTTCAATTGCATCAATTTCTAGAGGAATGAGTTATTGCTACTGTATCCTCGATTGAAGTTTGTTGAGTGAATAGTTAGATTTCAGAGCATTTGAGTTTATGTTTTTGTAGTTAGATTTCTTTTTCAAGCATCCATTTAATCTTGCATTTAGAACACTGTACTACATATTGAAGAGAATTACTCTTGGATAAATTGCTACCTCAGAGAGAGTACACTCTTGAAATAAAAATTCATTCCTAGATTGATAATTAATGTGAGATAAATAGGTGTTAAAAAGATACCTTTTATACCTCAACATTTTGGCGCCGTTTGTGAATTGTGCATAAGGTATTCAAGAGGAATTTCCAAGGCTGGTAATAATTCTAGAGAAGTTTCTTCTTTCTTCTCAAAATTTACTACAAGAACAAGAGACATAAGAGCTAAAATCAAGGTTTTATTTGAAAATTTTAAATATGATTTTTTTAGCTCTCTAAATTCACAATTGAATTTTTTGCAGGTTCAGAAAAATCAAGAATTTGATGAAGTGCTTTTCCCTCATTACCGAAAGGAGCATCCCATAGATACTCACTCTTTCTTATCTAATTTGGAAGTAGCATATCAAAGAGATGCGGAAGCTGCAACAAGGTCAAAACCATGGAAATCATGGCCTACAGGTATGGTTCAAAACACTTCCTCTCCATTCTCTTACTTGCATAATTCATCATGGAACACTCACATGTTAGGGTAGCCATGCCAATCGCAATATAACCACCACCAATATTGTCTACAAGTTTGGCATGGTTCATCTTATGATTGTATGACTACTCTCCCTCATCTTGTAGCACAAACACATCTTCTAGCTCTTCCACAATATCTTTCTTGCCCATCAAAATCATCCACTCAACACAATCAACTACATCATCAAGAGGCTCCATTCCCTACACAATCAACTGCTCAACTCATTCCACAGCTTCACCATAATAAACCAGTACAACATGTTTACAGTGTTGAACTAAAAAATTTACTCACCCTTCCCACCCATTTTATCTCACATGCACTATTGGAGAAAAATTACACTGAGACTCAGAATGAATCAAGTCCAAAAATTGTAGAAGTTATGAAAGAAAATGAGGTTTCTTCTAGTTTGCACCAACAAACCATTTTAAAAGATCAAGAACTTCATGATACGATGGCTATGGGAAATCAAGAAAGTAATGGATACATTGAAGATTGGTTTCACTCCATCATTTGTTTGCAACATCATTCCATGCTTCAACAATTTTTGGCACCATCTTTTCGAGGGAAGTTAGCTTCTCATACCCTAATTTTTATCAACATGCATTTTTCAAATTTGGGTATGTACATACTAGAGGCCTTATTTATAAAATGGTTCCACTGGAGATACTCTTATACATAAACATATTCGATTCTCAAAGAAGAGTAGGATAGTGGCGAAAATAAATAAATAAAGAAATAAAACAAACACGTTTTTTTTATTTTTGTAAAAATAGTTGTTTCTTTGTTGCAACACACTGTGAAATCAACATTGATGATAAATATTCTAATTTATTTGTGTATGTAGATGAATTATATTGCAAATAAAAATTCTAAAAACACTTATATTCATTTTTATCATCAATATGGAAAAATTTCTTGAATATCATATTTTTTTGGCTTGCGGGCTTGATGAAATTTCTGAAAATACAGTTGGGACACTAATGTTTTGGGGGAACAAAAGTGAATATTTTTAAAACTTGTTTCTATCCTAAGTATCACTTGATATCTACTTTCCAACCCAATTTTAATCACTCAATTTGGATTTGAAATGAAAAATTTAGAACCAAAACATTGACAGGGTGTCTAGTAGGCAGCTCAGGAACAGAGTTGGAACAGACAGTTTTTGGAGGTCTAAATGACTATATTTTTAAAAATTGTTTCTATGGTAGATTCCTCTATGAATATATTTTACAACACAATTTTAATCACTCAATTTTGATATCGTATGAGGAATTTATGACCAAAATACTGACTTCCTATCATAAATTAACACTCTTGAAACTCTGTTTTCTCCGCTGTTCATTAACGTATTTGACCTATCAATTATTCTTGTCTTCAAAACTTGTTTCTATTGGAGATAAATAAATTAATCTACTTTAATCTCCAATTTTAATCGGTTCAATCCACCATCAAACGAAAAAATTATGCTTGAAATATCAACTGTTGGTCTAAGCTGGAAAATCGAAAATGACTCTATTATGCAGGTTGTTCTAAGCAAATTTGATATATCATAGCATTGAATTTTTAAAACCTGTTTCTATTGGAGATAAAACTTTGAATTATCTCTCATTTTGCTTTGGAATCACTCAAATTGGACAAAAAACAAAGAAGTTATGATTCAAACACTGCTGGTTAGCATGATTGGCCATTGCTCTCCCGTGGGTAATAAATTAATTTTACTTTGTCCAAGGATTTGTTCTACAGAGTAACTAATTGTTAGTTTTTTGCATAATTATTAGATTAGGGGAGACTGTGCACCTCTCTTTCTCCATGATTTAATATTTTATTGCAGGTAGACACTCATTTTTTGCAGGTCTTAGCAAAACAAAAAAGGGTCAATTTATGGACGAACGATTTTTGAAAGAAATTTTAGTGAAACAAGGGCATTTCATCCAGTTCATTACCTAACAGATTCATAACAAGAAGAAATGAAGAATTGGTTTCCATTTGAAGATTCATTTCACTGCTGCCAAAACATTTTTTAAAAAGATCATTTTTTTTTCCATTAACCGATTGATATTCCCTTAGGAAATAACATCATAGTTGTTGTAACTTAATAAAGTGTTGTTACTTTTCTGATTTCTTTTAAGTTTTTGTGTTTTAGGTGTTGATCCCTCCAAATTGTAGTTTCTGTTCCATTTTCAATTGCACAATAAGGACCCCACCATGCAAATTTCAGATACAGAAGACAATTCTTCGGCAGCACCAACTCTGTAAAAAAAAATAAAAAATAAAAAAATAAAAAAATAAAAAAAATACTTTTTCTTGAAATCTGTACATAAAGTTTTTTTTCTTTTTCTTTGCTTGTTTTTTTGTATAAAATTCTATTTCTTAAACCATTCTTACTTTTCTTGCTGTGAATTTTTGTTGTTCCTTTCCAAAGAAACAACACTTTTGTTGTTCCCTTCGAAAGGAACAACACTTTTGCTGTGAGTGTTTTTGCTGTTCCTTTCCAAAGGAACAACACTTTTGTTGTTCCTTTCGAAAGGAACAACAGTATTGTTGCAAGCGTTTTTGTTGTTCCTTTCCAAAGGAACAACACTTTTTGAGTGCATTTTTCTTGTTTGTGAACAACTTTTTGAGGATTTTTTTGAATTTTTCATGACTTTTTGAAAGACAAACATACAATTTATGGAAGGATACACAAATTAGAGGTTACTGGAATCAACAAATCAAGAGAAATGGTCATTTTTAAGAAATTGTTTTGTAGTGATAAGAAAAGGAAATGACACAACTATCTATATCACTTTGTTGTCTTTATTTTCACTAAAACTAATATGATCGACTATCTTTATCATGTTGGTTCTTCCCTAACTCTTCACAACTCTCCTTGATTTTTATTTATTGAATAAGAATAAGGGCATACTTTCTCTATTTAGATGTTTAGACTTCTTCCATCATCCCTACTCTTAAGGAGTGTTGAGCCATCCTCTATACATAAATAGGGAAGTGCTATATAAAAAAATAAGAAAAAACTCTCTATATGGTTACTAACAATTCTATGATATGGCAGATGGAGGACAGGGGGTCTCATCAAGAGCCAGCCTACCATGATCATAAGGGAGTAGTGAAGTGGCATTCCCATTATGGCCACCACACCAGGGATATGATCCAATGGAGGAAAAATAAAAATTCCTTGGAACAGGAGGTCTCATCACGAGCCAACTTGCCCACCTTTCACTTCTTCCTGGTGAATGGCATTGTGATTCATCTAGTCCCCAAGCCAGCACAGTGGCCTCCATCATGACATCACACAGCACTTCCCTAGGCATAAATAAAGGATAATGGTTCCAAGGGTGAGAAAGCAACTTTGTCAAGGTTATAGACACCTGTGGGCAACGAAGCTCTGCTGATGGTATTGAAGTCATATTTTTCACAAATCAATAGTAATGATAAACCCTTTTCTTATATCTTTATTTAATATCAAATGAGAGTATGCCCCTAAGCCCTTTGTTCGGAACTACTTATGCATGAAATTTATTTATAAATCCATCATAATGGTTTATGTGGATAATGACCGCATAAGTATTTTTTTTTTCACATCAGTTGTCCTTTTCCCTTATTTTCGAATCATTACATAAACATTTACATATCTACTCACGATTTCAAAATAAGCATTGATTTCAGTAATGCAATAATTTTTTGATCATATCATAAGTATGTATGCCTTTCCATGCTGTACAATTGTTGTGCAGTACGCTGCTCTTCTATTTTGCTTATTTACCACAATATTGATACTGCATTTCTACAGAATTTTTGCTGATTGAACTTTTGGTATACATCTTATCTGTTGCTCTTCAAAATTAACACTGTGGATTCAAGAAAATTGCATACAGAATCATGATCTGTTTACAGAAGAACAACAAGTACGAGGGAGAATTCTATTCGCAGCATGACCACACTATTGCAACGAACAACAAAGGCTCGCATGGCTTCTACCTTTTGCATCACTTTCAGTATCCGCTCAGCCTACATCAGCTTCAACAAAGGCCAGTCCTTTCATGTCATTCCACATTTTTTTGGAGGTAACACTTGAGGTAAAATAGCATAATTTTCTTATTTATTATGAATTTAGGAGAATTTCATGAAAATCCATTGAGCATTATTTATCATCATTCATTCCACATCTTTACCACTTCCCATTTTTTTAGACATGTCTCATCTTTCAGTTTGGGTGAGTGTTGATTTCCTTCATTTTTTTCTTATGACCATGTCAACAATCTTCTTTGATATTCTTATTCATTCTCAACACCTCCCTTATTCCATGTTGTTTTACACCAAGCATAGATTTCAACAGATTGTAGCAACCACCTCTCTTTATTTTCTAGCATCGCATGAGGACATGCTAATTCTTCAGTTTGGGGGGGCAATTACTACACATGATGGATGTTTTCCACTTTCTTTCTCATTTAAGGCATACAATTTCATTTGTATATAGTGCAGAAATTGTTTTTCATATATCTTTAAAACTATGAACTGAATTCTTGTGATTTCTGGATAACAAAGAGGTATCATTAAAATACACAATCCCAGATAATTTCACGCTAAATTAGTTCATAAAATTTCAAAAATTATGCACTATCACCTACAACCATTTTGTTTATATCTCATGATTCGTGCATCAAAACAATCTGATTTTTGAGAAAATGGTTAATGAAGTTTGTTGTTACTTATGTCACATTTTTCTGCAACTTCATATACATATAGTTGAACGCCAACTGTAAAAATTGTTATGCCTTTATCAAGATTGCTAAAATTGAATATTCATTATTTAAGGAAAAATTCATTTGTTCCATCCATTTCATGAGTTGGGATGAACAATTTTCTTTGCTTGGTTAACACATGGGTTTTGTCTTTAGGTTGTACGAGGACATGCAATATATTCAGTTCTGGGTTGCATGAGGACATGCAATATATTCAGTTTGGGGGTATGTTGGGTCGTAAATACGACCACTTTTTAACACTTATTTCATCCATTTTTACTCTTCTTTATCATGTCATTTATTATAATTTATCATATAAATCCATTTTATAACAATTTATGCTCTTATGGATGAATATTATTTCTTCTTCTTTATTTTTAATAAATGGATGATTATTGAATTCCTATTGTAACACTGTAATTCCTTGACTCTCGTGATAAAAAAGCAACTGATGCAAAAGCTATTCATGTTTGATTAATACAAAGATGTGTTCTCATTCCATTTCTCAAGCTCTAAAGTAAAACCCAGCGGCGTTTCACCGGTGGTTGAGGGCCCGACCCTGGTGGATCGATCCGCTGTTTGTATCTCTACCTTTTCATTATTATTGTGAGATAGTTCATATTTTATTTTATTATAGTTTGCAAGTTAATCGGTTTGTTGTTTAATTGCTTTGATATCAGTGTGTTATATTAACGAATCACATTGCTATTCTTTTATTATTTAACAAGAATCTCAACACTGTATAATTTATCTTGTTAATACCTTAATAGAGCTTTGCTGTTCTATTTCCATTATGGTTTCATTCCACTTGCTATTTCGTTTGATTGATATTCATTACAGATTGTTGTTCAATAGGATTGGTTATTCGATTCCATTAATTAGAATTTGCTGTTCAAATTTATTAAATAGGATTTGTTGTTTAATTCCTTTAATTACAGTTTGTTGTCCATTTACTTGGTTGTTCATTTCTGTTGATTAATTGCAAAGAGTTTTCCTAGTTTACTTTCAATAGCAGCTTTAGTTCAATTTCTATTTTATTTTAATTTCTTTAAAGCAGGATTGTCAACTATAGAGAACATTGGTTATTGCTTCCTCGTTCCCAGATTGATTGTCTTGTTCCAGTTTGATTTCAATTGCATCAATTTCTAAAGGAATGATTTATTGCTACTGTATCCTCGATTGATGTTTGTTGAGTGAATAGTTGGATTTCAGAGCATTTGAGTTTATGTTGTTGTAGTTAGATTTCTTTTTCAAGCATCCATTTACTCTTGCATTTAGAACATTGTACTACATATTGAAGAGAATTACTCTTGGATAAATTGCTGCCTCAGACAGAGTACACTCTTGAAATAAAAAGTCATTCCTGGATTGATAATTAATGTGAGATAAATAGGTGTTAAAAATATACCTTTTATACCTCAACACTAGTCTATGTCAACAGTGATGTGTTATTGTAAATTGTTATTTTATTTTTGTTTTCATTCTGTCCATTTTCTCTTATAAAGAATAACAAATATAGAGCTAGGATTTACTATCACAAGTACCCTACTCTCACTGATAAGCTTTATCTTTATGTTTTCCTCCAATTGTGTATTTAAGAATGATTTAATATAGTCTAAGCAGTTAGGAATGCTGGCATTCCCTCATCCTACTGTCTAAACTTAAACATTGTTCTTGAATGTTATTTTCAGTTTATGTTAAGTAGAGTTGAACTAGGGAAGTGTATGGTTAGCCCTGTCCTCTAGTTTTATCTCCAAAAACTGTCTGAAAGTTTCCCTAAGAGTATGTTGAAAGAAGGATAGGTTCAAAGTCCTTACCTGATCTTAGAATATTCTTTGTTATCTTAATTGTTTGTCTTGAAAGTTTGCTAATTAAAGAAGAGCTAGGGAAGTCTATGGTGAGCCTTGTCCTCTAGTTTCTTCTCCAACAGTTGATTTGAAAAGTTTCCCTTTGAATATGTTGAAAGCAAGATAGGTTCAAAGTCCTTAATTGATATTAAGCTATTCTTTTTGTGTTTTAAATGTTTTCTATTGAAAGTGCATCAAAAGCAAGCTAGTTTCAAAGTACTTTCCTGATCTTAGATTACTTTTATGTTTTTCTCAAGTGCATGCCAAAATCAGGATAGTTTCAAAGTACTTACTTGATCTTAGGCCGTTTTTTGTTCTTCATCCATTTAATCTTAATTTCTTATTGTTTTCATTCCATAAAATCAACTTAAAGAGATCCTTAGACATAAATGACTTGCCCCATTGACCACTCTTGAACCTTGCTATTTCAATTAAATCCCATTACGACTCCATATCCCAATGGATTGAATTTGTTTCTAGCCTATCTTCTTAGCTGAATCATTCCTTCACTTTCATTCACCTTCACCCTTCATTTAGACTTCCTTCACCTTCACATATCTTTGCCCAACCAAAATCAAACAAAAACCTTGTTCTTCATAACTAGCCTAATATCACATTCAAAAGCCTTAAAGATAAATCAATATTTGCACTTATAGAGAGATCCCTCTCTGGATTTAGGAGGGATAGATCCTAGAATCCCAAAGTGGTTCCAATGTTCTCCCTGCAGCTTTAGACTCCCCAATCTGCTGAAATTATGGGGAGCTAACAGAGCTGAATGAACTGTGGGAGAGTTAGGTTCTACTTGAAAGCTCTACGTTGAGACTTATATTCTGCAAGACACTCACTTAGAATCTCATGATCTAAGTGCCCTCCATCTCCATGCCTTTTGTCTTCTTCTTCAAAATAAAAGGGCATAGTATGTTTCTTTGGAGCTCTATGCAATACTTGTTCTTTCCCCTGCTGATAGGAAGTACATGGACCTTCCTCTTCTTGAAACCCTTTAGAGGTCTCATTGCATCTCTCCTCTTTCATCTACTTGACCTCCTTGGAGAGGTTCTTCATAGATCTAAAAAGTGATGAGACAAAGCTCATTACTTTCATCATTTTATATCTCATTTTCTTCTCTTCTTCTTCTTATAGCATATTGGCTAAAACTCAAAGGCTGAGCCAAGATTATTCTTTGATACTGCTGTAATATTCCAAAATGGGGAAGAAGAAATATATGATAACAATAATGGAAATAGAAGTGAATAAATCAACACATCATGAGATGAGAAAAATGTACAACCATCTTATTAAACATATTAGCAAATAATATGCACAAGATCTTGAGGATCTAGTCACTCAAGCAATACAAAATAAGCCTCCTCTAATCAAATATGTCAATACATGTAAAAATACTAACATACAAGTTCCATGAGCCATGAAAGCGTAGTTTTAGGGCATAAATGCTACATAAATGTTGTATCAATATGTATCTGCTATTATATGGCTCAAACAATGCCAGAAACAGAGATCTAAGCTCCCTGACACATTTCCAAGGTAACCCAGAAAGGGTTTTTTGAAATATACAAAAATGCAGAAATACAAATATGGCCCTAGGGCTGAATAATCTATGAAACTGGATAGATGATAGGATTTTTTTGATCTAATATGGAAATGTATGAAAAATCCTCCTATTGATTCTCCAAATGAGAGGATGATCCCCTCACTAAGCATCCACCTCCCCCAACTAGGGCTCCAAACCCTCCACTGCAATCGCACACTGAAATAATGCAGTTCCTAAAGAATACTACGCTGTAACTGATAGCACTACTCTAGCCTAATGTTGTATGGTGAAATAAATCTTAGGGGTTCTCTTTTTTGGTCTCCCAATGGAAGGAAACCTTCCTCCAACTGAAATTAAGCAAAGAAGTGACCCAAATCAACTCTCCACTGCTGCACCCTGCAACAAAACACAATACTCTATAGAAACTACATTGTACAACAAATATGTAGCTTGGCCTAATTCCAGATAGTGGACAAGGTAGTGAAATTCTCTCCCAAGAGGCCTCCCAAGGAAAGAGGTGGGATTCCCGACTGGGAACACCCTGTGCTAAACAACACTGCAATCTTAGTTAAACAATTGAAGAGAGAAACAAAGTCTAAATAGACATATCAAAATAATAATCAAAACCTAACCCCATATGGCTTCCATCCTCTTCCTTATATAAGTTATGAGCTGCCTCACCCTTGGCCCCACTCACTTAGGTCACTACCTCCATGCAATCAATCTCCCTCCAAAACTGCATTGTCCCACCATGAATTCCAATCCTCCATAACAACATTGTTTGATTTGGTCAAAGTTGACCCAGTATTCATGCTCCAGACCCTTTTCACACCTAAGGGTCTTCAATCCAGATTTTAGATGACCTCCATTCACACTAGGAGTGTATTTTATTCCTTACTAAGGAGATTTATGTGTCTCCATACCCTCTTATTCCTCTATCTAAGAGTGAAATCAAAATTTAATATTCCAATTGGCTATGTGTCAATTTAGGAGTATTATAGAACAATTGATGAGGAAGGGATATGCTTTCTTGTTAATGGTTACCAGTTGAATTTGTACAAGATAAATTTTTCCAAAGAGGAGTTTATTAGTTCAATTAGCAAGGAGTTGAATGTGATTAGGAGGCTCATAATCCTCAGTTCACCAAGATTTTAACCAGCAACAAAAAAATGACCTAGGTGAAAACCTCCATGAGGCATCTAAGGCCAACTCTAGGGTTGAAAAACTCTATGAGGAAACCCAAGAGAAAAAAGAGAGAGAGAGGCAGAGAGAGAAAAGAAAATAAAAAAATATTAAAATATCCCCAAGTCAAAACCTCCTCTAAGGCGACTGGCATAGGCCTACAGTTTGAAACCCTCTCCAGAAGCACACTGAAATGAGGAATCACATAGAGGTAAAGGAGACCTTACATGCATTTTGCTAACACTTTTCTTTTGTAAGACTCAAGATAGTCAAGAGGACAATAGTTGAAGTAACAAATTCCAAAACCCATTTCATCTTTTCCCCAACCTAAGCACTGCATTTCCTCCATCATTTACCCATCTCCCTACACCCCTCCATCACCTAGTAGCTAGTTGCACCCAATTATTCCTCAATCCTACAATGCTATAGGATTGTCCTCAACTACTACAAGATTGTCTTGAGATGGTATAGGATTGGCCAAAAGTGCTACGAGATCGTATTATGCTTAGAAAAAAGGATCAAAAATCATATTTTTCCTTAGGAAATGTTAGGAGAGTTTGATCAAACCTCCATCACCTCTTATCCACTCCATTTATCTAACTCCCTTCTCAATATTCCATCTCTAACCATGAAAAAAACATAAAATAAAAAAGAGACTTTTCTTTCACTCGTTTTCACAAGCTATCACTACCATCCAATGGAGGAAACCATCCAAGTCCTATGTCATCTTCCTCAAGGAGCAGTGGTTGGAAGTCCAAATATGCCTCTCTACAATTCCAAGATTATAGGAGTTTCATTGACTTTTTCCAGAAGGTAAGCACTGAGGATAGAGCCAAATTGACTAAGTTATATATGCACAACATGAACTTCACAAACATGAAATTTTGGTACCCCAACTCAATATTGTGGGATATGCAAATGATGGCACTAGTCTCTTGGTTGACCCATGAAGTTGAGGAAGTAAATAGAGTGATGACCAAAGAGGAAAGTGAGCCCTTATACATTATATCAGATTTAGTGAGCCCCAAGGTTTCCTTCAACAACCACAACATAATTTCCATTGATCTCCAATTGTATCCTTGTTACATGGAAATGTAAGAAAAATTTATCCTCCATTTTGAGGACACATTTAGGCTGTTGGGGGCTGGGATATTACACATTTTCCAAAGGAGATGGCATGATTTTCCTCTCATTTTGTAAATCAAAGAGTATAACTCCCCTAAAAGAATAAGGAATTCCCTTGAGAAAACCCCACTTTACAAAAGAATCATTCAAAGTTTGAAGATCAATTGGACAGGGCTCAAACTTAGTCCTCCTTTGTTTTCAGGCCTACAGGAGAGAAGATATAAAAATAAAATAAAAAAGGGAGTTTGAAGACATAGAAGAAAATGCAGGGTTTTATCCACATGAAGGCACACCATTTGAGATGCCTTGGGATCAGGGAAAATTTTAAGGATGAAAAATTATTTTAAAGTTTAGAAACCTTAGCGAATCTCACTAGTAACTAATATACAATTTTTAAAATGCTTGGAAATGTTTTTATAAAAGTATTCAAATTTATAATAATTTTATACAGTCTCTATATAAAATTTTGGTGATTTTTAAGGTAAGACAATTTTATACTATAAAATTTGGGCGAATAATTTTTAGAAAAAATGGAAATTAACGAATCATTTTTTTTGGAAAAAGCATGGAAAATTAGCCCAATTGCAAATATTAGCCCCTAAAATTTTCCATGCTTGGGATGTTAGAGAGGCCACCAGGGCCATGCATGTACTTCATATCAGTGAGTAATTTTCTCAAAGGTTGATTAATACCTTCAGCAGGGGGGTATGATGGGTCTCATCAATAGGTATATTTTTATCCTCTAGCTCATAAATTATTTTTTTTCTCCACATTAATTTACATTTTTGGCTATAATGTGCCTAGTACGACTACTAAAGGGTGTTTGTCATACTTCATGGCCTAATGTGGTTTATGTGCAGGAAAGAGAGAATTTTTGGGTGATGCAAAGGCATGTTGGAGGTGGCTAGAGGAAGTGTAGGGTGCTTTTCCCTTGCATTTAATCCCCTTTGAATCAAAAGTGTTTCCTAGAATCATTCATTTTCACTCATATACAAATCGATATCCATTGGAATTCAAAAAAATCAAGTGAATGACAAGATATAAGGGAACTAGATCCACTAATTTCGATATTTTGGAGGGAATATGTCATCCTCTCAAGGGAATTAGTCAGATTTTGTATAAATAAGTAGGCCTAAAATATCATTATGATTCAAAATTTTGGATCCAGGAAGACCTATTGAAGGCCAAGTACCCAAGACTTTTATTTCCATTTGGAGAAGATGCATTTGAACTCCATTTTATGTTAATGGGAGGTTCATTGTTGATCTACCACTGAGTTAACTTTGGAGGGTTGAAACCCTTGGGTTAGGGACCAACCCAGAGGCTTTGGTCCCTCTCATAAATTTTTATTTTGTCCTTGTTTAAGTTTTAGTATTTATTTCCTTGTTTAGGAATAAATTATATTGCAAAATTTGTGGTTGCAGCCCCAATCACCACATCTCTTATGGGAAGCATGGTTGAAGAGTCTACAATGACAAGCCGAAAATATGTGTCTATGTCTATTTGGAATTTGATAGGATTTGGATTGTAATTCTATTCCATGATTTGTTTCTACACCTTAGAATTTAATATCATTTCTTGTAAAATGGATTTGATGCATGTTGTAGGAAAAAATAGTTCTTGATGAAATAAAATTCAACTCATCCTTTCCACTTTGATTTATTTTGCTACAAATTTATCATTAGATGTATGTTCTTCCCAAGAAAAAAAGAGGGTGATTGTTAGTCTATAGGGACTTCCCGTGACTTTCAGGGATTGGCACATTCATCCTAAATCCACTTTATCATTAGGAGCCTCATCATGGGCACCTCATACTACTCTCAAATTCTGCCACCAAGATCTTATTTTCAGGGTCAATAAAGGACACTGTGAGCATGAACTTTTGTGAAAGATAGGCCTCTTAGGGGTGATAATATTGGAAAAAAATACTCACACATCCTTCATACACCATCATCCACCTTCAAAACGCCTATCTTACCCTTAGAATTCCCTCAAATCCAATCCTGTAGCAAAATAGGGCAATCTTGTGTTGGGAAAAATACTAAGAGGGGGGGGGGGTGAATCAGTATTTAGTGCAGACTGAAAAAATTTTACTTTTTCTTTCTCTAAAACCCATACGCTACTTTAATGAACCCAAGTCGTGTATACACATGGATATCCTCAATGAAACTTGCGTACTACCAGAGATATCATTATGCAGATAATTCTTTACTTAGATCAGTGCATCATTCATTCATTAGATGTTTAGTAAGAAATAAACATGTGCAGTAAGAACAGAATAAATCATCACACATAAGCAACACACATGAACACCAGGATTTAAGGTGGAAACCCAATTCGGGAGAAAACCACCGCTGCCGTCGTCTCTGTCTTCAATATTTATTATAAAGAAAACTTCTTACAACCATGTACTGCTTGATTTCATACCGGCACGCGAGGCACCACATAACGAAAGGATACAACCTTCTCTCGTTTACCGACCTCTCTTGGAAGGGAGCTACAACCCCTGCTCTCGTTTGCCGACCTCTCCCCGAGGAGCTACCCCTGCTCTCTTTACCAACCTCTCCACAGAAGGAGCTACTACCCCCTGCTCTCGTTTACCAGCTACCACTGGAAGGGAGCTACAACCCCCTCACTAAAGGCTTCGACCCTCAGCACCACCATGGACCACGTTTCATCAATTTTCATACTGGATCCAACAAATTTCATACAACACATCTTGTAGGCCACTTTTCATCATATTTTCAGACTGGACCCACTCCACACATTTAGGCTCAACATTCATCAAACTGAAACTTATAACTCCATCAATTCATTCATTGAATCATCAACCAATCAACCAACGACTTGATCTTCAATTAACATAATCAGCAGCATATTCATCATTCAAATAACCCAGTTCTGTATGAATACATCATTGACAGAGAACAGTAAAAAAACAAAACAGATCAGACATTTCATTCCACTTACTTCAGCAAACCCTAGATTCCATACGCGCTTTTACTTTACTGAACCTGCGTATGTACGCGCTTTCATGCACACCAACCCATGTATACTTCTGTGCATTCTTCAGAAAACCCTCTCTGCCCGTACGCGCTTTTCCTTAAGCATACCCACGTATACACGCGCTTTTACTGAAGTGAACCTGCATATACATATGTAACTTTTCAGGACCGTGCAGCTCTTCAAATCAGATAAACAACTAAAATTTCATCCTTTACTTCAGAAATTATTTCGCCTCTTCTCATATCTAAACATTCCATAAACAGATCTAGAAAATACATATACATTTCAGATCTAGAGATCCCTTTTCATCATTTTCTTCATAGGTGCATTAGTAATTCAAATTAATCAATTCATTCCATGCAGATATACTTCAGAGTGAAGTATTCATTAAAACCCAGACTTATGCACACCTTGCACTATGATCTTCTTCTCCTTATATAGATTTAGCCTTTTTCAATACCATGAGTCAAAACCACTCAACTACTAATGGTATTCCTGGATGGGATCAAATAGATATTCCAGCGCTCAATACAATGGACCAATACCATGGTAAATTCCCTTGGTTTTATGAATTTAGAGTGAAAATAGGCATACACGACTTGGCACGTACTTTTCCGCGTGCATACGCTACTTAACCTTAACAAAACCGCGTATGCTTTGTAGCATAACTTATTTATCATTATTCTAGCACTTTCTGAATTCCTTTCTTCTGCTACTTCTGAACTAATCTGTAGATACATCAGATTTACATTATTAACAACTCATCAAGTCAGTTTCCATCAAGAACAACTTCATTAAGCAGGTTCCATCAAAGTCAACACATTGTATCACATTGCCAACAATCTCCCCCTTAACTCATCAAGTAGGTTGTCATCAACTTTATCAAGTAGGTTGCCATCAAGGAAAACACTCTGCATCATATTTCCAACAATATTATTTCATCAAGTAGGTTACCATCAACTTCATCAAGTAGGTTGCCATCAAGGGCAACACATGCCAACATCCTGTAGCAAAACAAGGTATCTATAAGATCATGTAGCAGTCCTGTAGCCTTGCCTAAACTCAGCTAGATTTTCTCTAAGATATTTATTTTTGCATTTCGGAATTGAATAATGACCTCTAGACATTGAATCCATTATTGGGGGGACCCAAGGACCACTCTATATCCATACTTCCTCCACTGCAAGCATAAAACAATAATTAGAATTAGGAGATATATTTTCACATTTGAATCACAATCAACATTCTCTTATGAAATGAGTACAGATCCTTTTGCTAAAGCTAAATCTATCTTACACTCAATGATATGAAGGTAAAATATTCAATGAAAATACATTAGACCTATTTTTTAAAAGTTACACTCTTGGATTTCCTAGTTATATGTTGTAGATTAAATTTCCTCTTTCAAGGAAATCTGCAAATAGATTAATGATTTAAATTCTGCAAGTGGAGTGTTAACTTGATTGGTTTGAAATTTGGGTAGCATGGTTCATTTATGTAACTAGTGTAGTTTGTTTCCTTCCTACAATTACAGTTAGTCTTTACAGATAATGAATGACACTTTCATTTCTGCAACTAGGACAATGTTCACTTCCTTGCAATTAGGGTAGGTTTTTGTCTTTAAAAAATGGAGTGGTCTCTACATAACTTGATATGATTCAATTATTTAGGGTGACATGAGTAGAGCTTGACCTACTGTGCATATATCACTATCACGTTTAAGTTTTTACGAACCCCAGGTTTATAATTCAAGTTGAGAGTCTTGGGAGTTGCAATATCCTTAATGCAATACCACGGATCATCACACTCCCTTTCCATATTCCAAGTATGAATGTGGGATCATATGGGCTAAACAAAAATAAAAACAACTAGGGATTCCAGAGGCCAAAACACCCCAACCCTCAACCAAAATCATCTCACCTATACTATCTATAAATCACTAACATCAACCAGATTGGTATCATCCCAAGTTGTCTAGAGCTCTAGTGATTCCATCTCAACCCACAGCCTCTAGGACCCAAGTTATTTCAGGGCTCCAAAGAAATACCATCTCAACCCACAAAATCCAAGGACCCAAGCTATTTCAAGTCTCCAGAGATATTATCCCAACCCACGACCATAGGGAGCTTGAGAATTAATCAGAAAATCCAAATGGGGAGTCCACTACACTATGCCTATCTAGTAAATTGAAAGGAAAGGTTGAAAATGGTGTCAATACAAGAAAATATCCATGCAAATGAGAGCTCATAAACAAGGAACCACATGCATATACCATGAATCCAAAAACCATCAATGAAATCACACATCCAATCTATTACCTGCAAGGTATCGTTGTTGTAGTTGTCTACCCATTCTTCTCTTCCGCTTCCCACCAATTCCTTGCTTATCCTTTTCTCTCTTTCTCCAAGTGCAAGTGAATGCAAGAATGCTCCAATAATGCTCTAGGAATTCTCTAAGTGTGTAAGAGTATGAGAAAATGAACAAGATCTCAATTCAAAACAGTAAAAAAAATAGCAACTGTTTCTCTCATATTTTTATCATTGATGTCTCCTTTTTATTTGTTTTCATTATTTTTCTCTCTAATTTCCCTTGCATTCATATTTGTGTCTCTTCAACTTCCTTTTCTCCTATTTTCCTTTATTTTCATAATTAAATTTCATTTATTTCCTCTTTTCCTTTGGAAATTCCTTTGCCAATTTCCATAGCCATTATTAAACCACAAGTGATGCCAACTATAATGTTTAGCCACCATTCATCTTGAAATACACATCCCATGATCTTGGTATTATTTTATTTACATGGAAAATCAACTAGGGGCTATTAAAAACCCCTCCCCCTTGGGGGAACACCATCCTCAGTGTTCAATTATGCTTATGAAAAACAAAAAATACTCCCTATGGAGCTTTATAACACAACTTGATGCAACATTTACAACATACCAAATTGTTGAAACCATCAACACCATACTGCTTATTGGAGCTTTATAACACATCTCGTTGCAGTATTTACAACATACTTCTTATTGGAGCTTTGTAACACAACTCATTTTAGTATTTATAATACATATATGTATATAAATTTATATAAAAAAACACATACTTAACGATTGAGGCTCATCATACTCAATCCAATCTTTAAATTGTAAAGGTATACTAGTGATGAACCTTTGGACCTTTATCTTTGCATCCTTGAGGTAGGGAACACACCTCAACAACTCTTGGAAAATTAGTCATGTAATATTCATATTTCATGGAACCCATCTTGATCTCATAGAATTCCTTGGATTTTCCAACATAATATCTCGCAAAAAAGTACTTCTTCCTTAAGAGTCTTTTAAACTCATGCCAACTCAGCTCCTCTTCCCTGATGCCTCTAACACACTTCACATCTTCCCACCATATATATGATTTTCCTTTGAGAAAAAATATAGCTATATTAGATTTCATATTCTCTGAATAATCATGCAATATGAAGAGATTATTCATCCCAAGCAACCATGCTTCTACATCTTCTGACTTCTCCACTTCCCCATAAAAATTAGGAGGCTTGGATTTCTTGAACTCTTCTAGAAAATACCCCCTATCACTCCTCCTATAAGGATTTTGGTGGTAATGATGATGATGTATTTCATAACCAGAATTGGAATAAAATTTTTGTGTTAGCTCGCCTGTCAGGTGTATCGAAATATATTCCACCTCCAAATGTGTCATCACCATCCAACCTATGTCCTCTATGAGACCTGCAGCCATATGCCCCATTTTTCTTTCTTCCTATCTCGGACTGATCAACAGTTGTCCCTACCGTTATCACCAAAATTTGGTCATCTAACCATTTAAAATTAGATGGATCGAAGTACACCATGTAAGACCAATTTTACCATAGTAAAATTGCTTTCACTATAAGAAATAATTTAATAAACCATATTTTATTAAGTAATTTATGTTTTAAATAAGAAACCCAATGAAGAGTATTTAAATAAATCCTTATTTATTTTATTTTCCTCTAGGAATAATTAATTAAACCAATTTTTAAATAATATCCCTGGTCATATTTAACCCAATTATGAGAAATAATTAGATAAATCATTATTTTTCTTATTTTTCTCTAGGAATAATTAATTAAATCATTATTTAGTTATTATTCCTTGTTAAATTTGACTAAATCACCTAGGAATAATTAAAAAAATAATTGTTTGTTTATTATTCTTTAACTACATTCTTGAAATGATAAATAAATCATTTATTTGTTTATTATTTCTAAATAAATGTATTTAAACAATTTAAATACCTTTTCCGTCCAAAAAAATATAATAAAATATTCCAAGCAGTTAGATTAGATCTTGGTTAATGATATTTTATTATTTTCCATTATCAAGGATAACTCAATATTTTGTTATAAATAGGATGGTTTTCCATTCATTCTTCACTTTGGTCACTTTCATTATCACACTTTGATCATTCTCATCATTGCTACTATTTAATTTTACTTCTTGAGCTCCCATAGAGTTCAATACATTTTGGGTTTTCTGCACCATTGAGAGAGAGAAACTTCTGGAACTAAAGCATTGAGGAAAAATAAGAACCCATCCCATTGACGGGGACTGGTAACACTTATTTGTTCCCTTCACCAAGTGTAATAATATATAAAAACATTCTTTAAATCTTGTATTTTCTGTTAGATGCATGGAGCAATTACTATTTCTTTTTCACTGTTTAACTGCTTTTAATGCATAGATCTAGTTTTTTTCAGCATTTGTTCTAACTATCAATTACAAATCTAAACAGTTAAGCAATCATTTTTTTTGTTAGGGTTGTTTGTCACACACAGCTGAAGTAGGAATTTTCAGTATACTTGCGTTAAAAATTTACGCTAACACCTACTTCTAAAAATATTAAGGGATTTGAAGTATGGCGACATTAACTTCTTATTATTTTTCCTAAGTCCTTAAAATTATTTCATGTGTCTCAATCGACCTATAATTATCTACCTTGAAACTTTCAATCTCTTTGTAATATCCCAAATGGGATAGTTCATCTATTTTTGCAGAAATTTTAATAACCCAACATTTATCATAAAATTAGCATTTTATTAACATAAGATTAACATGTAATAAGACATAGCAACACATACACCATAATGTGGGAAATAAACTCAGCTTTATTATAATATAAATTGGGGGTTACATGCTGAAATAAGAAATAGATGAGATAACTAAAATAGAGTTGGCCACAAGAATCTATTGCAATGTTGCACCGACCCTCAAAAAATGAACATCTACACTCTACCTACAACAACAACTGCCACTGAATCAATTGAATGAAGTAAAAATTGAGATTATGAATGATCCTCACTCCAATATCCCTGAATCTCTGTGAAACTCTTGAATGAAGTCTCATCAAAGAGAGTTGGGTTTCCAGGGCCAACACTCGAAAACATACCCAAGGGTTTCCGTCCCAGGGATACCATTGGAGTAGAGAATCGGGTTCTCAACCTCACATACAAAAAAGATATCAAATCCAAGATATTCCTAAATGGCCTCCTTCTCTTCTTTTATAAATATCATGGATCCTTCTAGAGCCATATTTTATTATTATTTTAATCATGGAGCACTTCCCCTCTTATTTTACAATTAAAATATTCATTTTTAATGAAGGAAAGAGTAAATCAGCTACCATGTCTCCTCAGGTCAGTGAAACTCATTTCCAACCATCCCATTATGTAGGTATTCTCATCCAGGTTTGTTGGTGAGGAAACAGGTCTTGCGGGCAAGACCCAGGTTTGGGGATTGGGGCCAACAAAGGAGTCCGTTGTAGTCTAGCACCACATTGGCATTTTCACCCTACTCCGAAGAGCAGAGAGTCTCACCCGAGGTGTGTCGCAACCACATGCAGAAGGGGAACAAATTAATATTGGCGGATGGATCCACAACTTGAAGCTAACATAGGACCATTTGTGTACATAACATCATACATAGAATATCTTCTCAGAACATTATGTAGATACTAAGCAAATAAAATTTTAAGGGGCCACAGACATCATGCATACATTTAACTCATACGATAAGACAACAACCTTCAAGTATATTACTAACCATTCAGCTGGATCCACAGTTACATTGCTCGACAGGAAGAGCTTTCCACTTCTATTACAGAGGTCCCACAGGACTGAGAGAGAGAGAGATACTACAACCATGATAGCTTGATATAAGCATAGAAAATACAAGGATGTCTTGCTCAGGACAGAGCTCTTTTGTGGCATCTACTCTAACCTCTTCAATCCCTCTGCATATGTGCATGTCTCTCTTTTCTGCTGGGTGATGGCCTATTTATTCACCTGCCAGCGCAACAACTAGTTTCTCTTGTGTTCTTCCTCAACTGCTTTCGACTTCTTTCTATTGCACATGAGTTCCACTATCTATTCTCTGTCGCATCTTCTCTTCATCTGCACTTATCTGTGCCATCCTCGTTAGCTATCTTCTACTCCTCTACAACCTCGGTATCTCCACTACCTACCGTTGTTGCACCTGCCACGTGTCGCTCCGCAACTCCAAAACCTGTCTTTATGCAAAATTCAAAACAAGGGCCCCAAAAGGCCCCGACCACAGTCTCTTGACTTGTCCTGAGTCAATTGCAAATCACTCTCTCTACCTCCATAGCTCCGCCTGACCCTGTGCTCTATCCCTGCTACGCCCCTTCATTTTGTTGTTCCTGCTGCGCACCTTCATTTTGCTGTCCAAACAAGGGCCCCAACTCCGGGACCTTGCTCAACGCTGAAGCCTTAAGCTCGTTGAAGGTTACCATAGCCTGCTGCCACCCCTGTAATAATGCATCTGTCTCCGTCATGATCTTGGTGATAGCTTCTTCCCCGACGTTCGCCAGTACAGTGCCGAATACCATGCTGATTTGAGTTCTGGCCTCGGCGGCTAACTGCTGCATCATCTGGGTGCTGATCTGTAGGGGCTGGAGAAGATCCCGAATTGCCTACTTAGCCGTCACTGAACTGGCCTCCGTCTATTGTATCTGAACCTCTAGCGCATCCATCTGGGCATATAGTTGGTCCAGCTGTGAGGGGTCTGTGGCGTCTTGTATTTATTTGGAGACTTGTTTCAGCTGAGCCAAAATGGGCTGTGTCTTCACTGTAAGGGTCGTTGAGCATTCCTGTAGACCTTTCAAGAGGTCGTAGGAATCTCGGGCTACAGTACTGAGAGCTTCCTGGATCTTGGTTACCTGGCCTTGTTTCTCCGAAATCTGTGCTATGTAGACTTCCACTGGGTCGGGCAGCGCTGGCCGTGCTGCTAATGCTGCCTTGAGCTCTGTATTTTCTTGGTGGAGGTTGGAATATGCCACCCTGAGGTGGATTGCTCATTGCACCACGTCTGCTTCTTGCACATCCGCTGGTAATTTATTGTAGTGAGCCGCCACTGTTGGCCACACTTTCATGAAAACCCTTTCCACTTCGTCCATCTGGTTCTGCAACTGCCCATGTGCTAGTGTGAGCTGGTCATGCTATTCAGTAAGCGTGACTATCTGCTACTGTTGTTTCTCACATTTCTGTTGTAATTCGGAGTGGAGCCCATCAGCCACCTGTGCTTCTCGCTGTATGAAGTGGAACAGTTGGGGTATTCCCCATGTTTCCATGTGTGCTGCTCCTGACATGCTCTGCTCTAGTTGTCGTGCCTATAAGGGTTGGCCGCTGGCTACTGACTTAGCCAAATTTTTTGTTGGTGATGGCGGCGGGGTTATATTCTTGGCATAGTTTCCAGAATCATCCATGTTGGCGTCGGGCCGTGATTCAGGTGCCGCCCCTGTGTCTGGGGGGTCGCATGAGCGGGCTGTGCCGGGGTCTGCTCTGGAAGTTGGGTAGTTGTATCTCTTATAACCTGCTCTGCCTGACTGATGAGTTCAGCGAATGTGACTTGGGGGCCCGGGGTTTGGCTAACCACGGGTACTCCTGCCGTACCTGAGTTTACTTCAATCTTGAGGTCCCCACTGGTCCTTTCTCTATCGATGATGGGGTCGGACATGGTGGCAGATGAAGTGGATGGGGCAAAGGTGTGAGGTTCCTGGAACATGGTGAATTGTGGCAGTTGGTAATTGGGGTTGGTGGGAGGACGAATGTTTAAAAAGTTAAGTGGGAAAAGCAAGTTATGGGGTGGGAGTGTGCTAGTCCCTGGGGCCTCTATGGAGGATTCTTCTATGATCAGGACTCCCTGGCTACTCTGTTATGGCTAATCCTCGCCAATGAGGTCAACCATGGAGCTGGAGGCTTCCACCCTGGGTTTCATTGGTTTTGGTGTTGCGCCTGACGTGGAAGCTTTGGACTTCCGCACCAGCGTTGTGTGCACTGGGGTTGATGTACTAAACATGATATTGGGCAGTGGGGTGAGAATGGGAGTCATGAGGGGGAGTGAGGTGGACTAGGAGGCTTGGAATTCAGGAGACTCATTGAAAATATTTTGAACAGTATGATTGAGGGTATGTACCTTGTCATTCACCTGATCAATGACTGGATTCAGCTGTAGTCCTGTCACCCTGACTGCAGTTTGCTCTGGTGTCTCCCATGGTAACGACACCACCATCATTCCGCTGAATTCATAGACATGTTCCCCCTCCTAGACCTCCATCTGCACTCCTGGCCATCCGCAGACTTCAAAGTGGAAGGTGTTCTCATCGATGTGCAGCTTTAGGGGCGTCATTTCGAACGGCAATGCCAGCAGAAATTTCGGCCTGAGAAGAGTGTGGTTATGTGTGACCCCGAACCAGACCTGTTCACTGTAATTATCCAGTAGGACTCCCGGTATCTGTTGCTGGCTGGTGATCACATCTAACATCATGCCATACCAAACTCGGAACCCCTCCTCGTTCGCCTCCTTTGACCCTAGGTTGCTGGACACCCTCCAGGGGGTGTATTTCATCGCCAGTGGTTGGATATCTGTTATCTTCTCCGGTGTCCACTTGCTGGGAAAAGCCCATTTCCACATGGCAAAGGCCATGATAAAGTATCCATATATGAACCCCGTCACCCTCCGGTAGTTGTCTTCGCACGCCTCAAAAAACTCGTGAAGAATGAACGAGCACCAATTAAGCTGTGCTCCCTGAATACAATGTTCCGCCACCGAGATGGTGTCTAGAGTGCATTCCCCCTTCGTATAATTCCTCATCATTTTTCTGGTGATGAGGTAACATGCAATCTTAACCGGGGCCTGATCAATTAGGTCTATTCTCGCTCCCTTTCGTCCTCGCCGGGTACCATACTTGGTGTACAAATTCTACTCTTCCTCCTTCCGAGCCCGCTTCGAGACTGTCTGGAATGCAGTCGAGACTTCTAGACCTTATTCTGATAATCCTGTTAATCGATGAATGTCCTTTGCCCGTATGGGGATCTCCTTCCCCAACCATAATGAGCCGTTCTGAATTCGGCTGAGTAAAAGTTTTGTGCACTGCATGGCAGCACCCGTAGTGCCAAAAACTGGTAGGTTCCTCAAATTCAATATTGAGGACTGCTGGGTGCCATGAAACTCAGGAAAAATTCTCGTTGATACTCGCCCTGCCTCTGTGGTGTAGCTCTCCATGTACACTTGTTGTTTGAGCATTGGAAACTCAAAATAATCTGTGAGGTCTGCATTGATGAGGGTTGTAGTGTCATACTTCCCGACGAGGGACTCCATTTTGTGAATCCTACTGTCGAGATCCTGTTCTACTACTGCTGGATTGACTTTTGTCATTTTTGTGCGTCATTAATACACCTACAAAACAATTCTCGGCCCCTTATCTTGGCTCTCTGCATCGGGACACCACTGTTGCTATGGTTCTGCTCTACTTTCCTTTGCTCCTGCAGAAATTTCTAACTCTAACTCGGATTTTCCCAGCATTCTCGCACTTTTCTTCATGCAGGCTATGTAATTAACCGGCACGAGTGAGGTTGATGAGACCCCATAACGAATTAATTCTTACTATCATCCTCCGCGATGATAATCATGTGATCAATCGCCTACTGAGGTGTGTTATGACATCTGCTGACGGTGGTATGGTGAAATGGACGGACGCGACGACTGAGGTTACTTCTAATTAGGGAAAAATGATTACTGCAAGGTTACTTCTAATTATGGCAATTTATGTTGCAAATCTTAGCGATCCTACGGACTGACACAAGTACTAAATGAAATGATGGGGACTGACACTTGACCCATTTACTTATCCTACGGGGATGAAATGTTGGATGCGTCCCTCCCTGACCACAATCAGTTGCATTGCGGTCCCCGAAATCGAGCAGTTATTAACGACCTATGCATGGACAATTGACTCTACCTATGCCCATCTCGGGTGTGAGAGAGTTATTCAACTACGCTACTCTATGGACTTCTCTCAGGTGCGAGAGTTATTAACAGAAAGCTAAGGAAACTTAGTCATGGTAGGGCTTTAGGTGTGCGCCATTCATCCAGCTAGGTAAAACAGTACCGTCCAATTGAGCCAACCGAATGGCTTCGGAATCCTTAATTTCGATGACAAAGTAGGGTCCCAACCAGTGCATCTGTACTTTACCTGAAACTTCTAAAACCTGCTATCGTATAAGAGAACCTTACCGCCAATCTGGAACTTTTTGCTATTGATGTGGTGATCATGCCACGCCTTCTGCCTGTCTTTCTAAACCTTTTGATGAAACTCGGCAAGGAACCTTGCCTCGTCAAGTTCTTGTAATTCGTGTAGGCATTCCTGTAGCGATTCCTCCTCTGAGAACTTGAGGGATGTTGTGATCAGAAGACTCGATATGGTGAACTTGGCAGGAATCACAGCTTCATGGCCATACACCAGCTAGAAAGGTGTTTGATTCGTCAAACTCTTCACCGTTGTTCTGTAGGCCCACAATGCAGCTGGAAAACATTCATCCCATTCATCTTGTTGGGCATTACAGATCTTCGTCAAGCCCTTTTCGAGCATTTTGTTGAACGCTTCAATAGTGCCATTGGCCTGTGGGTGGTACGGGCTACTTTTGTGATGTTGGATCATGAAGGTGTCTAGTAGCGATTTGATTGTTTCATTAATGAAGTGTGTACCTTGATCACTGGTTAAGCTCCTTGGGCAGCCAAACCTGCTGATGATGTTCTCAAAGATGAATCGGGCTACTCTATCTCCCGTACAGTCCCATACTGCTACTGCTTTAGCCCATCTGGTGAGATAGTCCGTGGCAGTGATGATGTACCGGGCCTTCGAATGCCTCGCTACAGGGGCTATGGGGCCTACGAAGTAGACATCCCACTTCTCAAATGGTTGCAATACATTCACTGGGTGTAGTGGGAGCTCGTCTCTGTGAGAGGACCTCCCTGTTCTCTGACAAACATCGCATTTCTTGAAAAATGATTTACTATCAACATGGACTGTCGGCCACCATAGTCCAGCTTAACACTTTCCTGGTGGTGGGTTTCGCCCCCACGTGTCCACCCACAATTCTGCTATGGAATTCCCATAGAACGGCTTCGCGTTCATGGTAGAAGATACACTGCCGCAGAATCTCATCAAGGCCCAATTTATACAACTACCCCGCAATCAGTTGGTAGTCAGCGGCGCAGATGACCAGGTGTCGTTTCTGGATCGGAGTATAGTGCTGAGGACACTGCCCCATTTTGAGGTATGTAGCAATGTCGGCCAAATAATCTGGTATGGATTCTACCTGGAAAAGATCAGTATCAGGCAAATGATCATCTAGAGATCCCTCATTTTCACCAGATTCCAACCAGGATAAGTGATCGGGCCCGACATTCAGCCTCCCCGGTTTGACAATCACTTCGAAGGTGAATTATTGAAAGAGTAGGAGCCATCGGCATATCCATCCTTCTAGAACTAGCTTATTGACTAGGTACTTCAATGCAGAGTGATCAGTGAAGAACTTAAACTTACCTCCTAGGAGATAGTGGTGGAACTTCTGGAGTGAGTACACCATTGCGAGGGCCTCCCTCTCCGTGGTGTTGTAATTTCTCTTCGCATTGGACAGCTTGTGGCTGGCAAAGTACACTGGGTGGTCAACTGTCGTCTCCCCTGGTTGCACCAAGACAGCCCCAAGTGCAATACCGAAAGCATAGATATGCACATGGAACTGCTTATCCCAATTTGGGTGGACCAGAATGGGCGTCGTTGCCAGCTTCTCCTTTAAAGTGTCGAGGGCTAATTTGCAGTCATCCGTCCACTGGAACACCTCTGACTTCCACAGTAACTTTTCCAAAGGCACAGTTATCTTTGCATAGTTCCTGATGAACCACTTGTAATAACTTGTGTGCCCCAGCAATGCCCTCAACTTCTTCACCATTTCTAGGGCTTCCATGTGGATGATCACTACTACCTTGGCGGGATCGACACAGACCCCTTGCCTGCACACCACATGTCCTAGGAGCGTTCCGAACGGAACCACAAAGATGCATTTCTTCAAGTTCAAGGAGATTTGCAATTTTCGACACTGATCAAACACTATACCTAATAGGGTGGTGTGGTCTTTCAGCAAACTGTAGACGGTCTAGTCGTCCATGTAGACCTCCAGGAACTTATGAATGTATTCCCGGAAAGTAGCTATGACAATCCTGGAAAACACAACAGGTTCGTTCTTCAACCCAAACGACATCACGTGATATGCAAAGGAACTGCATTCGATAGTGAATGGTGTTTTCTTTTTGTCTCCTTCCGCAATGCGCACCTGATGATAGCCTGAGAACCCATCGGTGAAGGAGTATGCCTCATTTCCCGCAAAATTTTCCAGTACTTCGTTGCTGAATGGGGTGGGAAATGGGTCATGAATGTAGGCGTTTTTAAAACTTCGATAGTCCACACAGACGTGGATCTTCGACTTGTCCTTCTTATTTTGAATGACAATGGGACTCACCCACTTTGCTTCTTCCACAAGGAAAATTAGGCCTGCATTTAGCATTTTGTTGATCTCGAGTTTGACTTTATCCTTTATCCGTGGGTTTAGCCAGTAAGGTCGATGCTTCACTGGCCTGGCATCCGGCTTCAGCAAAATTCTCATATCTCCGAGATCCCCTTTGATCCCATTTAAATCCACAACCAATGAAGGGAATAGGTCTTCGTATTCCTGGAGGAGACTGATAAATTTTCCTTTATGGTCTCCTCATCCCAGTAGTCCCCAATTGTAGCCAGCTTGGGTTTTTCCTCTGTGCCAATGTTTAGTTTTTTTGTCTTTAGCGGAAGTAGATGGACTCCTTCGATGGTAGGCTCTTCTTTGATGTTCCACTCTCCTTCTATCTCTTTGAAGTATAGGTGCCTCAAGTCCTCCAAAATGTCATCGTATGGCTCGCTATCAATCTGTTGGCAAGCCAACTTACATCTACCATCGGGATTCCATACTAATGGCCTCCTGTTGGTGCTCTAATCGGGGAAAAACAGTGTCCCTTTGATGGCTTGTAATGCTTGGGATACCAGGATTTTCTTCCCCTCAAATGAAAAGCACTAAACAAATTTGTCTGCAACCTCCTGCCAAGAACTAGCCCCTCTCTTTCTCTCTTCTTCTAAGTACCAGGCATGTGGGATCGTATCCAAGGAGTGGACAAACTGATGTACCCATAGCACCTCTAGGTACCCTATACTTCGCCACTGCTCGTGATAGGCTTTCAGGTGGTCGCTCAGATCGGAAGTTCCTTGGTACCTTTTCTTGCTTCGAGGTCCTTCATCTTCCTTGAACCGCGCCCTCAAAGCCTCTATGACACAACTCTACCACAACAGGGAGTTGCGGTGATTTTTCCACCACCTGGCTGATGTGGACTCTAGTGCCACATCCAAGAGTGGTATCCTGTTTTCCTCTGGTATCTTGTCTTCTACCTTTGCAATGAAGGTATTTACTGCTTGCATATTAGACAAGGTGGGGTACTCCCTTATCTCGGCCCCAATCTAATGGATTCTAGAAATACTGGCGCACCTCCTTGTGCTGGTCTCATACTCGCCTTGTTGCCAGTCCTCCCAAGCTAGTTCGAACCCTAGCTTCGAGCTTTGGACACTTCGCTAGCTTACGGAGCCAGTCGCTGTTAGGTTAATGTAATCTCCCTCTTTCCTGTTGTCATCTGATAGAGGTTGTCCAATATCTGAGCATCCTCCCTATTTTCCATAGTTTTTGTATATCTCAGACCTTGATACGGGTTGAGAGGCTGAGTGACTCAAACTTCCCCATCTTCAAAAATCATTAGCTCCTTCTTGAGATCAATGATAGCATAATTTTCAAAAGCCCAGTTGATTCCTAATAATGCGGGGTATGGATCTTTGTCTCCCATAATATTGATTACCTCAAAATCAGTGTAAGTCTTCACCCCTGCGATGTTGACCTCGACATATTTGAGTTGGCCGATTGGCACAATGCAGTACTGGTTTTCCATCCTGAGCTGGATCAGCGAATAATTCATTCGTGGCCGCCCTAGAGCTTCCCAAGTCTTCCGAGGTAGGATATTGACGTCAGATCCCAAATCGAGCATGTTGTCCCTAATATGGAATCCCGCAACCTGCGTGTTTAACCAGAAATCCTTTCCTGTTCGTCGTTTGTTCTGCTTGACTCGTTGTACATAATGTGGCACTGTGTTCGGGGGATCCCTCACCCCTGTGTTCCACTGCAACACGTCCTTCAGGGTATGCTTGAGTTGTTCCGGCATTGAAGCATTGTCAACAATTTTGAGAAATAGGTGAAGCCATTCCTCGATTAGAGCTCCTGTAGCACTTTGTTCTCCAGTATTTTTCTTCACGGGTAACTCAATCCCTTTGTCTCCCCCCTAGCTGGGCAAAAGTTTCTACCGCCTCCTAGAAATATTTCTTCTTGCTTATGGCCTAATTAGTTGTTTCGGGGACGCGGGCTGGAGCACCCGTATCATCTCCTTTTCACGAGCATCCTCTCCTGTTTTCTTTCCTTCGCACGTCACTATGGCTACGTTCTGCATAGCCAGAGTCATTGTCCCTCGAGGTTCCACGTTTACTAGATTCATACCCCTCTGCCTTGCTTGTTCCTCCCACTTCTTGATAAGTTCAGGGCAATCCTTTATTGCGTGGGTGTTCACGCGACACTGGGAACACCACGGTCTTCTGGGTAGGGGGAATTCGTGGGCCACATGCCCCTCTTGATCATAGTTGTAGCATTTCAGCGGACCCCGTCCCCCTGTGCGACCTCCGCGCATACCGCTTCCTCTGCCTCTGGGAGCCTCATTCACCCTATAGGAGGGCCAGTCCAATTGATCCGCCAGTGTGTCTAGAGCTCTGAACTGTTCGGTGCTATGAGTCGTTGAAGCACAGAACTCAAATTACATGTTGTTTGGAACATTGGAATACTTGTGCAAAATCGGACACATCCAAGGTTGATGACCCACCGTTCGACAGATTTCACAATAATCTGTTGCAGCTTGGGTTGGTTGATTTGGGAACTTGGCATAGGGTTGTTGCGGCGGATAGACCCCTTGTGATTTTATCGGCGCAACTACCTGGATAGGTGGAGCGCCCTGTACCGTCACTACTGAGGCCCCCACTCCCCGGCTTCGCAACTGAGGGCACTCGGTCGCCATGTGTCCTTTTACCAGGTAGTGTGTGCACCAGACATTCGGCTTGGCTGGTCTTATAGGCTGCATCTCCTTAATTTTATCGGTCAGATTGGAAATCTGATGTTGTAGTATCAGTATGGATGGGTCTTGCAGGGCTGCCCCTCCCCTATATTCCTGAGGGTAGCCTACCATCACCTCTATTTTCATAGCCTGCTCTAATGCATCCTGCAAGTTGTTGATCTTTTGCTGAGTGAGGGGGGTTTGCGTCAAGGGAAGAAGAGCCTTGATGAACCAGTCCCTCTGATGATTTGGGTTGATTGGGTAGCTGAGTTTCTCGATCGCATCTTTGAACCTGTGCATCAGCTCCCACATAGTTTCTCCTTCTCTTTTCTTGATCTCCCATAGTTCGGATAGACCTTTTTGGTCTATTTGGGGTAGCTTAAAATCTCTGACAAAGTCACGCTTGATGTCCGTAATCGCTGGATTTGGGTGGGCATCCAACCACTTTATGAACCAGTGCAATGCCTTTTCTCTCAGCGTGGTTTTGAATTCGATCAGATTTCCTACATCTGGCATCTACTGAGCCCTCCATATGGCTTCAAAGAGGTACCAGTGCTATTCCACATCGTCGTTACCCCGCCCAGAAAATTCTGGGTACTGGGTGAATGAACCTGCCATATTCACTTGCAGAGATGTGACTAGAGTGAACCCTCCAGGTCCTAGTTGCATAATTATACCACTAGTAATTTCTATACCACTAGTAATGCTACTATTAACATGCGTCGCTACTGACAATGGACTGTTATTCAATCGACTCAAATATTTTAACTTAATGGAAATATCACTTAAAGGTTTATAGAATACCAAGGGAAGGTAGGGATCCATGCCATTCGAGCTTTGGGAAGTAGGAACACCTGGATATATGAATGCTGTCCTTTCTTGGAATAACCGCTGCATCACGACGTACCACTCGCCATCGGAACCTTCTTTGGGTTGCTCATCTGCATTCCCTTCGTCAAACATCATCTCCTTCTTCCTCCTGGCTAGGTTCCCATGCACCCACCACACTCCCACAATGGTCCCTCCCATCTCCTGGGGACCCACCTGGCCTTCCATGTCCACTCTCCTCTAGGGCGCCTCCTCTTTATCCTTCCGACTACTCCCTCGCCGTGTCAACTCCCGCATCACCCTTTCTCGCCACCTGTCAGGGATCTGTGCCCTCCGATGTGCACGTCACTCCCTCAACCCCCTTTTGATATCAACATACATTCCCCCACTCCTCCGCTTCACATTTCACGTAGAATTTTTCCCTCAGGCCCTTCCCCCAGCACTGGAGGTTTACGCTTCCATGCCTGATTTCTGGAAGTCCATCAACCCTTCATCCACCATTAGGGCCTTAATCCATAATGGAATTTCCTTCAGCAGCTTCCCTCTTAGTCCTTATCGGAATATAGCCTCGGCTCTGGAGAATGACTGGTAGCACTCCACTGCAAACTCCACAATATATCCTTCCAAAGTAGATTCTACCCAGAAATCTACAGCTCAGGTCAATTCGGTATCCATCCAATGAAGGGCCACCAGATCTCCGTGCACCCACTTGCGGTTGATCTTCCGCTATGTGTCCTTGGTCACTTTGCTCTGCAGTATCCGTAACCACCTATAGAGTTCACTGGGGAACTTCCCCCAGAGGATCTCATAAGTATCGCAGGCAGAATCCGAGAACGAAACTAGATTTTTAAGCACCTTCTCTTTTTGATTTGTTAGCTCCGCTTGCTGAGCTATAAACTGGTCCAAATGGTTATCCCACCATCTCCATATTTATCCTTCGAAGATCCTTGATACCATGATCTATTTCCCCTAATGAAGTTTAGGGTTCTGGCAATGGAACCATTTGTTGGCGAGGAAACAGGTCTCGTGGGCAAGACCCAGGTTCGGGGATTGGGGCCAACAAAGGATTCAATTGTAGTCTAGCACCACGCCGGAATTTTCACCCTACTCCGAAGAGCAGAGAGTCTCACCCTAGGCATGCCGCAATCACATGCAGAAGGGGAACAAATTGGTATTGGCGGATGGATCTGCAACTCGAAGCTAACATAGGACCATTTGCGTACATAACATCATACATAGAAGATCTTCTCAGAACATTATGCAGATACTAAGAAAATTAAAATTTAAGGGGCACAGACATCATGCATACATTTAACTCATACGATAAGCAGGGATAATTTTAAGGATGGAAAATTATCTTGAAGTTTAAAAAATTGGCGAATCTCACTAGTCCCTAATATGCAAACTATAAAATGTTTATAGATGTATTTGTAAAATTATTGAAATTTATAATGATATTATATATATTTTCTATATAATGTTGGCGATTTTTAAGGTAAAATAATTTTATATTATAAAATTTGGGCAAATCATTTCTATAAAAAAATGGAAATTGGCGAATCTTTTTTTTGGAAAAACCATGGAAAATTAGCCCACCTGCGAATATTAGCCCCTAAAATTTTCCATGACGATAAGACAACAACCTTCAAGTATATTGCTAACCATTCAGCTGGATCCACAGTACATTACTCGACAGGAAGAGCTTTCCACTTCTATTACAGAGGTCCGGCAGGACTGAGAGAGAGAGATACTACAGCCATGATAGCTCGATATAATCATAGGAAATACAAGGATGTCATGCTCAGGAAAGAGCTCTTCTGTGGCACCTGCTCTAACCTCTTCGATCCCTCTGCATCTGTGCATGTCTCTCTTTTTTGCTAGGTGATGGCCTATTTATTCACCCGCCAGCGCAACTGCTAGTTTCTGTTGTGTTCTTCCTCAGCTGCTTTGGGCTTCTTTCTATTTCACATGAGTTCTGCTATCTATTCTCTGTCGCATCATCTCTTCATCTGCACTTATCCGCACCAGCCTCGTTAGCTATCTTCTACTCTTTTGCAACCTCGGCAGCTCCGCTACCTACTGTTGTTGCGCCTGCCACGTGTCACTCCGCAACTCCAAAACCTATATTTATGAAAAATTCAAAACAAGGGCCCCAACAGGGTTCCAAAAAGCTATTACAATAAGGTTCTCTATCATGTACTCCACCTGGAATGCCACCTTGAGTGTAATTAATTGAGTTAAGCCCAAAAATAAATTAGTTTTCCAAAAGCTGTCAGAATGCACCGAAACGAAAGAAAAATGGTATAGATGATGGAATATATCAAGAGAATGCCACCGGTCCTCATAGAAACTTCTCATCACTCCTCCAAAAATCCCCTAGGCCAACTGATGACACCAACCTATATCTATGACCTTTCTACTCCTAACTATGGAATTCCCTCCACCCTGTCATAGGTGACACAAAAAAAAGGAATATTACGGACCTCCCACCCAAAGATTAATTACCCTTAAGAAATACAAATATGTGAGCTACCCTGTTGGTCCGATGTCACTAAGACCCAATGCCTGGATCCCATACAAACCCCTAAGTGCTGTTATGCTCCTATGTCCATTCACCCAAAATAGACCCCTCAATGATGAGATCCTAAACTAATATCTCACTACACCTATCATCAATCAATCCTTCCAGATCCCAATGACACCATGGTCAATCGTAGCCCAAGTCCTGTGGCTCGAACTACACATTGTCTCTAGTTCTAGCTACCACCCTCTGAAGCGACGACCAACTCAGCCACTCTCTCTAATCCAACCTCAGGTACAGGCTGAGGTCAATCCTAATCTGTGGATGTCAAGATAGTGCTACTGAAATACTAATGGACTATCGATCCATAATCCATGGCCCAATGGAATATGTAACATCTCTCTTGTCGAAGTGCTCCTGCAAAAATGTAGTTGGACTAAGAATGATACTTTGTCAATAGGATACCAATTCATAACCTCTATTCATTCCAACTCCTGACTCAATCTCAGGCTAACCTTGCTCTCCTAAAGTCATGACTGAATGCTAAATAACTATAGACCTGCGCCCCACTGCCAACTGGAAGCTTCTGCATCTATCATTTCTAAGGGTCCTTGTTCAGCTATGCTCCCTACACAGAAGATTGTATGTAATATTCCCAATTAGTCTTGGGCTAATTGCAATATTCATTTTTGTTTAATTTCTTTGTTTAAATAATAAAAGTGTAAATGAGGTCCATAATACTCCTAAATAATGAATAAATCAATGCCAAATGTAAAAAGGATGAATATTGGCTACTAAATCAAGCACCCTTAGGTGTGAAAGGGGCTGGACATTTTGACTGGGTCAACCTTGACCAAATCTATAGCGCTGTCTTGGAGGAGTGGCCATCAATGAGGCACAACGCAGTTTTAGATGGAGATTCCTTGTGTGAAAGAAGTGATATCATTGGAAGTGGTTTAGGGTTTGCAAGCTCTTAACTTATAAAAGGAATAGGATGGCAGAATTAGAAGGTTGTTGATGATTATTATGTTTCTAAATATATTTTTTGTTTAGACATATATCATTCTCTTGCTGTTTAGCTAAGAATTAATGATGTTTAGCATTGGGTGTTCCTGTTCGAGAATCCCGCCTCTTCCCATTGAGTAGCTCTTGGGAGAGTTTGCATTGTATTGTCCACTATCTGGCTGAAGGCAAAGCTTCTTCTTTCAACTACAATGTAGATCCTATTGAGGGTTTGGTTGTCTTTGCATGCTGCAGCAAGTGGAGGCTAGATCTTTTCAGATCTAGGCCATTTCAGTGCTCCTTTTCAGTGGAGGAGACTTCTACTTCATTGGGAGGAGATTATTGGAGGATTTGAGCTTCATTTTCTGATCTTACCATGTGGCCAACCACATTTTGATCCCTGCAACACATTTTTACTTCCAGATCTGTGTTATTCCTGTAGGTGCAGTTGCAGGGTGTTTTGGCACACCATTAGGAGAGTTGGTTTTCAAGTGTTGGGGATATTCCATTCACTTTGGAGATCTCTTGGAGGTGATCATTCTATTGTTCATATCAGATCAGATCCACTTTCTAGATCTGAAGATTTTTGTAGATCTGCAGACTTAGATCTCAGATCTACAACATGTACATGGTGTAATGCTGAAAACCCCAAGGGGATTCTGAAGAAGAGCCTATATAGTGTATGGATCTATTATAGATCTAAAATTTCATGCACTTATCTGCTCTAGATCTAAAGTGTAATCTACAGCTGTTGCAGACCAATAAAATAATGTTGTAAGGCTTTTTCCAGTCTTAATATATGGTTGCAGCAACTCATTTTGAGGATTTTCTTCTATTGGAGACTTATATTTCCTGTTATACATCTTATGGGCCATATTTTACATCTATTTTTCTGCCGTAAATGTATATGAAAGGTCTCCATATTAACCTTTTTCTTTGTCTATGATGACCTACGTTATTTTTTTTCTATTCTGCATTGTATTGTTGCATTCCCCTTTTGGGAATATTACAGTGGTATCAGAGCATCATATTGGCATAGCCTGTGCTTTCCAGGAAGCCAATATGTCTTCTGAAGAAGAAGTACTTACTGACAGAGAGAAGAGATATCTAAAGAGAAGACACAAGAAGTTTTATTACATAAATGATAATGAAGACAAGGGTAAAGCCCCTTTATCTGGAGGTGAAGATGAAGAAAAGGATTTTCCTAAGATCCTTCTTAGAGCCATGCAAGACCTTGCTAGAGAGATCAAAGAGATGAGAATAGAAATAAAGGAATACCCTAAAGGATTTCATATTTGAGAAGGCTTTGGCATGTCTCATCACTGGAATGATCAACCAGTGCATCAGCCACATGTTTCCCAATGCTCTACCATGCCTAACTTTCTGGCTGTGGGAAATGAGGGGTTTCAAGAGCATGAATCCCTTAAAGAATATTTTGAAGAATATGAGTCTCAAAATCTGAGATTCAAATACCACTTGAGTTTTCAAGAGTTTTGTCACATAAAGTACAATATAATACCAAGGCATCATCATAGAGGTGGTGGATTCATTCAGAATCATGATCGACACCACACTATGGGAAGATTATTTTTACCTAATTTTGATGAGTCATCCAAGTGTTCTGCCAAATCTTGGGTAGAAAAAATTGACATCTACTTCATCTGAACAAGGTTCCAGATATGGAGGCTATCAAGATTGCAGTGCTGCACCTTGAAGGTGAAGCACATGACTGGTGGTTCCATGGCTTGTCTACATTGGGTCATGCTAATGTGACTATTTATTAAGAGTTCACTAGAAGGCTAGTGGAAATATTTGATAGAAGTGATCTAGAGGCACCATTCATGAGCCTTGCAAAGTTGAAACAATCAGGTAATACAAAAACTTACATTTCTAAATTTTTAAGACTTTATATTATGGTTCCTAATTTGTCTGCAGCAAGAAGGGTGTACACGTTCATTGATGGTTTATATGAACCTCTTCATGGGTTGGTTAAATCTACCAAGCCCACTACCCTACATGATTCTATTGAGAGGGCTAGATACCTTCAAGATGCCTTGCCAAAAGCAAAGGCAACTTTCCAGCATAAGCCCTCTTTTCCTTCAAAGGGAAAGGAAGAAAAAGTTGCTCCTTCAAAGGAGAGCTCATACAAGAAACTTCTTGATGATGATGTCCGAAGAGATCTAATAAGAAGGAAGCTTTGCTTCACTTTCCAAGAATCATGGGCACCTGGATATAGATGTGTTGCTGGAAAAGCACATTACATATAGGTCTTCTCAGTTGATGAGGAGGAAGAAGAAGATGAACCAAGAAGAGGTCACAATGTTGACACTCTAGGAGGACAGCCAACACCATCAGGAGATGGGAATGGAGCATTTTCTCCTATTGGAGGGGCTCTTGCATCTTTGAGAGGAGTACCTAAGTACTTGACCTTAAGAGTTCAAGGTTCCATCTTGAATCAGAGGGTTTCTATTTTGATTGATAGTGGGGCTACCCACAATTTCATTGATGCCCAACTAGTGCAAAGGAGGGCAATACCCACTGATTCTTTTGAGGGATTCTCTGTTTTGGTCCTAGGAGATAGAACAATGCAATGCATGCATTATGTTCCATCAATTTCAGTCACCATGGGGACTTATACATTGATTGATCACTTCTTTGTGGTTAACGTACCTGACACCAATGTGATTTTGGGTGTTCAATGGTTGATTACATTGGGGAAAGTCACCACTAATTGGGAGGATTTTCAAATGGAATGGGTGGATAAGGAGAGTGGTGAGACTAAAATGATCAAAGGCATGCATACATATACCTCACATACAACTTCCACACAGAAATCAGAGATGGATTTTCATAGTGGAATCAAGGACCTTACAGTCCCATCTATTATGTTCATGGGATTGCTACATGGGACACTATTATCTAGTGGAAAACCACCTGGGAGGCCACTTGATTCAGATCTTGTGGGAGATATCTCACAACATGATGCTCCGAGCATAGATCCAGGAGGGATGGGAGCATTGGAAGACAATGATACAATGTTGAGAGTCTTGTGTAGGCTCAAGGAGGAGGGAGATCTTCTCCCAATATCATCATCACCCACTCTTATTTCAGATTCTATGCTTTAGGAGGAGATGCATAGAAGGAATGACCTTCCAACATATACCTTTGGCATGGGATATGTCAAGGAGGAGAGAAGCCATATGAAAAACATTTCTGTTGATATATCATCAGCGCTGTCACCATGGGAGATTGATCCATATTGGAAATCCCAACTGTTGGTGGATTATTCCAAGGATCTTCACACATGCATGATACTTGATGACCAGCTACATGAAGAGGGCTACTTATTCCAAGAAGGAGTCATCTATCATCATGGTATGATCTTCTTGTCTAGAGCCTCCAAGCTCAAGGAGAAGTTGCTATAAAGGGACTATGAAGAGTTATGTTTTAGCCACACCTATTCCATGAGATTCTACAACATCATCATGAGGAGCTATACTTGGGAAGGCTTTGGAGGAGAACTACATCAAAATTTTCAAAGATGCATGTACCATGTGGAGATGGGGCAGCAACATAACTCTATAAAGGAGTTAATTCAACCATCTCTTTCTCTTTTTGAGGAATGGGATAGATCTATGCACCACTCCATTTGTTTAAGGAGGAATTTTGGTGAAGAATATGCTCATGTAAATAATTTTTCATTTGATAATTTTTTGCATTATTTCACCATGTATATGTAGGCCATGGCTCCAAGGAGGAGTATTGTACCTTATAAACTTCATGGCCAACTTTGGGCCACAAAAATTTCTGAACATGGCCACTCCATTGGAGGACAAAGGGAGATTTTGTTTCATGATGGGTGCATTCCTAAGGCACCAAATATATCTCACATTTTCAGCCATAGTGAGATGACATGGGCAGCAAGAACGTGGTGGGGAAACCACTTACCACATCATGATTTGATGCAGTCAGGAGATGCACTGCGCTAGTTCCACATGTGGGACTATGACCCACCTCCATATGCACAAATTTCTGTTTGTATGTATGCAGTTTTGATCCCATACATTGATGATGTACTTGTACTTTTCATGGGAATGTATGGAGGGAGGATGGGAGGTATGTATGTACCCTATGGGATGGATATTATCCATGTATACTATGCTACATGTTTCAAGGAGAAAATTAGGCAAGCCATGTTTGTTTCATTTGAGCTATTGTCTCCTTATGGGATGGATTATTTGCATCTCATGAGAACTTTGGAGGAGAAATTCATGGAGGGGTGGATTGGTGAACACTTAGCTTATGGAGGAAGCTTATCACATGTTGGTGTCACCAATGGAGGAGGAGAAGAGTTGCAGCACTCACCTTGCAGTTTGTTGAGGACAAGCAAAATTTGGGAGGGAAGGACTGTAATATTCCCAATTATTCTTGGGCTAATTGGAATATTCATTTTTGTTTAATTTCTTTGTTTAAAGAATAAAAGTGTAAAGGAGGTCCATAATACTCTTAAATAATGAATAAATCAATGCCAAATGTAAAAAGGCTAAATATTGGCTGCTAAATCAAGCACCCTTAGGTGTGAAAGGAGTTGGACATTTTGACTGGGTCAACCTTGACCAAAATCTACAGCGTTGTCTTGAAGGAGTGGCCATCAATGAGGCACAATGCAGTTTTAGATGGAGATGCCTTGTGTGAAAGAAACGATCTAATTGGAAGTGGTTTAGGTTTTACAAGCTCTTAACTTATAAAAGGAAGAGGATGGCAACATTAGAAGGTTGTTGATGATTATTATATTTCTAAATATATTGTTTGTTTAGACATATATCATTCTCTTGTCGTTTAGCTGAGAATTAATGTTGTTTAGCATTGGGTGTTCCTGGTTGGGAATCCCACCTCTTCCCATTGAGTAGCTCTTGGGAGAGTTTACATTGTATTGTCCACTATCTAGCTGAAGGCCAAGTTTCTTCTTTCAACTACAACACAGATCCTGTTGAGGGTTTGGTTTTCTTTGCAAGTTGTAGCAAGTGGAGGCTAGATATTTTCAGATCTAGGCCATTTCAATTCTCCTTTTTAGTGGAGGAGACTTCTACTTCATTGGGAGGAGAGTATTGGAGGAATTGAGCTTCATTTCATGATCTTGGCATGTGGAAAACCACATTTTGATCCCTATAGTGCAGTTTCACATCCAGATCTGTGTTATTCCTGTAGGTGTTGTTGCAGGGTGTTTTGGCACACCATTTGGAGAGTTGGTTTTCAAGTGTTGGGGATATGCCCTTCACTTTGGAGATCTCTTGGAGGTGATCATTCTATTGTTCATATCAGATCATATTCACTTTCCAGATCTGAAGATTTGTATAGATCTGCAGACTTAGATCTCAGATATACAACTTGTACATGGTGTAATGCTGAAAAACCCAAGGGGATTCTAAAGAAGAGCCTATATAGTGTATGGATCTGTTATAGATCTGACTTTTCATGAAATTATCTACTCTAGATCGAAAGTGTAATATACAGCTATTGCAGACCAATAAACTAATTTTGTAAGGTTTTTTCTAGTCTTAATATATGGTTGCAACACCTTATTTTGAGGATTTTCTTCTATTGGAGACTTCTATTTCCTGTTATACATCTTATGGGCCATATTTTGCATCTATTTTGTTGTTGTAAATGTGTATGAAAGGTCTCCATATTGGCCTCCTACTGTGTTTATGATGATCTGCGTTATTTTTCTGCTATTCTGCATTGTATTTTTGCATTCCCCATTTGGGAATATTACATTGTACCATCAATAGGATACCAACTCATGATCTACCGCCAATATATCTCGGAAGAAGAATCAAATGCAGTGACAGCTGCTTACAGAAAAATTTTGGTATGAGGTCGCCAGTCCATACTTAACTTGTGATGCCCCATCCCATCTGCCGACGAGATCTTCCTGTAGAAGAAGGACCCTCTCTCTATAATAGGCCAAAGTGGGTAAGATATGCTGCAAGCCCCATCGATGTACTCTTGGAGAGTGTTTCCCCCTGAAAGTACTCTAACTCTGCTGACTACATGTGCATCTATATGCACCTCATCATTTGGTCGGCCCAAAGATGGATGCTCCACCATCTCTAATAGCTCCTCCCTCTACTGATCAGGAGTGTCATACTCCTACTATCTACTAGCCTCTTGTAGAACTACCCTATCGATATACAACATATCCTCAGGATAAGTATCTGTAACTACTGCCACCGTACCATATGCCCGTGCATCTGTTCCCTCCTCCTCAACGACTGACTCCAAGGTTAGCCACATATCCATCATAGACTCAATGTGAGCCTCCATCTGGCTCTCTCCCTAAGGAATATCATGCACGATGTGCATAGCTTCCTACTCAGATGACTCATTCTCCACCATATGTTTCTTTGGCTGAATCATCAAAAGAGACTCATCATCATGAATATCTTCGATAGAGTCCTCTGACTGCTCATCACACATACTAGAATACAAATACAGCCTACTTCCATCAACTCCATATGACTTCTCATGCTCCCTAGTACTATCCTCATATGACCCCATGGACTCATCCAAAGAAGAGTCCACCTCCTGATATAAAGAAGGAATGTCCTCTTTCTCTATCTATTCCCCCTCATCAACATCTCTCAAGCATGAGTGACCCGACTCCCAATATTATTTGTAGTTGAAGCAAAGTCCCTTCCTCATCAGCTTATTTGTTTTCACACCAAACTAGAGAAGCTCCTCCCTGGTCATTTGTCTCTTGAATAGCCAAATTTTTTGCTCAACCAACCCTTGGGCTAGCTCATAAGAACCAGGTGAGACAAACTGCTCTCTCCTCCAAATGGTCAAAAATCTAGTCTACAACTCCTTACAAATGGCATCATGATCTCTCATGCATGGTGAAATGATGGACTGAATGTGTGCTATGACTGTGTCAGGATAATATCTCCTAATTTTATATAAGCATTGGAACATATGTAGAATCAATCCATCACACTCAAGATCAAGCATGATCTCACAAGTCCCGGTCATGGCCATGACTTCTAAAACTACAAGATTATGCCCAAAGGTAGAGCCTACATTGTTGTCCAAATCTTGAAAGGTCCCTACCATCAGTTTTAAAACTCTCCTCATAATGCCATCATTGTAAGGGGTTGTAGGGGCGATTAGTCTGATGATGTTACTAAGACAAGCTACAACTGGAAGTGTGACCCCTCCACAATTTTCCTCCAAGAACTTCAGTTGTATGAGAGCAAGCATACATGGTTTTAAGGCCCAAATTAATTTTCTCCCACCTGACAGTTTTACTTTGGAAAGGAGTTCTTCAAGTTCCTCAAGTTTTGAAAGAACTCTCCATGTGATCTTCATGTGTTTCAATTTTTTCCTAAGCACAAGGATTTTGTGCCCTATTTTTGGTTCTTTTTGTAGGTCCCTGGATTTCCGCTTTTGAAGAATGGCATAGACCCCCTTTGAGAAAGGTCTATTGTTATGCTTGGGTTCTTGGTCCATAGAAACATTATGGTTCAAGGCTTCAATGGTTGTCCTGTCATATGGGTTTAGGGGGTATTTTAAGAACCCCATGTATATGACAACAATAAAAGGTTATGATAACAATGAAAGGTACCATAAAAAAACCCCCAGATGCAAGGAAATGATCTCTCCTCAACCTCTGTGCTAACTCTAGAAATTCAACAACTGTTGGCTAGAAGGAAACCTTGTTTGAGCCTCCAAAAGTGCTCAGAAAATTCTGCCAAATTAATCTTGGGTTCTCCACCACAAACCCAGAAAACCCCATAAATTATTTTGGAAAATTCTACTGGTCACCCGGGACCCAAAATTTAAGCTTACTCCTTCCCCTCTAGCTTCCAAATAATTCTGTATGTTTTGGGGAACCAAAAATCCCCCAAAAATTTTGAAACATTAGGAGCCAATTCTTTGACCCATGGCCGAAAAAACCTTAAAAAAAATTGGGCTAATTCCGACTGACCCAAAACGCTCAAATAGTGTGAAAATCCACTAAACCAATGATTTCCCTGCTAGAAGAATGTCAATTTTATACCCGAATATCACCCGGAAAATTCTAAAGTTTTAACCACAAAATCCTTTCACAAAACTCGAAAAAAACCAAGAAAAAATCTTGGGTAGATTCCAGAAGATACAAAAATCCCCAATTTAGTGCAAGTTTCCTACTCTGCCTAACTATGCACACTGCTCCAAATAAGATAAATTTTTACCACAATGCTCCTACACTCCAGTTCAAAAAATTCATCAAAATTAGGCTCCAACAAATAAAATTAGCCCAACAATTGATTTCGGCCCATCAAGATAAATTCCCTAGAGAAGAATAATTTTGGCCCAACAGAATGATCTCGGCAGCAATTCTACACTAGCTTCTACAATGGATTGGCTGAAACACCCACATCTGGTGCTCGAAAAATTCTCAAAAATTACTCCCGGACTCGTCAATCCAATCCTACCAAGACCCAGAAATCCTTTGGCCAAATCACGATCCTCCAAAATTGATCCCAATAAGCCCTACACTCTCCCAGTAGCTGTTGAATACGTTGTCTACAAAACAATCAGTGGAATACTAAAAAACCCTCCAAATGTGCAACAAATAATACCTTTTTCACTTCTTCTATCTCCCTCAAAAAACAAAGCTCAAATGGTTGAGACCTTCCTCCACAACTAAGCTCAACTCTACTCCTCTGAAATTGGGCTGCAGTAAAACCCTTGAATTTGGCTTTTCTGGTAATTTGAAAAGTAAACCCTTAGGCTGGCAAGATCACCAACTTTGATACCAGTGTAATATCCCAAATGGGATATTTCATCTAGTTTTGCAGAAATTTTACTAACCCAACATTTTATTAACAAAATATTACCATGTAATAAGACATACCAGCACATACAATTTCATAACACCATAATGCAGGAAATAAACTTAGATTTATTATAATATTAACTGAGATTTACATGTTGAAAGAAGAAATAAATGAGATAACTAAAATAGAGCTGGCCGCCACAAGAATCTATTGCAGCGTTGCACCAACCCTCCACAAAAAATGAACGACTGCACTCTACCTCCTGTTAGACTCAGTCTCGTCAGCCCTTCGTCAGCAATTAAAATTTCTCTTTTACATTTCATTATTAGGGGTCTCATTTGTCCAGTCTAGTTGCATTCTGTTAAAAAGCATAAATTATCTGTCGGAAGGCCCTTTCCCTTATCTGCTAGCATGTGTCTGACCGCTAAAAGTTCATCAAAACTTATCCAAAACAATGTCTTCAGTCATTTATCATCAACAAGACTTGAGAATGTTTCTTCTTCAAAACCTTGTTTTGAAGAAGAAAGCATTAAACTCGTAATTATTCAAGTTTTTCAGTTAAGGGTGTTTCATGTGCAGCTTTCCTGAGCCACCAAACCTACAAAAGAGTGACAAAATACATCATCAGCAATCAGAGACAAAGAAAAATAAAGTTGAAAAGAAATGTCAAAGTTTCAAATATTGCAAAGAGGGTTCCAGATCGAAGATCAAAGTATATCATACATAATATATTTCCACAATTGTCAATTCATTTGCATCCAGAAAATCCAAGTGAAAGAACGAATTTGTGAAGTGGAGGGCCGAAGACGTGTTTGCAAAGTTGTTGATAGGCTTTGAAGGTGTGCGCTACCCATACAGGAGGCGCGCTACCCATATAAGGGGCGCTACGCATATAACGCCCACAACCCGTGTTCAATATCAAGTGCGCTACGCGTATGCTGCGCGCTACGCATTGGGTGGGCACGCTACCCATACAGTCTCAGAGCCAAAAAAATGTGTTTCCTTGCCCAGATTGATACCAAAATACCTCTTTTGCTTACAGAGGGGTTCTTCCATGAGCTATGTGATGATATTGTCTCTAAATGGTGTACTTGTTGTGGGGCGTATCAATGTTCTTCTCGTTACGACTATATGCTTCCATATGCTGATTTGATAGCTTTCAGTTGATATGTTTATACTACGGTACCCGTGATTTCACACCAGAACAGATGGCCATAAGAGAGAGAGAATTTTCAATAATTGTAGGGGTGTTCAAGCGTCATGGTGCTGTGGCCCTTGATACTCCAGTTTTTGAGTTGAGAGAAACTCTGATGGGAAATGAATGTGAAGAATGCGGTGTTTGGCCTTATTGATGAAGAGCGCGAATGAAGAAAGCCAAGAAATGAAACTCTTTTGCAAGATGTTGTCGCCATTCTTTAGAGTATACCCAGGTAGAACACTGACTTCTATGTCGGAAACGCCTAAATGGTTCCTGGAGATTCTTATTTCCAACGTTGAGATTGCCATAAATAAAGTGGGAAATGCTATTGGAATTGGGAAGACACCAATTGCTTTTGCGTTCAAAATCTTCAGTTAAAGTTATTTTTGTTAAAAAGTGAATTTTTATTCAAAATAACAAATGCAAATTGGAGCAAATGCAAAGCACGCTTAGTCAATGTGTCTTGATTGTAGTGGGATATTCTGTGACAGGTCATTTGAATGGGTATGTAAACGAAACAGAGCACTGTGATCATACTGGTGAACTGGAAGAGCTTCAATATGCCGTCGAACAGTGATTGGCCTTTTTTATAAATGGAGCTCGTCATCATTACAAAAAGACAGAATGGATGTTCAATGGCACATTCGATGAGCTGGATCATCATCAAACAACAGCACTTGCAAGTCGTTTCATGCAATAAATCAATCTAAAAAAATACATTTGACTAATGAGCTTGTGAAGCTATTACGTCAAACTTCAGGATAATGCACGATGGATTGCGCAGGTGCTGATGGCAGGAGTTATGTTAACAATTGGTATGAAGTCAACGACACAATTCTTTATGAAATAAATCCATTACGAGGGTTCAATTGCCTTTGTCGTTGGATTTGTTTGTGGTTCTTGTTGGATGGCCCGTCATTGGAATGATAATGGAAGGTTATGGCCTTATTGTTCTCTTCAGTGATTTTTGGCCCACTGTTTTGATAATTTTGCAGAGGATTCCTATTCTGGGCTGGTTACTCCAACAACCATTCCTTAGTTCGCTTTTTGGCTATCAACAGAGAACCAGTATAAAGTGAAATAATGTTTACAACGAGCAGAGACAGGCCTGGGAAATTTTTGAGTCATTGGATGTCAAATATGTTTGGAGACGTGTTGTAGAATATCTGTGTGACAAGGCAGATTGTGAAGAAATTGGATCTGCAAGATGCCGGCGGTGTTTTGTATATTAATTCCAGAATCTTTGAATGTGAACAATCTTCTCAAATGATTACTCCTTCGGCACAGTTTTCTGCAATTCAGCATGAGAGGTTCCTTTGCTCTGTCACCCGGAGTTTTTGATTTTCACCAAGATGAGATGTTTCGGGCCCAAGTTTTACACTCAATTCGAACTTCCATGGTTCTCTTGTATTTGAATGCATGGTGACAAAGGAAAGGCATGTGCACGTTTTTACTGTAACCTAGTGCATATGGTTAAAATGACAAGTTAAAAACGCCTAAATTTGAAACGTAGATACCTACCACAGCAGAAGAATGGGATTCGATTTCCTATTTAGGTCTTCAGATTTCCTAATTCAAATGGTCTACGCTCCAGATGTTGCCTATTCATTGGTCATCAAACAGATTCAAGTAAAAAAAGGAGTGTTATTCTATCTTCAGAAAAGCGGATTGGTTTTTAGTCTTGTTTGTTTAATAATGATAAAACAAATCCCTTATTTTGATCGATTGGTTTTTTCAGAGTTGGGTTTTATTTATACATTGTAAATCACTTGTAAGAGGGGGAAGAGTTCTGGAAAACCTGTAGTGAAGAACAAAGAGCTTCATTTGTATAGTTGTTTGACAGAGATTAATTGAATGGCACAGCTCTGATTTATAAGATTCTTGTGGCGTGGAATTTAGCATATATTTCTTCTACTGTTTCATATGTAATCTCATAATGTTTTACATTTCATTCATAATCAGTTCACTGAATGATTTTGCAGTAGGATAGGTAGAATTCAATTTATTTGCTCTGCCTTGAAGGAGTGTTCAGGACTTGTGTATTTTCTTCTGTCTGAAAGGGATTCATTGTTAAATGCCCTTTTCAGCTTTCTTAACAGTCTTTACATCCCACTTAATTTCAATTCAATTGTTAAACTTCACTCCTACCTCGCCTTATGGAATAATTTGTGCCTTTGATTAAATCTCTGCTCACGCTTTTCTTGATCCCATACAGTCCAGAAAACCCTGTCATTTATTAAAAACCTCATTCATATCTATTTACTAGCCTAAAATCAGTTCCCATTCTAGAGTCATCTCGCACCCTATTGCTCATTTTATCGAGATTGACTGGAGAGAGCCCTCTCCTGTCCTCGTAGGGCTAGCTACGAGGTTGAGCTTGGTTTGATGTTGCCTCGAGTTTTGCCTTCCTCAGCCTGAGGCAGATTCGAGCGCTAACATAGTGGCGACCATACTGGGGAAGATGGTTTGCTGTTGATGTGACATTCGACTTGTAGATTGTCTTGCCTCAGTACATGAAATCAAGTTGCAGATCTGATGCTGATGGTGGACAGCAGTCAGACACATATGAAGGCTGAAACATTCACCTGGCGACTCCAGCTCGATCCAGAGATTCCAGTGCTCGCTGATCCACTCATACAATGGTAGGGTATGTGGCAAACCCTGCACTGTGTGAAGCTGTAAAAGAAGTAAGAAATCAGTTAGCAGATTTTGAAATTAATGAAGATTTTTTCAGTGGCTTTCTTCAATGTTTGAAATCTCCGAAGTTTCCTCTTGAAGCTAAAACTGGTGTTTGTGAGTTAGTTGTTGAAAGAATTGAGAAGGAAATTCAGTGTTTAAATGATCAGATTCAGTCTTATGAATTCCGAGATCCCAAAAAGTTCTTGGACACTCTTCCTCCTTCAAAACAAGAAACAATAGAGTTGCCTACAGATGTTTGCATTGACAGTGTGCAGCTGGAGGTATGTATTGCAGAGTTGGGGCAGCAAACGGAGTCTGGATTTCGCGATCCTATTGCAGCATACATGGAAATGTTTTTCAGTTTGACTGATAGATCAAGCTGTCTTTTACATAACCAGGCTCATTATGTGCATGAAGGGCTGCCAGCAATTGCATCTGTGATCTGGTTGAAGCACTCTCAAGCAGCGTTCTTCTCAGATTTACTTGAATGGTTGATCTGGCATTTCAGTATTACCTGATCTATTGTTTTTACAGCAGAGTAGGGTAGATTTTGTAAATAAATAAGCAGCCAAAGGGCAGCATCTTATTCCAGTTTCATTGCAGCTTTAGTTTGAAGTTAGTTAAGCTAGTTTTTCAGTTATTTCAGTCTTGAGATCGAATCAGTTTGAGTTCAGTTTCAGTGTAAAAATTGAGTCAAGAGTTGTGTCGATTTGTCCAAATAATGATTCCATAGCCCGATGGATGGAAGCCTTCATCTTCCTTCCCAAAATCCTGGCACATTCTTGGCACCTCCAAGAAGCGGCAGCTGCCATCCCCATTGGAGCCAATGTTAGACTCAGTCTCGTCAGCCCTTCGTCAGCAATTAAAATTTCTCTTTTACATTTCATTATTAGGGGTCTCATTTGTCCAGTCTGGTTGCATTCCGTTAAAAAGCATAAATTATCTGTCGGAAGGCCCTTTCCCTTATCTGCTAGCATGTGTCTGACCGCTAAAAGTTCATCAAAACTTATCCAAAACAATGTCTTCAGTCATTTATCATCAAAAAGACTTGAGAATGTTTCTTCTTCAAAACCTTGTTTTGAAGAAGAAAGCATTAAACTCGTAATTATTCAATTTTTTCAGTTAAGGGTGTTTCATGTGCAGCTTTCCTGAGCCACCAAACCTGCAAAAGAGTGACAAAATACATCATCAACAATTAGAGACAAAGAAAAATAAAGTTGAAAATAAATGTCAAAGTTTCAAATATTGCAAAGAGGGTTCCAGATCGAAGATCAAAGTCTATCATACATAATATATTTCAACAATTGTCAATTCATTTGCATCCAGAAAATCCAAGTGAAAGAACGAATTTGTGAAGTGGAGGGCCGAAGACGTGTTTGCAGAGTTTTTGACAGGCTTTGAAGGTGTGCGCTACCCATACAGGAGGCGCGCTACCCATATAAGGGGCGCTACGCATATAACGCCCACAGCCCGTGTTCAATATCAAGTGCGCTACGCATATGCTGCGCGCTACGCATTGGGTGGGCGCGCTACCCATACAGTCTCAGAGCCGAAAAATTTTGTTTCCTTGCCCAGATTGATACCAAAATACCTCTTTTGCTTATGGAGGGGTTCTTCCATGAGCTGTGTGATGATATTGTCTCTAAATGGTGTACTTGTTGTGGGGCGTATCAATGTTATTCTCGTTACGACTATATGCTTCCGTATGCTGATTTGATAGCTTTCAGTTGATATGTTTATACTACGGTACCCGTGATTTCACACCAGAACATATGGCCATAAGAGAGAGAGAATTTTCAATAATTGTAGGGGTGTTCAAGCGTCATGGTGCTGTGGCCCTTGATACTCCAGTTTTTGATTTGAGAGAAAATCTGATGGGAAATGAATGTGAAGAATGCGGTGTTTGGCCTTATTGATGAAGAGCGCGAATGAAGAAAGCCAAGAAATGAAACTCTTTTGCAAGATGTTGTCGCCATTTTTTAGAGTATACCCAGGTAGAACACTGACTTCTATGCTGGAAACGCCTAAATGGTTCCTGGAGATTCTTATTTCCAACGTTGAGATTGGCATAAATAAAGTGGGAAATGCTATTGGAATTGGGAAGACACCAATTGCTTTTGCGTTCAAAATCTTCGGTTAAAGTTATTTTTGTTAAAAAGTGAATTTTTATTCAAAATAACAAATGCAAATTGGAGCAAATGCAAAGCATGCTCAGTCAATGTGTCTCGATTGTAGTGGGATATTCTGTGACAGGTCATTTGAATGGGTATGTAAACGAAACAGAGCGTTGTGATCATACTGGTGAACTAGAAAAGCTTCAATACGCCGTCGAACAGTGATTGGCCTTTTTTATAAATGGAGCTCGTCATCATTACAAAAAGACAGAATGGATGTTCAATGGCACATTCGATGAGCTGGATCATCATCAAACAACAGCACTTGCAAGTCGTTTCATGCAATAAATCAATCTGAAAAAATACATTTGACTAATAAGCTTGTGAAGCTATTACGTCAAACTTCAGAATAATGCACGATGGATTGCGCAGGTGCTGATGGCAGGAGTTATGTTAACAATTGGTATGAAGTCAACGACACAATTCTTTATGAAATAAAGCCATTACGAGGGTTCAATTGCCTTTGTCGTTGGATTTTTTTGTGGTTCTTGTTGGATGGCCCGTCATTGGAATGATAATGGAAGGTTATGGCCTTATTGTTCTCTTCAGTGGTTTCTGGCCCACTGTTTTGATATTTTTGCAGAGGATTCCTGTTCTGGGATGGTTACTCGAACAACCATTCCTTAGTTCACTTTTTGGCTATCGACAAAGAACCAGTATAAAGTGAAATAATGTTTACAATGAGCAAAGACAGGCCTGGGAAATTTTCAAGTCATTGGATGTCAAATATGTTTGGAGACGTGTTGTAGAATATCTGTGTGACAAGGCAGATTGTGAAGAAATTGGATCTGCAAGATGCCAGCGGTGTTTTGTATATTAATTCCAGAATCTTTGAATGTGAACAATCTTCTCAAATGTTTACTCCTTCGGCACAGTTTTCTGCAATTCAGCATGAGAGGTTCCTTTGTTCTGTCACCCGGAGTTTTTGATTTTCACCAGGATGAGATGTTTCAGGCCCAAGTTTTACACTCAATTCGGACTTCCATGGTTCTCTTGTATTTGAATGCATGGTGACAAAGGAAAGGCATGTGCACGTTTTTACTGTAACCTAGTGCATATGGTTAAAATGACAAGTTAAAAACGCCTAAATTTGAAACGTAGATACCTACCACAGCAAAAGAATGGGATTCGATTTCCTATTTAGGTCTTCAGATTTACTAATTCAAATGGTCTATGCTCCAGATGTTGCCTATTCATCGGTCATCAAACAGATTCGAGTAAAAAAAGGAGCGCTATTCTATCTTCAGAAAAGCGGATTGGTTTTTAGTCTTGTTTGTTTAATAATGATAAAACAAATCCCTTATTTTGATCGATTGGTTTTTTCAGAGTTGGGTTTTACTTATACATTGTAAATCACTTGTAAGAGGGGGAAGAGTTCTGGAAAACCTGTAGTGAAGAACAGAGAGCTTCATTTGTACAGTTGTTTGACACAGATTAATTGAATGGCACAGCTCTGATTTATAAGATTCTTGTGGCGTGGAATTTAGCATATGTTTCTTCTACTGTTTCATATGTAATCTCGTAATGTTTTACATTTCATTCATAATCAGTTCACTGAATGCTTTTGCAGTAGGATAGGTAGAATTCAATTTATTTGCTCTGCCTTGAAGGAGCGTTCAGGACTTGTGTATTTTCTTCTGTCTGAAAGGGATTCATTGTTAAATGCCCTTTTCAGCTTTCTTAACAGTCTTTACATCCCACTTAATTTCAATTCAATTGTTAAACTTCACTCCTACCTCGCCTTATGGAATAATATGTGCCTTTGATTAAATCTCTGCTCACGCTTTTCTTGATCCCATACAGTCCAGAAAACCCCGTCATTTATTAAAAACCTCATTCATATCTATTTACTAGCCTAAAATCAGTTCCCATTCTAGAGTCATCTCGCACCCTATTGCTCATTTTATCGAGATTGACTGGAGAGAGCCCTCTCCTGTCCTCGTAGGGCTAGCTACGAGGTTGAGCTTGGTTTGATGTTGCCTCGAGTTTTGCCTTCCTCAGCCTGAGGCAGATTCGAGCGCTAACATAGTGGCGACCATACTGGGGAAGATGGTTTGTTGTTAATGTAACATTTGATTTGTAGATTTTCTTGCCCCAGTACATGAAATCAAGTTGCAGATCCGATTGCTGATGGTGGACAGTAGTCAGACACATATGAAGGCTAAAATTTCCACCTGGCGACTCCAGCTCGATCCAGAGATTCCAGTGCTCACTGATCCATTCATGCAATGGTAGGGTATGTGGCAGACCCTGTGCTTTGTGAAGTTTTAAAAGAAGTTAGAGATTGGTTAGTGGATTTTGAAATTAATGAAGCATTTTTCAGTGTCGCGCTTCAATTTTTGAGATCTCCAAAGTTTCCTGCTGAAGCTAGAACTGGTTTCTTTGAGTTAATTGTTGAAAAGTTTGAGAAGGAGATTCAGTGTTTAAATGATCAGATCCAGTCATATGATTTTCTAGATCCCAAAAAGTTCTTAGAAACTCTCCCTCCTTCAAAACAAGAAACAATAGACAGTGTTTGCATTGACAGTGTGCAGCTGGAGGTATGTATTGCAGAGTTGGGGCAGCAAACAGATTCTGGATTTTGCGATCCTATTGCAACATACATGGAAATGTTTTTCAGTTTGACTGATAGATCAGGCTGTCTATCACATAACCAGGCTCATTATGTGCATGTAGGGCTTCCAGCAATTGCATCTGTGATCTGGTTGAAGCACTCTCAAGCAGCATTCTTCTCAGATTTACTTGAATGGTTGACCTGGCATTACAGCATTACTTGATTCATGGATTCTGCAGCAAAGTAGGGTAGATAAATAAGCAGCCAAAGGTAGAATTTTGTTCCAGTTTCATTGCAGTTTTAGTTTGAAGTTTGTTAAGTCAGTTTTTCAGTTATTTCAGTCTTGAGATCGAATCAGTTTGGGTTCAGTTTCAGTTTAAAAATTGAGTCAAGAGTCGTGTCGATTTGTCAAATAATGATTCCATAGCCCAATGGATGGAGAGCAGACAGGCTCTCCCAAATATCTCTTCATTCTTAGCACCCTCAAATGACCATTTATCATCCATTGAGCCAATGTTAGACTGAGTCTTGGAGTCTCGTCAGCCCTTCGTCAGCAATCAAAATTCTCTTTTACATTTCATTATTAGGGGTCTCATTTGTCCAGACTGGTTGCATTCCGTTAAAAAGCATAAATTATCTGTCAGAAGGCTCTTTCCCTTATCTGCTAGCATGTGTCTGACCGTTAGAAGTTCATCAAAACTTATCGAAAACAATGTCTTTAGTCATTTATCATCAACAAGACTTGAGAATGTTTCTTCTTCAAAACCTTGTTTTGAAGAAGAAAGCATTAAACTCGTAATTATTCAAGTTTTTCAGTTAAGGGTGTTTCATGTGCAGCTTTCCTGAGCCACCAAACCTGCAAAAGAGTGACAAAATACATCATCAACAATCAGAGACAAAGAAAAATAAAGTTGAAAAGAAATGTCAAAGTTTCAAATATTGCAAAGAGGGTTCCAGATCGAAGATCAAAGTCTATCATACATAATATATTTCCACAATTGTCAATTCATTTGCATCCAGAAAATCCAAGTTAAAGAACGAATTTGTGAAGTGGAGGGCCGAAGACGTGTTTGCAGAGTTGTTGACAGGCTTTGAAGGTGTGCGCTACCCATACAGGAGGCGCGCTACCCATATAAGGGGTGCTACGCATATAACGCCCACAGCCCGTGTTCAATATCAAGTGCGCTACGCGTATGCTGCGCGCTACGCATTGGGTGGGCGCGCTACCCATACAGTCTCGGAGCCGAAAAATTTTGTTTCCTTGCCCAGATTGATACCAAAATACCTCTTTTGCTTACGGAGGGGTTCTTCCATGAGCTATGTGATGATATTGTCTCTAAATGGTGTACTTGTTGTGGGGCATATCAATGTTCTTCTCGTTACAACTATATGCTTCCATATGCTGATTTGATAGCTTTCAGTTGATATGTTTATACTACGGTACCCGTGATTTCACACCAGAACAGATGGCCATAAGAGAGAGAGAATTTTCAATAATTGTAGGGGTGTTCAAGCGTCATGGTGTTGTGGCCCTTGATACTCCAGTTTTTGAGTTGAGAGAAACTCTGATGGGAAATGAATGTGAAGAATGCGGTGTTTGGCCTTATTGATGAAGAGCGCGAATGAAGAAAGCCAAGAAATGAAACTCTTTTGCAAGATGTTGTCGCCATTTTTTAGAGTATACCCAGGTAGAACACTGACTTCTATGCCGGAAACGCCTAAATGGTTCCTGGAGATTCTTATTTCCAACATTGAGATTGGCATAAATAAAGTGGGAAATGCTATTGGAATTGGGAAGACACCAATTGCTTTTGCGTTCAAAATCTTCGGTTAAAGTTATTTTTGTTAAAAAGTGAATTTTTATTCAAAATAACAAATGAAAATTGGAGCAAATGCAAAGCACGCTCAGTCAATGTGTCTCGATTGTAGTGGGATATTCTGTGACAGGTCATTTGAATGGGTATGTAAACGAAACAGAGCGCTGTGATCATACTGGTGAACTGGAAGATCTTCAATACGCCGTCGAACAGTGATTGGCCTTTTTTATAAATGGAGCTCGTCATCATTACAAAAAGACAGAATGGATGTTCAATGGCACATTCGATGAGCTGGATCATCATCAAACAGCAGCACTTGCAAGTCGTTTCATGCAATAAATCAATCTGAAAAAATACATTTGACTAATGAGCTTGTGAAGCTATTACGTCAAACTTCAGGATAATGCACGATGGATTGCACAGGTGCTGATGGAAGGAGTTATGTTAACAATTGGTATGAATTCAATGACACAACTATTTATGAAATAAAGCCATTACGAGGGTTCAATTGCCTTTGTCGTTGGATTTTTTTGTGGTTCTTGTTGGATGGCTCGTCATTGGAATGATAATGGAAGGTTATGGCCTTATTGTTCTCTTCAGTGGTTTCTGGCCCACTGTTTTGATATTTTTACAGAGGATTCCTGTTCTGGGCTGGTTACTCCAACAACCATTCCTTAGTTCGCTTTTTGGCTATCGACAGAGAACCAGTATAAAGTGAAATAATGTTTACAACGAGCAGAGACAGGCCTGGGAAATTTTCGAGTCATTGGATGTCAAATATGTTTGGAGACGTGTTGTAGAATATCTGTGTGACAAGGCAGATTTTGAAGAAATTGGATCTGCAAGATGCCGGCGGTGTTTTGTATATTAATTCCAGAATCTTTGAATGTGAACAATTTTCTCAAATGATTACTCCTTCGGCACAGTTTTCTGCAATTCAGCATGAGAGGTTCCTTTGTTCTGTCACCTAGAGTTTTTGATTTTCACCAAGATGAGATGTTTCGGGCCCAAGTTTTACACTCAATTCGGACTTCCATGGTTCTCTTGTATTTGAATTCATGGTGACAAAGGAAAGGCATGTGCACGTTTTTACTGTAACCTAGTGCATATGGTTAAAATGACAAGTTTAAAATGCCTAAATTTGAAACGTAGATACCTACCACAACAGAAGAACGGGATTCGATTTCCTATTTAGGTCTTCAGATTTCCTAATTCAAATGGTCTACGCTCCAGATGTTGCCTATTCATCGATCATCAAACAGATTCGAGTAAAAAAAGGAGCGCTATTCTATCTTCAGAAAAGCGGATTGGTTTTTAGTCTTGTTTGTTTAATAATGATAAAACAAATCCCTTATTTTGATCGATTGGTTTTTTCAGAGTTGGGTTTTATTTATACATTGTAAATCACTTGTAAGAGGGGGAAGAGTTCTGGAAAACCTGTAGTGAAGAACAGAGAGCTTCATTTGTACAATTGTTTGACAGAGATTAATTGAATGGCACAACTCTGATTTATAGGATTCTTGTGGCGTGGAATTTAGCATATGTTTCTTCTACTGTTTCATATGTAATCTCGTAATGTTTTACATTTCATTCATAATCATTTCACTGAATGCTTTTGCAGTAGGATAGGTAGAATTCAATTTATTTGCTCTGCCTTGAAGGAGCGTTCAGGACTTGTTTATTTTCTTCTGTCTGAAAGGGATTCATTGTTAAATGCCCTTTTCAGCTTTCTTAACAGTCTTTACATCCCACTTAATTTCAATTCAATTGTTAAACGTCACTCCTACCTCGCCTTATGGAATAATCTGTGCCTTTGATTAAATCTCTGCTCACGCTTTTCTTGATCCCATACAGTCCAGAAAACCCCGTCATTTATTAAAAACCCCATTCATATCTATTTACTAGCCTAAAATCAGTTCCCATTCTAGAGTCATCTCGCACCCTATTGCTCATTTTATTGAGATTGACTGGAGAGAGCCCTCTCCTGTCCTCGTAGGGCTAGCTACGAGGTTGAGCTTGGTTTGATGTTGCCTCGATTTTTTCCTTCCTCAGCCTGAGGCAGATTCAAGCGCTAACACCTCCAACAACAGTTGCCATCGAATCAACTGAATGAAGCACTAGTTGAGAATCTGAATGATCCTCACTCCAATATCCCTCAAGCTCCGTGAAACTATTAAATGAAGTCTCTACAAAGAGAGTTGGGTTTCTGTCCAACACTTAACAACATACCCGATGGTTTCCGTCTTGGGGCTACCAATGGAGTAGAGAATCGGGTTCTCAACTTCACATACAAGAAAAGATATCAAATCCAAGATATTCCTCAATGGCCTCCTCCTCTTCTTTTATAGATCTCATGGATCCTTATAGAGCCTTATTTTATTATTAGTTTAATCATGGAATCCTTATAGAGCCTTATTTTATTATTATTTTAATCATGGAGCACTTTTCCCTCTTATTGTCGAATTAAAATATTCCTTATTAATGCAGGAAAGAGTAAATCGGCTAGCATGTCTTTTCAGGTCACTGAAACTCATGTCCAACCATCCCATCATGTAGGTATTCTCGTCCCAATTCCAACAAGCTATTACACTAAGGTGTTTATCATATATTCCTCTCGGAATGCCACCTTAAGCGTAACTAATTGAGTTAAGCTCAAAAATAACTCAATTTTCCAAAAGTTGTCGAAATACACCAGCACGAAAGAAAAATGATACAGATGATGGAATATATCAAGCGAATGCCACCAGTCCTCATAGAAACTCCTCAGAACTCCTCCAAAAATCCTCTAGGCCCACTAATGACATCAACCTATATATGTGACCTGTATGCTCCTAACTCTGGAAGTCCATCCTAACCCTGTCATAGGTGACACCAAAAAAAGGAATATTACACTCTTCCCTTAGACTCCTCAGTGTATCTGCTAGATCAGAAGAGTACTATTCTCCTTGTTTCCCAACTAGCCTTTCCCATTATGTAGAATTTACATCAGGCCTTTAAGGGGAATCATGTGAACTATTATATACTATTATGCTTTTGATCTCTAATATTCTATCTCCCAAGAACATGTCATGTTATATAAGCCAAATAGATACATAATAAAAATAATACCTCAGTGTATTTTAGGGGAGGATATATTGTTTGTGAAATAAATCCAAATTAACATGATATAGATACATAATGACATCAACATATCAATATCATGTATGATAAAACAAAACTGCAATAATGACCACATGCATAATAGCCATTACCATCAAAATGCATGAATAGTAGTCACATGTACAATTAACATGCATGCACAACAATATGCATTCAACCCATCCAGTCTAAGTGCTTGAACCTGGAACTCGGATACCACCCTATAATTCCTCCTCCCACATTTACACATTTTTAAGGGCTCTTAAGGGTAAACATGATCTGAGTGTCACTATGATATGACCCAAGATCCAAGTTCTAGTTATGTAAGTGGGGCTTACAAATCGTCAGTAAACTGAGATCCCTCATAGACTACATTTCACTTGGGAGCCTATCAACCACCCTAAGTGATCAATCCTTGAGTTGGAACTCTTATTCACTAGGTTTCCCTTTTTCAAGTTAGCCTCCATACCATTGCCCATAACATCTTGTAACTTTCCAAAATCATGAAAATGTTGATAACAATTCTAAACAATCAAACCTTGAGTAAGATATTTAACAATACATGCCTAATGGAAGATAGAAATTTGGTAAAACAAATAGAAAACATGGAAGCTACAAGTCATGAATGCGTATTTGATTATAAACTTCTCAAATTGATATGAGAATCACCAAGAAGGCTCTATTCCTTTTCTAGCTAGCTGCAATAACACTAGTTAGTCCATGCATTCATCAACCATCCAATAACTTATCAAATCATGAACAAGATCCATAGCTAGAGCACATAGTAGAACCATACATATAACCAACATATAACTAGAATATAAACCATGAAATTCAAGCATAATATCACCATAAATACTAGTATAAGTACTCATAGATCAAAATAGGAAAATAACTCATTTTAATGATATGAAAATTCCAAACAAGACATGGACTTCCACATACCACCCAATCATAGATTGGATAAATAAAAATCTCTCTTTTAGCCAATCTCCCTCCACCATATTCCAAGTATGAATGTGGGATTATATGGGTTAAACCAATAAAACCAACCGTGGATTCTAGAGGAAAAACCACCACAACCTTCAACCACAATGATCTCACCTATATGATCCAAAAATCACTAGCATCAACCATATTGGTATCTTCCCAAGTTTTTCAAGGCTGCAGGGATTCCATCTCAACCTGTAGCCTCTAGGGACCCAAGTTGATATAAGGATCTGTAGAACTACCATCTCAACCCCCAACCTTCAAGAACCCAAGTTTTTCCAGGGCTCGTAAGATCCTATCCCAACCCGCATACATAGGGAACCTGAGAATCAATCATAAAATCCAAATGGGGAATCCACTACACGATGGCTATCCAGGAAATGGCAAGGAAAGGTTGAAAACACAGTCAATCTAGGAAAATTTCTATGCCAATGGTAGCTCATAACCAAGGAACCACATGCATATACCATGCATCCAAAAAGTAGCAAGAAAATCACACATGTAATCTTCCACTTGCAAGGTATCCCTGTTGTAAATGTTGATCCAATACTCTCTTCTCTTTCCCACCAATTCCTTGCTTTTCCTTTTCTTTCTTTATCCAAATGCAAGTGAATGCTAGAATGATCCAAGAATTTTGTAAGTGTGCAATAGTATGATAGAATGAACAAGAGCTCAACTCAAAACGTTCAAAAATATATAAATTGGTTATTTGATGCCTTTTTATCATTGATGTCTCCTTTTTGTTCATTTTTGTTCATTTCTCTCTAATTTTCCTTGCATGCATATTTGAGTCTCTTCACATTCATTTTATTCTATTTTCCATTATTTTCATAATTAAATGCCATTTATTTCCTCTTTTCCTTTTCTAATTCCTTTTCCATTTTCCATAGCCATTATTAAACCAGAATTGATGCCCATAGTAATTTTTACCCACCATTTAACTTGGAATACTTGTCCCATGACCTTGGTCTTATTTTATTTACATGGAAAATGAATCGAGGGTTGTTAAAAACCCCTCCCCCTTAGGGGAATGCCATCCTAGATGTTCAATGATGGTTATGACCAACAAAACATACTTCCTAATGAGATTTATAACATAGCTCAATGTAGTATTTACAACATACTTCTTATTGAAGCTTTATAACATAGCTCATTGTCGTATTTACAATCCACAAACAAACACACACACACAGATATATATATATATATAACAAAAACATAACACATATATCAAACACATCTGCTCAACCAGCAAATAAGGAAGGATACAAATCCCGCATCTGATCGGCCATCTCCCATGTAATCTCATTAGGCCCAAAGTGATTCCACTGCGCTTTAAATTTCTCTATTACTTGGTTCTAAAACATGAGTTGTTTCCACTACAAAATTCAATAAGGTTTTGGCTAGAACTCTCCCTCTGGTTCCACCTTCAATACATACCAATCAATCACATGATCAACATCTTGGGCATATCTCTTAAAAAATGAAACATGGAATACATTGTGGACTTTCACTATTGTTGATAGTGCAACTTGGTACGCCACTAGTCCAATCCTCTTAAGGAGCTTAAAAGGCCCACAATATTGAGATGTTAGTTTGGCACATGATCCTATCCTCAAGGAGCTCCTCTTGGTCTTAATGCGCAAGTACACATGCTCCCCAACTTGAAAATCCTTGAATTTTCTATGCTAATATTCATAAATATTATACATGTCCTATGCTGCCTTTAAATTCCTCTTAACAACTTCCATCTTCTGCTCCATATCAACCAACATATCTGGTCCAATCATCACCCTATTCACTGGATCACTCCAACTGATACGAGTATTACAACTCCACCCATAGGGAGTCACAAATGGACTCATTTGGAAGGATTACTAAAATTTCTGAACATGGCCACTACCTTGGAGGACAAAGGGAGATTTTGTTTCATGATGGGTGCATTCCTAAGGCACCAAATATATCTCACATTTTCAGCCATAGTGAGATGACATGGGTAGCAAGTACGTGGTGGGGAAACCACTTACCACATCATGATCTGATGCAGTCAGGAGATGCACTACGCTAGTTCCACATGTGGGACTATGACCCAACTCCATATGCACAAATTTCTGTTTGTATGTATGTAGTTTTGATCCCATACATTGATGATGTACTTGTACTTTTTATGGGAATGTATGGAAGGAGGATGGGAGGTATGTATGTACCCTATGGGATGGATATTCTCCAAGTATATTATGCTACATGTTTCAAGGAGAACATTAGGCAAGCCATGTTTGTTTCATTTGAGCTATTGTCTCCTTATGGGATGGATTATTTGCATCTCATGAGAACTTTGGAGGAGAAATTCATGGAGGGGTGGATTGGTGAACACTTAGCTTATGGAGGAAGCTTATCACATGTTGGTGTCGCCAATGGAGGAGGAGAAGAGTTGCAGCACTCACCTTGCTGTTTGTTGAGGACAAGCAAAATTTGGGAGGGGAGGACTGTAATATTCCCAATTATTCTTGGGCTAATTGGAATATTCATTTTTGTTTAATTTCTTTGTTTAAAGAATAAAAGTGTAAAGGAGGTCCATAATACTCTTAAATAATGAATAAATCAATGCCAAATGTAAAAAGGATAAATATTGGCTGCTAAATGAAGCACCCTTAGGTGTGAAAGGAGTTGGACATTTTGACTGGGTCAACCTTGACCAAAATCTACAGCATTGTCTTGAAGGAGTGGCCATCAATGAGGCACAATGCAGTTTTAGTTGGAGATGCCTTGTGTGAAAGAAGTGATCTCATTGGAAGTGGTTTAGGGTTTACAAGCTCTTAACTTATAAAAGGAAGAGGATGGCAACATTAGAAGGTTGTTGATGATTATTATATTTCTAAATATATTGTTTGTTTAGACATATATCATTCTCTTGTCGTTTAGCTGAGAATTAATGTTGTTTAGCATTGGGTGTTCCTGGTCGGGAATCCCACCTCTTCCCATTGAGTAGCTCTTGGGAGAGTTTGCATTGTATTGTCCACTATCTAGCTGAAGGCCAAGTTTCTTCTTTCAACTACAACACAGATCCTGTTGAGGGTTTGGTTTTCTTTGCAAGTTGTAGCAAGTGGAGGCTAGATATTTTCAGATCTAGGCCATTTCAATGCTATTTTTTACTAGAGGAGACTTATACTTCATTGGGAGGAGAGTATTGGAGGACTTGAGCTTCATTTTCTGATCTTGGCATGTGTCAAACCACATTTTGATATCTATAGTGTAGTTTTACATCCAGATCTGTGTTATTCCTGTAGGTGTTGTTGCAGGGTGTTTTGGCACACCATTTGGAGAGTTGGTTTTCAAGTGTTGGGGATCTGCCCTTCACTTTGGAGATCTCTTGGAGGTGATCATTCTATTTTTCATATCATATCATATTCACTTTCCAGATCTGAAGATTTGTATAGATCTGCAGACTTAGATCTCAGATATACAACTTGTACATGGTGTAATGCTGAAAACCCCAACGCGATTCTGAAGAAGAGCCTATATAGTGTATGGATCTGTTATAGATCTGAATTTTCATGAACTTATCTGCTCTAGATCTAAATTTTAATATACAGCTGTTGCAGACCAATAAAATAATTTTGTAAGGCTTTTTCTAGTCTTAATATATGGTTGCAACACCTTATTTTGAGGATTTTCTTCTATTGGAGACTTCTATTTCCTGTTATACATCTTATGGGACATATTTTGCATCTATTTTGTTGTTGTAAATGTATATGAAAGGTCTCCATATTGGACTCATACTTTTTTTATGATGATCTGCGTTATTTTTCTGCTATTATGCATTGTATTTTTGCATTCCCCATTTGGGAATATTACATTTTACCATCAATAGGATACCAACTCATGATCTACCGCCAATATGTCTCGGAAGAAGAATCAAATGCAGTGACAGCTGCTTACAGAAAAATTTTGGTATGAGGTCGCCAGTCCATACTCAACTTGTGATGCCCCATCCCATCTGTCAACGAGATCTTCCTGTAGAAGAAGGCCCCTCTCTCTATAATAGGCCAAAGTGGATAAGATATTCTGCAAGCCCCATCGATGTACTCTTGGAGAGTGTTTCCCCTTGAAAGTACTCTAACTCTGCTGACTACATGTGCATCTATATGCACCTCATCATTTGGTTAGCCCAAAGATGGATGCTCCACCATCTCCAATAGCTCCTCCCTCTACTGATCAGGAGTGTCATACTCCTACTATCTACTAGCCTCCTGTAGAACTACCCTATCGATATCCAACATCTCCTCAGGATAAGTATATGTAACTACTGCCACCGTACCATATGCCCGTGCATCTATTCGCTCCTCCTCAATGACTAACTCCAAGGTTAGCCGCATATCCATCATAGACTCAATGTGAGCCTCCATCTGGCTCTCTCCCTAAGGACTATCATGCACGATGTGCATATCTTGCTACTCAGATGACTCATTCTCCACCATATGTTTCTCTGGATGAATCATCAAAAGTGACTCATCATCATGAATATCTCTGATAGAGTCCTCTAACTGCTCATCACACATACTAGAATACAAATACTGCCTACTTCCATCAACTCCACATGACTTCTCATGCTCCCTAGTACTATCCTCATATGACCCCATGGACTCATCCAAAGAAGAGTCCACCTCCTGATATAAAGAAGAAATGTCCTCTTTCTCTATCTATTCCCCCTCATCAACATCTCTCAAGCATGAGTGACCTGACTCCCAATCTTATTTGTAGTTGAAGCAAAGTCCCTTCCTCATCAGCTTATTTTTTTTCACACCAAACTAGAGAAGCTCCTCCCTGGTCATCTGTCTCTTGAATAGCCAAATGTTGTGCTCAACCAACCCTTTGGCTAGCTCATAAGAACCAGGTGAGACAAACTGCTCTCTCCTCGAAATTGTCAAAAATCTAGTCCGCAACTCCTTACAAATGGCATCATGATCTCTCATGCATGATGAAATGATTGACTAAATGTGTGATATGACTGTGTCAGGATAATATCTCCTAATGTTATATAAGCATTGGAACATATGTAGAATCAAGCCATCACACTCAAGATCAAGCATGATCTCACAAGTCCTGGTCATGGCCATGACTTCTAAAACCACAAGATTATGCCCAAAGGTAGAGCCTACATTGTTGTCCAAATCCTGAAAGGTCCCTACCATCAGTTTTAAAACTCTCCTCATAATGCCATCATTGTAAGGGATTGTAGGGGCGATTAGTCTGATGATGTTACTGAGACAAGCTACAACTGGAAGTGTGACCCCTCCACAATTTTCCTCCAAGAACTTCAATTGTATGAGGGCAAGCATACATGGTTTTAAGGCCCAAATTAATTTTCTCCCATCTGATAGTTTTACTTTGGAAAGGAGTTCATCAAGTTCCTCAAGTTTTGAAAAAACTCTCCATGTGATCTTCATGTGTTTCAAATTTGTCCTAAGCACAAGGATTTTGTGCCCTATTTTTGGTTCTTTTTGTAGGTCCCTGGATTTCCCCTTTTGAAGAATGGCATAAACCCCCTTTGAGAAAGGTCTATTGTTATGCTTGGGTTCTTGGTCCATAGAAACATTATGGTTCAAGGCTTCAATGGTTGTCCTGTCATATGGGTTTAGGGGGTATTTTAAGAACCCCATGTTTATGACAACAAGAAAAGGTTATGATAAAAATGAAAGGTACCATAAAAAAACCCCCAGATGCAAGGAAATGATCTCTCCTCAAGCTATGTGCTAACTCTAGAAGTTAAACAACTGTTAGCTAGAAGGAACCCTTGTTTGAGACTCCAAAAGTGCTCAGAAAGTTCTACCAAATTAATCTTGGGTTCTCCACCACAAACCCAGAAAACCCCATAAATTATTTTGGAAAATTCTATTGGTCACCCGGGACCCAAAATTTAAGCTTACTCCTTCCCCTCTAGCTGCCAAATAATTCTGTATGTTTTGGGGAACCAAAATTCCCCCAAAAATTTTGAAACATTAGGAGCCAATTCTTTGACCCATGGCCGAAAAAACCTAAAAAAAAAATGGGTTAATTCCGACTGACCCAAAACGCTCAAATAATGTGAAAATCCACTAAACCAATGATTTCCCTGCTAGAAGAATGACAATTTTATACCCGAATATCGCCCTGAAAATTCTAAAATTTTAACCACAAAATCCTTTCACAAAACTCGAAAAAAACCAGGAAAAAATCTTGGGTAGATTCCAGAAGATACAAAAATCCCCAATTTAGTGCAAGTTTCCTACTCTGCCTAACTATGCACATTGCTCCAAATAAGATAAATTTTTACCACAATGCTCCTACACTCCAGTTCAAAAAATTCATCAAAATTAGGCTCCAAAAAATAAAATTAGCCCAAAAATTGATTTCGGCCCATCAAGATAAATTTCCTAGAGAAGAATAATTTTGGCCCAACAGAATGATCTCGGCAGCAATTCTACACTAGCTGCTACAATGGATTGGCCGAAACACCCACATCTGGTGCTCGAAAAATTCTCAAAAGTTACTCCCTAACTCGTCAATCCAATCCTACCAAAACCCAGAAATCGTTTGGCCAAATCACGATCCTCCAAAATTGATCCCAATAAGCCCTACGCTCTCCCAGTAGCTGTTGAATATGTTGTCTGCAAAAAAATTAGTGGAATACTCAAAAACCCTCCAAATGTGCAACAAATAATCCCTTTTTCACTTCATCTATCTCCCTCAAAAAACAAAGCTCAAATGGTTGAGACCTTCCTCCACAACTAAGCTCAACTCTCCTCCTCTGAAATTGAGCTGCAGTAAAACCCTTTAATTTGGCTTTTCCGGTAATTTGAAAAGTAAACCCTTAGGCTGGCAAGATCACCAACTTTGATACCGGTGTAATATCCCAAATGGGATATTTCATCTAGTTTTGCAGAAATTTTACTAACCCAACATTTACCATAAAATCAACATTTTATTAACAAAATATTACCATGTAATAAGACATACCAGCACATAAAATTCCATAACACCATAATGCGGGAAATAAACTTAGATTTATTATAATATTAACTGAGATTTACATGTTGAAAGAAGAAATAACTGAGATAACTAAAATAGAGCTGGCTGCCACAAGAATATATTGTAGCGTTGCACCAACCCTCCACAAAAAATGAACAACTGCACTCTACCTCCAACAACAGTTGCCATCGAATCAACTGAATGAAGCACGAGTTGAGAATCTAAATGATCCTCACTCCAATATCCCTCAAGCTCTGTGAAACTATTAAATGAAGTCTCTGCAGAGAGAGTTGGGTTTCCGTCCAACACTCGACAACATACCCGATGGTTTCCGTCTTGGGGCTACCAATGGAGTAGAGAATCGGGTTCTCAACTTCACATACAAGAAAAGATATCAAATCCAAGATATTCCTCAATGGTCTCCTCCTCTTCTTTTATAGATCTCATGGATCCTTCTAGAGCCTTATTTTATTATTATTTTAATCATGGAATCCTTATAGAGCCTTATTTTATTATTATTTTAATCATGGAGCACTTTTCCCTCTTATTTTCGAATTAAAATATTCCTTATTAATGCAGGAAAGAGTAAATTGGCTAGCATGTCTTTTCAAGTCACTGAAACTCATGTCCAACCATCCCATCATGTAGGTATTCTCGTCCCAATTCCAACTATTACACTAAGGTGTTTATCATATATTCCTCTTGGAATGCCACCTTAAGCGTAATTAATTGAGTTAAGCTAAAAAATACCTCAATTTTCCAAAAGTTGTCGAAATGCACCAGAACGAAAGAAAAACGATACATATGATGGAATATATCAAGCGAATGCCACCAGTCCTCATAGAAACTCCTCAGAACTCCTCCAAAAATCCTCTAGGCCCACTGATGACATAAACCTGTATATGTGACCTGTATGCTCCTAACTCTGGAAGTCCATCCTAACCCTGTCATAGGTGACACCAAAAAAAGGAATATTACACTCTTCCCTTAGACTCCTCAGTGTATCTGCTAGATCAGAAGAGTACTATTCTCCTTGTTTCCCAACTAGCCTTTCCCATTATGTAGAATTCACATCAGGCCTTTAAGGGGAATCATGTGAACTATTATATACTATTATGCTTTTGATCTCTAATATTCTATCTCCCAAAAACATGTCATGTTATATAAACCAAATAGATACATAATAAAAATAATACCTCAGTGTATTTTAGGGGAGGATATATTGTTTGTGAAATAAATCCAAATTAACATGATATAGATACATAATGACATCAACATATCAATATCATGCATGATAAAAAAAAACTGTAATAATGACCACATGCATAATAGCCATTACCATCAAACTGCATGAATAGTAGTCACATGTACAATTAACATGCATGCACAACAATATGCATTCAACCCATCCAGTCTAAGTGTTTGAACCTGGAAACTTGGATGCCACCCTATAATTCCTCCTCCCACATTTACACATTTTTAAGGGCTCTTAAGGGTAAACATGATCTGAGTGTCACTATGATATGACCCGACATCCAAGTTCTAGTTATGTAAGTGGGGCTTACAAATCGTAAGTAAACTAAGATCCCTCAGAGACTACATTTCACTTAGGAGCCTATCAACCACACTAAGTGATCAATCCTTGTGTTGCAACTCTTATTCACTAGTTTTCCCTTTTTCAGGTTAGCCTCCATACCATTGCCCATAACATCTTTTAACTTTCCAAAATCATGAAAATGTTGATAACAATTCTAAACAATCAAACCTTGAGTAAGATATTTAACAATACATGCCTAATGGAAGATAGAAATTCGGTAAAACAAATAGAAAACATGGAAGCTACAGGTCATGAATGCGTATTTGATTATAAACTTCTCAAATTGATATGAAAATCACCAAGAAGGCTCTATTCCTTTTCTAGCTAGCTGCAATAACACTAGTTAGTCCATGCATTCATCAACCATCCAATAACTTATCAAATCATGAACAAGAGCCATAGTTAGAGCACATAGTAGAACCATACATATAACCAACATATAACTAGAATATAAACCATGAAAGTCAAACATAATATCACCATAAATACTAGTATAAGTACTCATAGATCAAAAAAGGAAAATAACTCATTTTAATGATATGAAAATTCCAAACAAGACATGGACTTCCACATACCACCCAATCATAGATTGGATAAATAAAAATCTCTCTTTTAGCCAATCTCCCTCCACCATATTCCAAGTATGAATGTGGGATTATATGGGTTAAACCAATAAAACCAACCGTGGATTCTAGAGGAAAAACCACCACAACCTTCAACCACAATGATATCACGTATATGATCCAAAAATCACTAGCATCAACCATATTGGTATCTTCCCAAGTTTTTCAAGGCTGCAGGGATTCCATCTCAACCCGTAGCCTCTAGGGACCCAAGTTGATATAAGGATCTATAGAACTACCATCTCAACCCACAACCTTCAAGAACCCAAGTTGTTCTAGGGCTCGTAAGATCCTATCCCAACCTGCATACATAGGCAACCTGATAATCAATCATAAAATCCAAATGGGGAATCCACTACACCATGGCTATCCAGGAAATGGCAAGGAAAGGTTGAAAACACAGTCAATCTAGGAAAATTTCTATGCCAAGGGTAGCTCATAACCAAGGAACCACATGCATATACCATGCATCCAGAAAGTAGCAAGAAAATCACACATGCAATCTTCCACCTGCAAGGTATCCCTGTTGTAAATGTTGATCCAATACTCTCTTCTCTTTCCCACCAATTCCTTGCTTTTCCTTTTCTTTCTTTATCCAAATGCAAGTGAATGCTAGAATGATCCAAGAATTTTGTAAGTGTGCAATAGTATGATAGAATGAACAAGAGCTCAACTCAAAACGTTCAAAGAGAGAGAAATTGGTTATTTGATGCCTTTTTATCATTGATGTCTCTTTTTTCTTCATTTTTCTTCATTTCTCTCTAATTTTCCTTGCATGCATATTGAGTCTCTTCACATTCATTTTATTCTATTTTCCATTATTTTCATAATTAAATGCCATTTATTTCCTCTTTTCCTTTTCTAATTCCTTTTCCATTTTCCATAGCCATTATTAAACCAGAAGTGATGCCCATAGTAATTTTTACCCACCATTTAACTTGGAATACTTGTCCCATGACCTTGGTCTTATTTTATTTACATGGAAAATGAATCGAGGGTTGTTGAAAACCCCTCCCTCTTAGGGGAATGCCATCCTAGATGTTCAATGATGGTTATTACCAACAAAACATACTTCCTAATGAGATTTATAACATAGCTCAATGTAGTATTTACAACATACTTCTTATTGAAGCTTTATAACACAGCTCATTGTCGTATTTACAATCCACAAACACACACACACACATAGATATATATATATATATATATATATATATATATATATATATATATATATATATATATATATATATATATATATATATATATATATATAAGAAAAACATAACACATGTATCAAACACATCTGCTCAACCAACAAATAAGGAAGGATACAAATCCCGCATCTGATCGGCCATCTCCCATGTAATCTCATTAGGCCCAAAGTGATTCCACTGCACTTTAAATTTCTCTAATACTTGTTTCTAAAACATGAGTTGTTTCCACTACAAAATTCAATAAGGTTTTGGCTAGAACTCTCCCTCTAGTTCCACATGCAATACATACCAATCAATCACATGATCAACATCCTGGGCATATCTCTTAAGAAATGAAACATGGAATACATTATGGACTTTCACTATTGTTGATAGTGCAAGTTGGTAGGCCACTAGTCCAATCCTCTTAAGGAGCTTAAAAGGCCCACAATATTGAGGTGTTAGTTTGGCACGTGATCCTATCCTCAAGGAGCTCCTCTTGGTCTTAATGCGCAAGTACACATGCTCCCCAACTTGAAACTCCTTGAATTTTCTATGCTAATATTCATAAATATTATACATGTCCTATGCTGCCTTTAAATTCCTCTTAATAACCTGCATCTTCTGCTCCATATCAACCAACATATCTGGTCCAATCATCACCCTATTCGCTGGATCACTCCAAATGATACGAGTATTACAACTCCGCCCATAGGGAGTCACAAATGGACTCATTTGGAAGGATTACTAAAATTTCTGAACATGGCCACCCCCTTGGAGGACAAAGGGAGATTTTTTTTCATGATGGGTGCATTCCTAAGGCACCAAATATATCTCACATTTTCAGCCATAGTGAGATGACATGGGCAGCAAGTACGTGGTGGAGAAACCACTTACCACATCATGATCTGATGCAGTCACGAGATGCACTACGCTAGTTCCACATGTGGAACTATGACCCACCTCCATATGCACAAATTTCTGTTTGTATGTATGCAATTTTGATCCCATACATTGATGATGTACTTGTAATTTTTATGGGAATGTATGGAGGGAGGATGGGAGGTATGTATGTACCCTATGGGATGGATATTCTCCATGTATATTATGCTACATGTTTCAAGGAGAACATTAGGCAAGCCATGTTTGTTTCATTTGAGCTATTGTCTCCTTATGGGATGGATTATTTGCATCTCATGAGAACTTTGGAGGAGAAATTCATGGAGGGGTGGATTGGTGAACACTTAGCTTATGGAGGAAGCTTATCACATGTTGGTGTCACCAATGGAGGAGGAGAAGAGTTGCAGCACTCACTTTGCAGTTTGCTGAGGACAGGCAAAATGTGGGAGGGGAGGACTGTAATATTCTCAATTATTCTTGGGCTAATTGGAATATTCATTTTTGTTTAATTTCTTTGTTTGAAGAATAAAAGTGTAAAGGAGGTCCATAATACTCTTAAATAATGAATAAATCAATGCCAAATGTAAAAGGGCTAAATATTGGCTGCTAAATCAAGCACCCTTAGGTGTGAAAGGAGTTGGACATTTTGACTGGGTCAACCTTGACCAAAATATACAGCGTTGTCTTGAAGGAGTGGCCATCAATGAGGCACAATGCAGTTTTAGATGGAGATGCCTTGTGTGAAAGAAGTGATCTCATTGGAAGTGGTTTAGGGTTTACAAGCTCTTAACTTATAAAAGGAAGAGGATGGAAACATTAGAAGGTTGTTGATGATTATTATATTTCTAAATATATTGTTTGTTTAGACATATATCATTCTCTTTTCATTTAGCTAAGAATTAATGTTGTTTAGCATTGGGTGTTCCTGGTCAGGAATCCCACCTCTTCCCATTGAGTATCTCTTGGGAGAGTTTGCATTGTATTGTCCACTATCTAGCTGAAGGCCAAGTTTCTTCTTTCAACTACAACACAAATCCTGTTGAGGGTTTGGTTTTCTTTGCAAGTTGTAGCAAGTGGAGGCTATATATTTTCAGATCTAGGTCATTTCAAAGCTCCTTTTTAGTGGAGAAGACTTCTACTTCATTGGGAGGAGAGTATTGGAGGACTTGAGCTTCATTTTCTGATCTTGGCATGTTGCAAACCACATTTTGATCCCTATAGCGCATTTTTACATCCAGATCTGTGTTATTCCGGTAGGTGTTGTTGCAGGGTGTTTTGGCACACCATTTGGAGAGTTGGTTTTCAAGTGTTGGGGATCTACCCTTCACTTTGGAGATCTCTTGGAGGTGATCATTCTATTGTTCATATCAGATCATATTCCCTTTCCAGATTTGAAGATTTCTATAGATCTGCAGACTTAGATATCAGATATACAACTTGTACATGGTGTAATGCTGAAAACCCCAAGGGGATTTTGAAGAAGAGCCTATATAGTGTATGGATCTGTTATAGATCTAACTTTTCATGAACTTATCTACTCTAGATCGAAAGTGTAATATACATATGTTGCAGACCAATAAAATAATTTTGTAAGGCTTTTTCCAGTCTTAATATATGGTTGCAACACCTTATTTTGAGGATTTTCTTCTATTGGAGACTTCTATTTCCTATTATACATCTTATGGGCCATATTTTGCATCTATTTTGTTGTTGTAAATGTATATGAAAGGTCTCCATATTGGCCTCCTACTTTGTTTACGATGATCTGAGTTATTTTTCTGCTATTCTGCATTGTATTTTTGCATTCCCCATTTGGGAATATTACATTGTACCATCAATAGGATACCAACTCATGATCTACTGCCAATATATCTCGGAAGAAGAATCAAATGCAGTGACAGCTGCTTACATAAAAATTTTGGTATGAGGTCGCCAGTCCATACTCAACTTGTGATGCCCCATCCCATCTGCCGACGAGATCTTCCTGTAGAAGAAGGCCCCTCTCTCTATAATAGGCCAAAGTGGGTAAGATATGCTGCAAGCCCCATCGATCTACTCTTGGAGAGTGTTTCCCCCTGAAAGTACTCTAACTCTGCTGACTACATGTGCATCTATATGCACCTCATCATTTGGTCGGCCCAAAGATGGATGCTCCACCATCTCCAATAGCTCCTCCCTCTACTGATCAGGAGTGTCATACTCCTACTATCTACTAGCCTCCTGTAGAACTACCCTATCGATATCCAACATCTCCTCAGGATAAGTATCTGTAACTACTGTCACCGTACCATATGCCCGTGCATCTGTTCACTCCTCCTCAACGACTGACTCCAAGGTTAGCCGCATATCCATCATAGACTCAATGTGAGCCTCCATCTGGCTCTCTCCCTAAGGACTATCATGCACGATGTGCATAGCTTCCTACTCAGATGACTCATTCTCCACCATATGTTTCTTTGGCTGAATCATCAAAAGTGACTCATCATCATGAATATCTCCAATAGAGTCCTCTGGCTGCTTATCACACATACTAGAATACAAATACGGCCTACTTCCATCAACTCCATATGACTTCTCATGCTCCCTAGTACTATCCTCATATGACCCCATGGACTCATCCAAAGAAGAGTCCACCTCCTGATATAAAGAATGAATGGCCTTTTTCTCTATCTATTCCCCCTCATCAACATCTCTCAAGCATGAGTGACCCGACTCCCAATCTTATTTGTAGTTGAAGCAAAGTCCCTTCCTCATCAGCTTATTTGTTTTCACACCAAACTAGAGAAGCTCCTCCCTGGTCATCTGTCTCTTGAATAGCCAAATGTTCTGCTCAACCAACCCTTGGGCTAGCTCATAAGAACCAGGTGAGACAAACTGCTCTCTCCTCCAAATGGTCAAAAATCTAGTCCGCAACTCCTTACAAATGGCATCATGATCTCTCATGCATGATGAAATGATGGACTGAATGTGTGCTATGACTGTGTCAGGATAATATCTCCTAATGTTATATAAGCATTGGAACATATGTAGAATCAAGCCATCACACTCAAGATCAAGCATGATCTCACAAGTCCTGGTCAAGGCCATGACTTCTAAAACCACAATATTATGCCCAAAGGTAGAGCCTACATTGTTGTCCAAATCCTGAAAGGTCCCTACCATCAGTTTTAAAACTCTCCTCATAATGCCATCATTGTAAGGGGTTGTAGGGGCGATTAGTCTGATGATGTTACTGAGACAAGCTACAACTAGAAGTGTGACCCGTCCACAAGTTTCCTCCAAGAACTTCAGTTGTATGAGAGCAAGCATACTTGGTTTTAAGGCCCAAATTAATTTTCTCCCATATGAAAGTTTTACTTTGGAAAGGAGTTCATCAAGTTCCTCAAGTTTTGAAAGAACTCTCCATGTGATCTTCATGTGTTTCAAATTTGTCTTAAGCACAAGGATTTTGTGCCCTATTTTTGGTTCTTTTTGTAGGTCCCTGGATTTCCCCTTTTGAAGAATGGCATAGACCCCCTTTGAGAAAGGTCTATTGTTATGCTTGGGTTCTTGGTCCATAGAAACATTATGGTTCAAGGCTTCAATGGTTGTCCTATCATATGGGTTTAGGGGGTATTTTAAGAACCCCATTTTTATGACAACAATAAAAGGTTATGATAACATTGAAAGGTACCATAAAAAAACCCCCAGATGCAAGGAAATGATCTCTCCTCAAGCTCTGTGCTAACTCTAGAAATTCAACAACTGTTGGCTAGCAGGAACCCTTGTTTGAGCCTCCAAAAGTGCTCATAAAATTCTGCCAAATTAATCTTGGGTTCTCCACCATAAACCCAGAAAACCCCATAAATTATTTTGGAAAATTCTACTAGTCACCCGGGACCCGAAATTTAAGCTTACTCCTTCCCCTCTAGCTGCCAAATAATTCTGTATGTTTTGGGGAACCAAAAATCCCCCAAAAATTTTGAAACATTAGGAGCCAATTCTTTGACCCATGGCCAAAAAAACCTAAAAAAAAATTGGGGTAATTCCGACTGACCCAAAACGCTCAAATAGTGTGAAAATCAACTAAACCAATGATTTCCCTGCTAGAAGAATGACAATTTTATACTTGAATATCGCCTGGAAAATTCTAAAGTTTTAACCACAAAATCCTTTCACAAAACTCGAAAAAAACCAAGAAAAAATCTTGGGTAGATTCCAGAAGATACAAAAATCCCCAGTTTAGTGCAACTTTCCTACTCTGCCTAACTATGCACACTGCTCCAAATAAGATAAATTTTTACCACAATGCTCCTACACTCCAGTTCAAAAAATTCATCAAAATTAGGCTCCAACAAATAAAATTAGCCCAACAATTGATTTCGGCCCATCAAGATAAATTCCCTAGAGAAGAATAATTTTGGCCCAACAAAATGATCTCGACAGCAATTCTACACTAGCTGCTACAATGGATTGGCCAAAACACCCACATCTGGTGCTCGAAAAATTCTCAAAAATTACTCCCGGACTCGCCATTCCAATCCTACCAAAACCCAGAAATTGTTTGGCCAAATCACTATCCTCCAAAATTGATTCCAATAAGCCCTACACTCTCCCAGTAGCTGTTGAATACGTTGTCTGCAAAAAAATTAGTGTAATACTCAAAAACCCTCCAAATGTGCAACAAATAATCCCTTTTTCACTTCATCTATCTCCCTCAAAAAACAAAGCTCAAATGGTTGAGACCTTCCTCCACAACTAAGCTCAACTCTCCTCCTCTGAAATTGAGCTGCAGTAAAACCCTTGAATTTGGATTTTTCTGTAATTTGAAAAGTAAACCCTTAGGCTGGCAAGATCACCAACTTTGATACCAGTGTAATATCCCAAATGGGATATTTCATCTAGTTTTGCAGAAATTTTACTAACCCAACATTTACCATAAAATCAACATTTTATTAACAAAATATTACCATGTAATAAGACATACCAGCACATACAATTCCATAACACCATAATGCGGGAAATAAAATTAGATTTATTATAATATTAACTGAGATTTACATGTTGAAAGAATAAATAACTGAGATAACTAAAATAGAGCTGGCCGCCACAAGAATCTATTGCAGCGTTGCACCAACCCTCCACAAAAAATGAACAACTGCACTCTACCTCCAATAACAGTTGCCATCGAATCAACTGAATGAAGCACTAGTTGAGAATCTGAATGATCCTCACTCCAATATCCCTCAAGCTCCGTGAAACTATTAAATGAAGTCTCTACAAAGAGATTTGGGTTTCCGTCCAACACTCGACAACATACCCGATGGTTTCCGTCTTGGGGCTACCAATGGAGTAGAGAATCGGGTTCTCAACTTCACATACAAGAAAAGATATTAAATCCAAGATATTCCTCAATGGCCTCCTCCTCTTCTTTTATAGATCTCATGGATCCTTCTAGAGCCTTATTTTATTATTAGTTTAATCATGGAATCCTTATAGAGCCTTATTTTATTATTATTTTAATCATGGAGCCCTTTCCCCTCTTATTTTCGAATTAAAATATTCCTTATTAATGCAGGAAAGAGTAAATCGGCTAGCATGTCTTTTCAAGTCACTGAAACTCATGTCCAACCATCCCATCATGTAGGTATTCTCGTACCAATTCCAACAAGCTATTACACTAAGGTTTTTATCATATATTCCTCTCGGAATGCCACCTTAAGCGTAATTAAATGAGTTAAGCTAAAAAATACCTCAATTTTCCAAAAGTTGTCGAAATACACCAGAACGAAAGAAAAACGATACAAATGATGGAATATATCAAGCGAATGCCACCAGTCCTCATAGAAACTCCTCAGAACTCCTCCAAAAATCCTCTAGGCCCACTGATGACATAAACCTGTATATGTGACCTGTATGCTCCTAACTCTGGAAGTCCATCCTAACCCTGTCATAGGTGACACCAAAAAAAGGAATATTACACTCTTCCCTTAGACTCCTCAGTGTATCTGCTAGATCAGAAGAGTACTATTCTCCTTGTTTCCCAACTAGCCTTTCCCATTATGTAGAATTCACATCAGGCCTTTAAGGGGAATCATGTGAACTATTATATACTATTATGCTTTTGATCTCTAATATTCTATCTCCCAAAAACATGTCAGTTATATAAACCAAATAGATACATAATAAAAATAATACCTCAGTGTATTTTAGGGGAGGATATATTGTTTGTGCAATAAATCCAAATTAACATGATATAGATACATAATGACATCAACATATCAATATCATGCATGATAAAACAAAACTGCAATAATGACCACATGCATAATAGCCATTACCATCAAAATGCATGAATAGTAGTCACATGTACAATTAACATGCATGCACAACAATATGCATTCAACCCATCCAGTCTAAGTGTTTGAACCTGGAAACTCGGATACCACCCTATAATTCCTCCTCCCACATTTACACATTTTTAAGGGCTCTTAAGGGTAAACATGATCTGAGTGTCACTATGATATGACCCAACATCCAAGTTCTAGTTATGTAATTGGGTCTTACAAATCATAAGTAACCTAAGATCCCTCAGAGACTACATTTCACTTAGGAGCCTATCAACCACCCTAAGTGATCAATCCTTGAGTTGGAACTCTTATTCACTAGGTTTCCCTTTTTCAGGTTAGCCTCCATACCATTGCTCATAACATCTTGTAACTTTCCAAAATCATGAAAATGTTGATAACAATTCTAAATAATCAAACCTTGAGTAAGATATTTAACAATACATGCCTAATGGAAGATAGAAATTCGGTAAAACAAATAGAAAACATGAAAGCTACAGGTCATGAATGCGTATTTGATTATAAACTTCTCAAATTGATATGAGAATCACCAAGAAGGCTCTATTCCTTTTCTAGCTAGCTACAATAACACTAGTTAGTCCATGCATTCATCAACCATCCAATAACTTATCAAATCATGAACAAGAGCCATAGCTAGAGCACATAGTAGAACCATACATATAACCAACATATAACTAGAATATAAACCATGAAAGTCAAACATAATATCACCATAAATACTAGTATAAGTACTCATAGATCAAAATAGTAAAATAACTCATTTTAATGATATGAAAATTCCAAACAAGACATGGACTTCCACATACCACCCAATCATATATTGGATAAATAAAAATCTCTCTTTTAGCCAATCTCCCTCCACCATATTCCAAGTATGAATGTGGGATTATATGGGTTAAACCAATAAAACCAACCATGGATTCTAGAGGAAAAACCACTACAACCTTCAACCATAATGATCTCACCTATATGATCCAAAAATCACTAGCATCAACCATATTGGTATCTTCCCAAGTTTTTCAAGGCTGCAGGGATTCCATCTCAACCCGTAGCCTCTAGGGACCCAAGTTGATATAAGGATCTGTAGAACTACCATCTCAACCCACAACCTTCAAGAACCCAAGTTGTTCCAGGGCTCGTAAGATCCTATTCCAACCCACATACATTGGGAACCTGAGAATCAATCATAAAATCCAAATGGGGAATCCACTACACCATGGCTATCCAGGAAATGGCAAGGAAAGGTTGAAAACACAGTCAATCTAGGAAAATTTCTATGCCAATGGTAGCTCATAACCAAGGAACCACATGCATATACCATGCATCCAGAAAGTAGCAAGAAAATCACACATGTAATCTTCCACCTGCAAGGTATCCCTGTTGTAAATGTTGATCCAATACTCTCTTCTCTTTCCCACCAATTCCTTGCTTTTCCTTTTCTTTCTTTATCCAAATGCAAGTGAATGCTAGAATGATCCAAGAATTTTGTAAGTGTGCAATAGTATGATAGAATGAACAAGAGCTCAACTCAAAACGTTCAAAAATATATAAATTGGTTATTTGATGCCTTTTTATCATTGATGTCTCCTTTTTGTTCATTTTTCTTCATTTCTCTCTAATTTTCCTTGCATGCATATTTGAGTCTCTTCACATTCATTTTATTCTATTTTCCATTATTTTCATAATTAAATGCCATTTATTTCCTCTTTTCCTTTTCTAATTCCTTTTCCATTTTCCATAGCCATTATTAAACCAGAAGTGATGCCCATAGTAATTTTTACCCACCATTTAACTTGGAATACTTGTCCCATGACCTTGGTCTTATTTTATTTACATGGAAAATGAATCGAGGGTTGTTAAAAACCCCTCCCCCTTAGGGGAATGCCATCCTAGATGTTCAATGATGGTTATGACCAACAAAACATACTTCCTAATGAGATTTATAACATAGCTCAATGTAGTATTTACAACATACTTCTTATTGAAGCTTTATAACATAGCTCATTGTCGTATTTACAATCAACAAACACACACACACAAACAGATATATATATATATATATATATATATATATATATATCTATAAAACATAACGCATGTATCAAACACATCTGCTCAACAAGCAAATAAGGAAGGATACAAATCCCGCATCTGATCAGCCATCTCCCATGTAATCTCATTAGGCCCAAAGTGATTCCACTGCACTTTAAATTTCTCTATTACTTGGTTCTAAAACATGAGTTGTTTCCACTACAAAATTCAATAATTTTTTGGCTAGAACTCTCCCTCTGGTTCCACCTACAATACATACCAATCAATCACATGATCAACATCCTGGGCATATCTCTTAAGAAATGAAACATGGAATACATTATGGACTTTCACTATTGTTGATAGTGCAAGTTGGTAGGCCACTATTCCAATCCTCTTAAGGAGCTTAAAAGTCCCACAATATTGAGGTGTTAGTTTGGCACGTGATCCTATCCTCAAGGAGCTCCTCTTGGTCTTAATGCGTAAGTACACATGCTCCCCAACTTGAAACTCCTTGAATTTTCTATGCTAATATTCATAAATATTATACATGTCCTATGCTGCCTTTAAATTCCTCTTAATAACCTGCATCTTCTGCTCCATATCAACCAACATATATGGTCCAATCATCACCCTATTCACTGTATCACTCCAACTGATAGGAGTATTACAACTCCGCCCATAGGGAGTCACAAATGGACTCATTTGGAAGGATTACTAACACCCATTATTATATGAAAACTCCACCATTGGAAGATACTCGTCCCAATTCCTCTATTGATTCATGGCATACATCCTAAACATATCCTCAATAATATTGTTAACCCTCTTTGTCTATCCATCTTCCTGCACATGATGAGTTGTGTTGAAATATAACTCTATCCCTAATCATGCAAAAAACTCCTTCTGAAACCTAGAAGTGAAATTTTCATCACTATCTAATATGATCTTCTTGGGAACACCATGGAATATCACTATCTCGCTGATGAATATCTAAGCTACCTCACTATTTGAATAAGTAGACTTCACTGTAATGAAGTGAGCTACCTTGCTCAACCTATTAACTGCAACGATAATGGAATCACGTTTCTTTGATATCCTTAGAAAACCTATAATGAATTCCATGGAAATTACTTCCCATTTCCATTTTGGAATTGAAATAGGTTGCAAAAAATTTAGTTGGGTTCTTACACTTAGCTTTCACCTGCTCTGTAATATCCCAAAAGGGATAATGCAGTAATACAAAAACACAATATAAGAACTGCAGCAAGTAAGCAATAAATCTAAATACACCATCAAAATATACAGAATAGTTGAGCCATTTTATTAATATGGAGGTGGATAAACTAGTAAAATAATGCTCAAAATATGAGACACTTAAGCCAAAGTGATGGCTTAGAATGACCCTAAAATGATCCCACAAGAGGGAATGCGTAATTTCTGCACTGTTGGAAGGAAAACTGCATTATACCTACTGCAAATACTGGGAATGCAACTGTTGGTAAAATATAAATGTAGATATAGGCAATTATGGAGCTTTGATGATGCTGAAAATATAGATCCGGGCTCTATAATGGATACCCGATAACCCATAAAGGATTTTCCAGATCTATCAATCTAAGAAAATCACCCTCTTAGGGCTTCACTATACAACTACTAGGTATGAAAATCTGCTGCATAATCTGATCAAATATGGATGCAATGTGATGTACAACTAGATCTATGCAATAAGTCCTGATCCCTTCACTAGATCCTCAAGCTAGAAGCTCAAGATCTAGCTCCTCTATCCTTCTCCACTGATTGCAGCCACTGCTACACAACTGCTGCCGAAAATTGTGCTATTACGGATGGAGGCTCTCTAGCTTGCTACTAAATATGTCAAATCAGCTCAAAAAAGGTGGAAAAAATGAATGCGAGGTGAGAAGATAGCCCCTCACATGATTTCCAACTAAAATATTGGAAACTTCCTTCCTCCTTTAGATCTACAAGACTGGATTGCACAATCCTTGAGGGGATTGCAACTGCATGCAGGTAAAATATTATGGCCTGAATTCCAGATATATATTTGCTGCTCCTGGAAGGATGAAAATGAAGAACAAGGTCAAAGGATGAATCCTCCATGGTTTCCTAGTTGAAATGCTAGAAACAACCTCCACCTCTCAAACCCTAATGCAGGAATGTGTTATTCTTATGGCTGAATGAGCATATGAGAGTGGTATGTGTTGTAACATTATTTTTTTTTGATAATATAGCATAAGTAGTTAAATATTTTTGAAAATGTTAAGGTAGGATATGGATGAAAAAGAATTGTATTTGGAAACCACTGGAGTTTACATGTCGCCTCCACGTGAGTTCGGACCCCCCAAGTGCAAAACTACAAAACACCTTACCCCCCCCTAAAAACCGTTTCTGGTATACCGCTAGCTATGATGACTGTTGCACACCGCTCCTCCATTACCACCTCATTACCCGTTAGCCAATTAAATGCTCTCCCTCAATAATTCCATTGTAAACTTAATTTCCTATATGTTAACCCATGCCATCAATGGAAACATGATTTTTCACTATTAAACCTGCTTAATATCTCTAAAAATGCCTTTTCTCATTACAGGTTATTATAATTCATTGTTTGCAGGTTTTTTACTGATCCATAAGCACTACAATTTCTTGAGCACGCCCGATCTTAACATTTTTCATTCTCTTCCCTATTCTTGATCACAGAAACTTCTTTCTTCCCTCTATTCCACTATCAACTATAGTTGTTACACCATTTTTTGGTCATCTAACCTGTTACTATTATATGGACCAAAGTACACCATGTAAGACCAATTTTACCCTAAGTAAAATTGCTTTCACTATGAAAAATAACTTGGTAATCCTTAATTATTAAGTTGTTTATGGTCTAAATAGGAAATCCCATGAGGAAATATTAAATAAATCCACATTTGTTTGATTTTTCTCAAGGAATAATTAGTTAAACAATAGTTTAATTAATATTCCTGGTCATATTTAACCCAAAACAAGAAAATTAATTAGATAAACCATTATTTATCTTATTATTTTCTAGGAATAATTATTTAAACATTATTTAAATAATATTCCTTGTTAAATTTGACTAAATCATTTATAAATAATTGAATAAATAATTATTTATTTATTATTTACAAATAAAGGGATATGACCAAAGCCAAATTCTTTTTCCCTCCAAAATATAATAAAATATTCCATAAAAGTTGGATCTTCATTTGGTTAATGATATTTTAACTATGCACCAATATCTAAACTAACTCAATATTTTGTTATAAATAGAAGGGTTTTCCATTCATTCACTACCTTTTGTTACCTAAAGATCACTTTGGATCTATACTTTTGGTCTGACTTTGATCCTCCGTCATTGTCATATTTTGCTACCATTTTTCTTGTGATCTCCCTTTGAGTTCCATTTTTTGTCTGGGTTCTCTACACCATCAAGAGAGAGAGATCTTAGATCATAAGTGTTGAGGACTTACAAGAACCCATCCCATTGAGAGGGACTGGTAACATCTTTCTATGTTCCCTTCCCAGGTGTCAAAAAATACAAAAAAATCTTTAAAACAACCTTGTATTGTCTATTGGATTCATGGAGAAACTCTTGCTTTTATTTTCTTCTTAATGTCTTTTAATGCATAGATCTAGATTTTGTAGCATTTATCTTGGTCAACTAATTTCAGATCTAAAGATATTGGCAGCCATATTTGATGTTAGGGTTGTTTGTTATACACGGCTAAAGTGAGCCCTTTTTCGTATGCTTACGATTAAGATTCATACTAACAACTGGCGACTCCACAAGGGTTTACGATTACGACCTCTGTCGTTTTTGAGATCCCTGCATATCCAGTTGCTTCAAACCCTAGAATTTCTCTTCAGATTCTTTTTTTTCTTTCCTTGATGTTTTTTTTAACCTATAAAACCCTAAAACATTGAAAATTCTAACTTCTGTGTGTTTTCGAACCTATTACGCAGGTGACAGGCATCAGTCGTAGCTGAGACGAAATTTTTTTTTGAAACCTACCCCTGAGAGTGTCGGTAGTGCAGGTCGTACTTTTCGGGCCAAAACCTGCGACCTAAACCTCCAAGGCATAGAAAACAGGCCAAAACCTACGACCTCTACTGAAAATAGGTCAGAAACTATGACTTGAACTTTTTGCGGGAATTTTTTTGAGATTTTTTTGGGTTTGTCTAGGCCTCTGTTCAGGGTTTTCTAACCTCCGTCTCTTCCCGTTTTGGACCTGTAATTGTTCTGTTTTACTCATCAAAGTGGGAACCTATCCCTCTAGGGATTCAATACCCTCCACCTTTCGTGGAAGAGTTTTAGCTACTGCGAGTTGTCTGAAATTTCAGTGTGTTCAACCATTTTCCATATTTGATCCCTTACCTTCAGATCCATTTCAGATTGGTTATTCATCCATCCAAAACACCTCCTTTTAGTTTTTTTTGGGTCTTCCTCTAGGGTCCCCTTCGCTTCCCTCCAGGTCATAGCCTTTCGCCACCTCATTTACAACAATTTTTCCTCTGATTTTTTGTTGTTTTTCTGCACCTATTTCCAGCAGATCTGACCTTTAGATCATTTTCCCGCCCTAATTTAGATCTATTGGCTATTTTGGTGTGTTTTGACTAGATTTTTTCCCACCCACATACTACTTTTTGAGAGGCCCACCTCCTTGGGTTTAGATTAATGCATAATTAGCTGTTTATTTTCTGTTATTTGAGTTTCATATACTGTTATCTGTAGGTTTATTTATAGTTATACAACACACTTTTTATTTTTCTCTACAAACATCTGGGTTTAAAAATTAACATTTACACACTTAACACACACACCCTAAGCGAAGAAGAGCCTGGTTAACACCGTCAGGAAAATACTATAACATTGTAATCAATTGATCCTACACCTCTCTGCCCTTGTTTCAACATTGTAATCAATTGATCATGCATCTCCTTGCCCTTGCTGGTCTCTCTTCCCTTTGTGCCATGTTTGTGCCATCATCATTACACCCCCAAGGTGTTTATCCCAGAGACTTCTTGGCCTTCATCCTCAGTTTCTGGTAGGAAGACTTACTCCTCCGCGTAGGATTAGAGTTAGTCCTCCTGTTGGTATCCTGTGTTTTGATAGTTTCGAAAATTAAAAGACAAGGCAACATCAAACCATTATTTAGAGTTCCAGGATCTAGTCCTCCTGTTTTCAGAGAGGGCTCTCTCAAATTTATTTGTTTTGCAAAGGTTTATCTTGTTTTCTTAGAGCATCGGACTTTAGACTAGTTATTAAGTGCAAGTGTTTGTTTGTTTGTTTGGTTGAAAGACATAAGAAAACATGAAAGGTCTAGGAAAGATAGATAGAAAGGGGAAATGCTAGATTCATTGGGTAATGGAGTCAAGAAGAGGTTATTACAAACTTATCAATGGATATGGGATATCAGAGGGTAAATCTAACTTGGCCACCAGATCCTTTGCTTTTTGGAATGAGATGGACATTAATGGTTTAGAAAGAGAGTTTGAATTCTCAACAAATGGAATTTGAAAACATAACTTGAACAATAAAGAGGTATTTGATAGACAGGGCTAACCATAAATTCTACAAACCACACTTTAAGCAAAAAATGACTTCAAAACAACTTTTAAAATGAAATCTAAGATTCGGGAGCACATCCTATTTCCTTAAATATTTTATTTCAAATGACTTAGAAAACATAAAAGAGTCACTGATAATTGCAATCATAGAAGAGGGAACACCTAAAAACATCTATGATCACAACTATAAAGACCTTCAAAACAATTGTTTAAGCAAGGACAAAGGGCATGATCAAAACAGACCTCCTTGGCTAACTTAAGACAATGGTGCTTCAACAACAGCTTTCAAGTGATAGCAGACAAGCAGGGAAAACCATAAATCATGCTGAAACCAAGTATTTGAGCTATTATAGAAATAAACAAGCATGGGGACTAAAGAGAGAGATTGAAGACTCTAAAATACCTCAGCAGAAGAAAACATAAAACAATGAATGATGAATAGGTCTAAGGTGCTTCTAGGAGTCATTTCTTAGCCTAAAACTTTCATCCTATTGTAGCAAGAATTTATGGAAAAACATGAAAACAAGAGAAAACATAAACAGTTTAGAATACTTCACCAACAACCAAGCTCATGGATCCAATGATAGAGCCTTCTCAAGAAAAAGCATGCAACATCATGATCAGGCTTCCAAGACTTCAAATTCTTCCTCAAATTTAGACAGACTATGTATTATTTCAGAGAATTTCAGTATTACAACTAGTGAACAATCAACCAACAAATTCTCATCTTCTTCAAAAGTATTTATAGAGAAATGAGGAGGTGGAAGAGCTTAGGATTGAAATGCAATAAATTCTACACTAAATGCAACTCCTAGCCTTGAAAACCATGCAAGGCCTAAGGTAGGAGAGAATTGAATTATGATTCTCTTTTATGTACTCGGTTTCTGCTATTTTTAGGCTAAATGAGCAAAAAGATTGACTTTGAGGCTTACTTATCCCTTACAATAACTTCCCTGACAGTTTCAGAATTTGTTCTTTCTTTGGTAATAACTTTTCAGGTGTCTTTATGCAAATATCTTTTGTTTAGGAAATAAGTATGCCTTCTCTTGATTTATGTGAGGCTGCAGGTGTCTTTCTGGCAGCTGGAGAGGATTCAATTAGCCTCTGATGTGGCAATGGAGGCTACTCAGAATGATAGATCTGAGTGTTCTTCTCTAAAACATTGTTAATTTGCTTTAATCATGTGTTATAGGCTTAATTAGGCCTAATTTCTGTCTTCTGGTCTTCAACTAAGTGGATTAGGCTTTGGATAGTCAAATTATTACCGTAATCCCTCAAAACTGTGTTTAAAATCATTAAATATTCATTTATGCTTTGATTTCCTCCCAGGATACTAATACTCTTTATCGGATCAAGGTTTAATGTGTTTTGTTGCTGCGCAGCCGTACAGAGGGCTTTACAATGTTACCAGTGTTCATGAGGCACTAGAAAATGATAATATGAACCCTGTGGATTCTTTGTCTTCACGGATAATGGCTTGGGGGATCGTCATCCCTGGGCTTTGATTTTATTTTAAAATAATGGAAAAATCATTAAAACCTGCACAAACAAAGAAAAATTTAGAAAATCCTACAGGGATAAGTTTAAACTACTTCGAAGGCTTAGATTTAATCGCGACCATTGGATGAAATCATCCAACGGCAAGGATTTCTCACTGGGGTCAGATGGGGAGGCTGTTGGATAAACGATGGTTGGATTAAGTCCAGACCGTTGATCTGTAAATATCAACGATCGAGATCAATTGGGGGATTTTATAATGCGGAGGAGGTAAAATAGAGGAAAATGTAATGAAAAAGGGGGAAAAATCCTTGGCAGAAGGGAAATGGGGTTAAATGGAAATTGGGGTTTCAGAACAATTCTAGGCCGTTGGATTGATTTAGCCAACAGAGATCAACGATGGAGATTAAAATAATAAAATATAATGCAAATCGGTAAGGTGGTTTCGGTTGTAAAAACCACTGGTGTCGCATGGCTTAAAGGTGGTTTCAGAACTTCTCCAAAAAAAACGCGATATGGGTCTATGGCCGACACGTGTCCTTTAGAAACCGCTCGTATCACGTAATTTTTAGGAATTAACGTTCGGGCTTAAAATCACGCGATATGGAGTCTTAATTGTTAGATCAAAGGCGAGTAGATCTAACGGTGGAGATGATAGCGCGATAAAATAATTTGCGCGGGTGAAAAGATGGTGGGCAGGGCCAAGGTGGTTTTAATCTCGACCATCGAATCACAGGAATGAACGGTCAGGATTTGTCGAGGGGGAAGGTAGGTCCCAAAGGATTTGGGCCTATCGGGTTTAATCTAGACCGTTAGGTGTTCAGAATGAACAGCCCAGATTGAAAGATGGAGCATCAAAAGGAATATGAGGCAGGGGTCGAGCAGAGATCGGGTAATTTTGGACCGTTGATCTGTAGAGATCAACGGTGGGTATTCACTGAATGATTTACATTGCAGGGTTTTTTGAAATAATAGAGAAATTTAGGGTTCAATATAGACCATTAGATCTTGGTGAATGGGTAGCCCAGATCCGATCGCAGGATAGCCAATCGACAGAGGAGAGAGGAAGGCACACAAGAAAATTTGTGATGCGATTATGCATGGACCGTTAGATTTTAGAGAGATCAACTGTCAGGATGAATTGACAAGTTTTAATGTCAGAGGGCCATGGCAGAGGGTGATTAATCTGGGCCATTGGTTCTTGTGGATTCGATGGTCCAGGTTAAATCGCATTGGCGAGATGAAAAGGGTATGGACAAGTGGATTTTTGCGATGCAATTGAGTATGAGCCGTCGATCTCAAAACTAGATCGACGGTGGATTTTAAGACATGAATGCCAAAGGAGAAAATGTGGGTTTTAAAAGGGGAGCAATATGGACCGTCAGATCTAAGCTGCGTAGAGCAGATCAACGTTCGGGATCCAATCACAGGATATCCAATCAGAGGAGGAGAGAGGAAATCACACAATAAAACTTGCAATGCGATTACGCGCAGACCATCGGATCAAGGTGAGATCGACGGTCGGGATTAGATCGGGGATCACCAATTAGGGGAAACACGATGGCACTTAAAACTTCTTGCGATTGGCACTGATGCAAACTAGCGCAGGCCGTCGGATCATGAAAGAGATCAACGGTGGAGCTTGCGGCGGAGGCCGATAGAACAAAAGACTCTCGCATCAGAAATTTGTAAAAAACAAAGGAAAAAGCACAACCAGGAAGCTCTGATTGTGATTAGCGCTCGGGGCTTTAGCGCCTGGTCTCAGGCACAGGTCATATGCGGAGAAGGGGTTAGGGGCTTAGCCGAAAGGGGCTTAAGCCCTTATTAGTGCAAAAGACTGTTTTTCATGATTTTTTAAGGATTTTCACAGGATTTTTAAAAGTTATAATAAGGTTTAAAAAGGAGTTTTAAACCTCATTGAAGAGAAATTATGATGGGAAGGAAGGAAAATGAGGAAAATGGAGGAAATTCACGAGGAAAAAGGGGATGAAAAATGGAGGTTAATTATGAGTGAAAGGAGGGGTAAAATGAAAGGGAAAAACGGGTTTTTAGCAGTCTTTTTCTTCAAGAAAACAACAGATTTTTCAGGTTTATGAGGGAAACAGTAGTGAATATTAACTCAAGGAAAGAAGAATATCATGAGACTTCAAAATATGATAGGTTTTCAAATGAAACTATCCCTTGAAGGCTTGAAGACAAAAGTCTAGCCACCTCTTGGTATAACAAAATTTATAGATGGCTAACACCTCCATCGAGTCCACACTCTGACTCCTCTTCTGGTTCGTTGGGTTCCCCTTCGGGTTTTGCCCCCGATTCTCCCCCTGTCACCTTCACCATGTCTGTTTTAGGACCCAATGCTGGTGGTATACCCATCCCTAATGTTGGGAAGACCGCAACAGGAACTACCTCGGTTGCTCCCTTGCTCCCCTATATGGCAAGCCTTAGTCTCCCTGATTTTAACCAGTTGATCAATGACACTATACACCATGACATTGGTTGGTCTGTTATGCCAACTGAGCTCCCTTCTGACATCCCCACGTTTGAAGGTCTTGTTGTAGAAGATCCTACAAATCATGTTCGATCTTTCCAAATGTGGTGTTTATCTTACTCCATTACTGATGACTTTGTCTGTCTTCGGTTGTTCCAACGTACACTTACTAGCGAAGCTTCTAAGTGGTATGTTGATCAGGCCTCATCCTCTCATACCACCTTTGCGACTCTTTCCCAGGATTTTCTGTCTTATTTCCAGCTTCCCCTCCGTTATGACACTAGTACTGAACTTTTGACTTCTTTCTGTCAATCGTCTGCGACCCGCGTATCCGATCATGTCCGGGAATGGCAAAGAAGAAAGAGCCTATGTTAAGCCCCTACCTTTGAAGACCGTGTATACATGTACTGGTTCCTTAGATCCCTTTTTCTTGCTATAAGAAGATATGTCGCATCACATTTCCCTCAAACTAAAGAAACCGCTCTCCAAATTGCGTTAGAATATGACCTGATCTACGCTCAGTCTGGTTATGTTTATACTGTCCTACCTGATCTCCCTAGACCTGGTGGTGCCAATGCACCGAGGGCATCACATGTCACCAAAAATATTGTTGGAGCTCTTTCTCATCCATACGCTCAGCCTCCCATAGGCTATGGTTTCCCTTAGGGAGGGGCCAGCACCTCCAGCACTTTTCCCCCTCCTGGTAGCATGTATCCAAGATCGGCATGCCTCCTCCTTTTTCCCAACCTGTTTACCACAATTTTACCCAACCTGCTTGTTATTCATATCCGCAACCTGGTGCTCCAACTCCTCAAGCATTAGCACCCCCGCCTCTGTTGCCTTCTCAACCCCTGCAACGGTAGCCACTGCCCCCTCAGGGGTAGGTGTATGCATAGCAGGGCGCGACTAATCCTCTTGCTTAAAAAAATAAGAGGAAAGGCACTCAAAATAAATCTGCCCCTGGTAATCCTAGACCTAATCCCCAAGGTAATACACTTAACACTGCTAACCAGCAACAGGGTGCTCAGCCAAAGCAGGACAGGCATGTTCGCATGAATAAGCCTTGTTCATGTTCTAGTATTTATGGTCATTATACCCACGATTGTCCTATTTTATCACAAATGCAGTAGGTGTGGGAGACTCAAGCAGTATCGCGAGGACAACAAGATGTTGGAATCACGATTGATGTTAGACCAAAACCTGCAGGCGTTAGTCTCCGCTACAATCGCCAGAGTTAGGATCCATGAGAGGCGGGTAGTCCATGTCGCGAAACACATGG